>OV049860.1:17379598-17727142 GCA_920104075.1 Melanargia galathea
ATTCGCGAAGAGTCGCTATGATTAATGCAGCTCTTAGATAATCGGGGGTTGATAAAAGAGCTGTATGCGGCCCTTGCCTTGCACCTCTTACAGGTAATTATACGATCACGTTTACTACGGCGCTATGTTAAATAAAGGTGAAGAATATTTTTGAGACATCAAGGCCTTAATTCTTCTATATAATTCTAAAAGTTTGTATTGACGGCACGTGAAACGACCGGTTTTTAAATGATTCACAACCTTGATAGTTAATAGATATAATTTAAAACTATTAAGTAGGTATACAAAGTAAACAAACGACGCAAATCCAAAATACGTTATATATTATGTAAGAATATCTGTACATCTATACATTTATAATAAAATCGTAGGCTTGCCGTATCTGTACCTACCTACATTAAAGATTTTTGCAAAATAATAACTGGCGGATGTTAGGGAGAAGTAATAGAACGTAAAAAAGTTATTTTTGAAATTGTCTGTTTGTCTGTATGTCTGCATCACGCAAAAACTACTGAATGGATTGAAATGAAACTTGGCATGATTTAAGTTCATACTAAGGAGTAACATATAGGATACTTTTTATCCCGAAATTCATCACGGTTCCCTTGGGAGAAGGGATGAAAGTCAAAATGTGTACTTAGCTGTAATTTATTAACAAGATTTCAATCATTTTTTTTTTGTTAGAAAGGAGATACTTTAAAGATTAACCGGGCAATCTCTGAAAGGCTGGATCGATTTTGATGGGACTTTCACTGGCGGATGTTTACATCTTGATCTACATAAATATCCGCCAGTGAACTTTTAACAGTTTTTAGCAAGGTTATGAGCTCAAAGGAGCTTAGGAAAAACAAAATGATTCCCACAGGATTTTTAAAAACCAATACCCACGCGAACGAAGTCGCGGGTGTCCGCTTGTCTTCTATCTATCTATAATATAATAAAACTGTAACAGATCCAATTCTGTACATTGAAGATATTTTGAAAATTTTTGTTGGAAGGCACTCTATAATCGATACTGAAGCCAAAACTGCAATTTGTTTCATTTTTGTCTGTCTGTCTGTCTGTCTGTCTGTCTGTATCTTGGCCGCGCATCACGCCGAAACTACTGAATGGATTCAAATGAAACTTGGTACGATTTGAGTTTATACTCCGAGGTAGGACATAGGATACTTTTTATCCCGAAATTCAGCACGGTTCCCTTGGGAGAGGGGAAGAAAGTTAAAACGTGTATTTAGCTGTAATTCATTAACGCGTTGTTCGATTTCACTCATTCTTTTTTTGTTAGAAAGGTAGTACGTTAAGTATTGTCCCGTAAATATTTCAAGGTTATAGGTTTTTTAGTTCAGAAATGACAGACATTTAATGGGTTCAAATAACTTGGGACCCGGATCTTAGAACGTACGACTTATTTTAAATTGGTGTGCGTTTAAATTTATGTTTGTCGGTCTGTCTATTTGTTCCAGCTAATCTCCAAAACGGCTGGATCGATTTTAATGGAACTTTCAATGTTGTAAGGAGCAACTTAGACTACATTTAGTTTAGAAATTTATAAAAGAATAATGGGATCCGATCCAATTCTATATAAAACATATAAACACGCGAACGAAGTCGCGGGGGTCAGCTAGTCCTACTAATATTATAAATGTGAAAGTGTGGATGTTTGGATGTTTGGATGTTTAGATGTTTGTATGTTTGGATGTTTGTTACTCAATCACGCCGCAACTACTGAACCGATTTGGCTGAAATTTTGAATGGAGATAGCTTATGCCCTGACTTAAAACATAGGCTACTTTTTATCCCGGAAAAGTATTCCTGTGGGACTAAAATAGATATAATCTTCCAAAAACGCCATAGAGGGCGCTGACTGTTCTTAGGTAAATCACGCTCACATAGCACATTATTACAATAGTTGCATGCATCTGTATGCGTATGCACTTTTTATCCTGGAAAAATCTACAGTTCGCACGGGATTTTGATAAAAACGAAATATATATCTACAGCTATAGGTAGATTACTATAGCAAACTTCCTTGAAAGTAGGTATAAAGTTTGGAAAAGGGAGCGGGAACGGGAGCCGGAAATCCACGATTCGATTTGTGAAAAACCGAAATTCACGCGGGCGAAGCCGCGGGCAAAATCTAGTTTTATAATAAAACTAGTGTTGCGCTCGGTGCGCGAGCTGCAAGCAGCTCGCGTGCCTTGTAGTCTCTTCAATATTCGTAAAATAAAGAAATGGGAGGCCATACCAAATACCAGAATATTCTGGAGAGTCTCTTGAAAGATAGAAAGAAATATTGGTATCACGTTTCGTATCTTTTCTGAAAGGACACTAATCAGTTCTATGCATGCGTCTAGTGGAAAAAAAAGAAAAATGTTCTGGAGAGCCACTTGAAAATTAAAAAGAAATTTTGTATGGACACGAATTTTTTTGTTCCTTATTTTGTTTTTTACTGGCTCACCAAAGGTCCTAAAGTCTTGACCATTTTTAGTTTCAGGACCATGCCTCTATGATTGATAGTTTTTGAGGGCCGTTAGGGTACTATGGTAATTTTTCCACATTCACTACGTTTTGTGATTTTTGTGAAAAAAAATCTTTAAGTTCTATTTATAAGTGTAGTAGGGGGAAAAATTTTCATACAAAAATGTCTAAGAGAGCCTCTTGAAAAGAACCCAAAAAATTTGTATGGAGAGAAATTTTTTTGTTCGGCGGCCATCTTTTTTTTACCGGTTCACCCAATGACCCAAGGTTTTTAATAACATTTGTTTGGCACCATGTCTGTATGACTGGTAGTTTTGGAGGACCCATGAGGTACTCTGGTAAATTTTCCACATTCATGACGTTTCATAATTTTCCTGAAGGAAGACCCATAAGTTCTACACACATAAATAGTGAAGGGAAAAAGTTCCATACAAAATTGTTCTGGAGAGCCTCTTGAAAAGAACCCAAAAAATTTGTATGGAAAAATTTTTTTTTTGTTCGGCGGCCATCTTTTTTTTACCGGTTCACCCAATGGCCCAAGGTCTTTAATAACATTTGTTTGGGACCATGTCTGTATGATTGGTAGTTTTGGAGGACCCATGAGGTACCCTGGTAAATATTCCACATTCATAACGTTTCGTATTTTTTCTGAAAGGACACTTATGAACTTTATGCATGCGCTTAGTGAGGTAAAAAAAGTTCTATACAAAAATGTTCTGGAGAGCCTCTTGAAAATTAAAAAAAAAAATTGTATGGACGCGAAATTTTTTTTTGTTCGGTGCCTATCTTTTTTTTACTGGCTCACCAAAGGGCCCAAGCTTTTGAACATTTTCAGTTTCAGGACCATGTCTCTATGACTGATAGTTTTTGAGAGCCTTTGGGGTACTCTGGTAAATTTTCCACATTCATGATGTTTCATATTTTTCCTGAAGGAAGACCCATAAGTTCTACGCATATAAATAGTGAGGCGAAAAAAGTTCCATACAAAATTGTTCTGGAGAGCCTCTTGAAAATTAGCAAAATTTTTGTATGGAGACGAAATTTTTTTTTGTTTGGTGGCCATATTTTTTTCACCGGTTCACCCAATGGCCCAAGGTTTTGAACATTTTTTGTTTCAGGACGGTACCTTTCCGACTGATAGTTTTCGAGATCCCTTAGGGCACCCTAGTCAGTTTTCCACGTTCAGCTCTCTCTATAATTTTGTAGATCTTATATTTTTGAATTTTACACACATAAAAATTATGGTGAAAAAGTCCCATACAAAATTGTTCAGGAGAGGTGATCAGTACCTGACTTCAAGTAGCTTTATATATATAACTAGTGTTGAGCTCGGTGCGCGAGCTGCAAGCAGCTCGCGGGCCTTGTAGTCTGTTCAATATTCATAAAATAAAGAAATCCCAGAATATTCTGGAGAGTCTCTTGAAAGATAGAAAGAAATATTGGTATCACGTTTCGTATCTTTTCTGAAAGGACAGTAATGAGTTCTATGCATGCGTTTAGTGGAAAAAAAGATCTATACAAAAATGTTCTGGAGAGCCACTTGAAAATTTAAAAAAAAATTTGTATGGACACGAATTTTTTTTGTTCCGTAGCTATCTTTTTTTATTGGCTCACCAAAGGGCCTAAGGTCTTGAACATTTTTAGTTTCAGGACCATGCCTCTATGATTGATAGTTTTTGAGGGCCGTTAGGGTACTCTGGTAATTTTTCCACATTCACTACGTTTTGTATTTTTTGTGAAAAAAAATCTTTAAGTTCTATTTACTTATACGTGTATTGGGGGGAAAAGTTTCATACAAAAATGTCTAAGAGAGCCTCTTAAAAAGAACTCAAAAAATTTGTATGGAGAGAATTTTTTTTGTTCGGCAGCCATCTTTTTTTCACCCGTTCATCCAATGGCCCAAGGTCTTTAACAACATTTGTTTGGGACCATGCCTGTATGACTGGTAGTTTTGGAGGACCCATGAAGTACTCTGGTAAATTTTCCACATTCATGACGTTTCATAATTTTCCTGAAGGAAGACCCATAAATTCTACGCACATAAATAGTGAAGGGAAAAAAGTTCCATACAAAATTGTTCTAGAGAGCCTCTTGAAAAGAACCCAAAAAATTTGTATGGAGAGAATTTTTTTTTGTTTGGCGGTCATCTTTTTTTTACCGGGTCACCCAATGGCCCAAGGTCTTTAATAACATTTGCTTGGGACCATGTCTGTATGACTGGTAGTTTTGGAGGACCCATGAGGTACTCTGGTAAATTTTCCACATTCATGACGTTTCATAATTTTCTGAAGGAAGACCCATAAGTTCTACGCACATAAATAGTGAAGGGAAAAAAGTCCCATACAAAATTGTTCTGGAGAGCCTCTTGAAAAGAACCCCAAAAATTTGTATGGAGAGAATTTTTTTTTGTTCGGCGGCCATCTTTTTTTCACCGGTTCACCCAATGGCCCAAGGTCTTTAATAACATTTGTTTGGGACCATGTCTGTATGACTGGTAGTTTTGGAGGACCCATGAGGTACTCTGGTAAATTTTCCACATTCATGACATTTCATAATTTTCTGAAAGAAGACCCATAAGTTCTACGCACATGAATAGTGAAGGGAAAAAAGTTCCATACAAAATTGTTCTAGAAAGCCTCTTGAAAATTAGGAAATTTTTGTATGGAGACGAAATTTTTTTTTGTATGGTGGCCATATTTTTTTTACCGGTTCACCTAATTGCCCAAGGTTTTGAACATTTTTTGTTTCGAGATGTCACCTCTCCGACTGATAGTTTTCGAGATCCCTTAGGGCACTCTAGTCAGTTTTCCACGTCCAGCTCTCTCTATAATTTTGGCGACCTAGAATTTTTGAATTTTACACACACGGAAAGTATGGTGAAAAAGTTCCATACAAAATTGTTCAGGAGAGGTGATCAGTCCGTAACTTCAAGTAGCTTTATATATATAACTAGTAGGGCGCTTGGCTGCGCGGCCCGCTAAAGCGGACCGCGGGGATTTCAGTATTATTTTTATTTTAGCAGCCTCCACCTTCTTCTATCATTTTCAGCATCTTTAACCCTGGCCGTGCTCCTCATCCATCTTCCAAACCCTCGATCATCATCACTCTCCAAATTTTTTTCACCGAATCATTTGCCAGAAGGAGAGTTCCTCCATAAAAACAAACTTTGAAAAGGAACCGTATCAAAGTCTTGTATAGTTTCCCAACTTATAGTCTCTTCAATATTCGCCATATATTTTGTGTGAAAAAAATAAATTTTGCCATCTTGATTTTTTCTGTTCATCAAATTGTAGATCAAGAACTAAAGTCTTGATCATCTTTTGCCAAGAAACCACTCTTCCATCTTTTATACTTGGTGAGATAGACACCGACGAAATTTGTATAGCCGCCATCTTGAATCCGCCATTTTGTTTTTTTTTTTCAGCTCAGTGCCAATTGGATGAGGTTTTGAGTAATTTTTGTTTGAGCACCACCCATCTATCTGCGATACCCTGCCCGGGCTCCTCAACCATCTTCCAAACCCACAATCATCATGTCTTCCCATATTTTTCATTGAGAGTTCTCCAAAGAACCGCATCAAAGCCTTGCATAGTTTACAACTTGTAGTCTCTTCAATATTCGCCATACATTTTCTATGGAAAAATAAATTCCGCCATTTTGAATTTTTTTTCTATACATCGGGTAGACCTTTGGATCCCGATAATCTTTTGCGAAGAAACCACTCTTCCATCTTTTATACCCTCCGAGTTGGACGCCGACGAAATTTGTATGGCGGCCATCTTTTTTTCGCCATTTTGAATTTTTTTTCAGCTTACTGCCAATTGGATGATGTTTCGAATGACATTTGCTCGAGCACCCCCTACCTATCTTCAATACCTTAAGCGTGCCCGTCGCTCGTCTCTAAAATCCTCAATCATCAGCTCTCTCCATATTTTTCCTCTTAATGAATTTTTGTCCTCTATACGACACCATTATTGAAAAAAAAAATTTTCATACAAAATTGTTCAGGAGAGGTGATCAATGAGTGAGTGAGTGAATCAGCACGAGCAGCTATATATATATTAACTAGTAGGGCGCTTGGCTGCGCGGCCCGCTAAAGCGGACCGCGGGGATTTCAGTATTATTTTTGTTTTAGCAGCCTCCACCTTCTATCATTTTCAGCATCTTTAACCCTGGCCGTGCTCCTCATCCATCTTCCAAACCCTCGATCATCATCACTCCAAATTTTTTTCTCCGAATCATTTGCCAGAAGGAGAGTTCTTCCATAAAAACAAATTTTGAAAAGGAACCGTATCAAAGTCTTGTATAGTTTCCCAACTTAGTCTCTTCAATATTCGCCATATATTTTGTGTGAAAAAAATAAATTTTGCCATCTTGATTTTTTTCTGTTCATCAAATTGTAGATCTTCAGTTCTTGATCATCTTTTGCCAAGAAATCACTCTTCCATCTTTTATACTTGGTGAGATAGACACCGACGAAATTTGTATAGCTGCCATCTTGAATCCGCCATTTTGTTTTTTTTTTTCAGCTCAGTGCCAATTGGATGAGGTTTTGAGTAATTTTTGTTTGAGCACCTTCCATCTATCTGCCATACCCTGCCCGGGCTCCTCAACCATCTTCCAAACCCTCAATCATCATGTCTTCCCATATTTTTCTTTGAGAGTTCTCCAAAGAACCGCATCAAAGCCTTGCATAGTTTACAACTTGTAGTCTCTTCAATATTCGCCATACATTTTCTATGGAAAAATAAATTCCGCCATTTTGAATTTTATTTCAATTCATCAAGTAGACCTTTGGATTCTCATCATCTTTTGCGAAGAAACCACTCTTCCATCTTTTATACCCTCCGAGATGGAGACCGACGAAATTTGTATGGTGGCCATCTTTTTTTCGCCATTTTGAATTTTTTTTCAGCTCACTGCTAATTGGATGACGTTTCGAGTGACATTTGTTCGAGCACCCCCCACCTATCTTCAATACCTTAAGCGTGCCATTCGCTCGTCTCTGAAATCCTCAATCATCAGCTCTCTCCATATTTTTGTTCCGAATGAATTTTTGTCCTCTACACGATACTATTAGTGAAAAAAAAATTTTTCATACAAAATTTTACAGGAGGGGTGATCAATCAGTGAGTCAGTCAATGAATCAGCACGAGCAGCTATATATATATTAATAAGTAGCTCTGATGTTGTTGACGATTTGTTTATAACATGTTGAACCCTAAATGTTTGTTCGCAATTATTTCAAAACCAATTAACCGCTTTTGATGATTTTTAGGGTTCCGTACCTCAAAAGGTAGGTTCATAGAATAGAACATAAGATAGAATAGAACGTAAGACATAGAATCATGAAAGGTAGGTAGGTCTTATAGCACAAGTAAAGGAAAAATCCGAAAACCGTGAATTTGTGGTTACATCATAAACAAAAATGTGTTTATGAACAAATAATTGCGTATTAATATTTTCAATTTTCAAAGTAAGACAATGATTTACCATATGAAAAGGATTTACCTGTATATTCTAAAACAGATTTTTATTAATTATGATCATCAGAAGTTTGTGTATATTTTACAGGAAAAATAAAACTAACACTCTACTTAACTGTCATAGTTTTTTTGGATTAGATTTGCGGTTCATTAAGAAGGGATTTGTGTAAATATAACACATGTTAAATACATTTATTTCTGGAGTACGGAACCCTTGCTGCGCGAGTGTGACTCGCACTTGGCCGCTTTTTTTCACTATCGTAATCTACAGACTTTCAGGAAGGTTTTAGTATCTATCTAGATATCATTCTTATCCACGAAGTTATACGCATTTTATGTAAGTACATACCCACATACTAACATGCATATAAATATGTAAGTAGGTACATAATTTATATTTTTGATTGGTACACTGATTTCTTTGAGATTGCTTCACCGAAGTTGGTTTAATTTTTCCTAAAATAAGCTTTAGTTTAGCTAGCTTTATTCAGCTATTTTTAGCTATAGTTTGAAGTAGAAATCAAAAGATGCTCACATAAAATGAAAATTCTGTGCCTATAATTTCGTAGCTGTCCAATTTGCGTAGGCACTCGATCAAACGCTCGGAAGGTGATGGCGGGCAGTTCAGGAGCTTGGCCAGACGGAAGGCGTTCCTCTTCGCTTCGCCAGGCGGCGCTTCCGCCCACGGCACCAACGCTGTGCCCGACTCTGAGATCGCCTTGTGAAACAGTCCTGAAAGTTGAAACAAGGGGTTGCCAAGTGTCTTCTCATGAGTGATTGCCATCGATGTATGATTGCTAAACGTAAACAAGATAAGAAAAGTACCTATAATAGTGCCATAGTGCCACACACTATAGAATACTTAATACAGTTACACCAAAAATTTTAAGAGTTCCCTCGATTTCTCCACCTGAAAAGTATACCCTTTCAAACAAAAGAAGAATTTTCCAAATCTGTCCAGACGTCTTTGAGTAATCGGGGAACATACATAAAAAAAAGATTCTGACGAATTGAGAACCTCTTCCTTTTTTGAAATCGGTTAAAAAGAGAAAAGTATATTTCAAAAAACCATATTTCAAGTGCAGAGAAAATCAAATCAATACGCATGAAACTTCACATCAAAATACTTGCCAATACTCATATGGTAGGTAGGTAGGTAACTAGGTAGGTTACCTATTCCATCCAAATGAACTTACCAGTGCTTGAATCTGACAACATGTGAAAATTAACGCTGGCCCCGCCTGCACTCTCGCCAAATATCGTAACAGATCGATTGTTTCCACCGAAGGAGTGTATATTTTTCTGAATAAAACGAAGTGCTTCTTGTTGATCTTTCAGCCCGTTGTTACCAGGACAATGCTCATCCTGGGTTGAGAGAAATCCTAACGGACCTAAAAATTTGCCAATGTCTTTAATATTTCATAACAAATTAGCGATGACTGCGATTATCTGGCGGTAAATGACGATGCAGTCTAAGACGGAAGCGTACTAATTTGGAAGGGATATGGCAGTTCCAAGCAAGAAGCAAGACTAAAGTTACTGACGTCATGTAGACGATAAAAAAGCTTAAATGGAACTGGGTAGGTCACATGATAAGAGACAAAAGAAACAAATGTACAAAAAATGTCACCATGTGGTATCCACTCTACGGAAAGATAAGAAAATGAAAGAATGAGATGGGAAGATGAAATCAAAAAAATTGCAGGAAGTACTGGGACAAGAAAAGCCAATACCAGAAAATTATAGCAAAACCCAGGGGGGGCCTATGCCAAAATGTAAGCTGTATAGTTATTTTGAGTTCGCGCACCTCGAAAACTTTACCAAATACTAGGTATCAAAAACTGTAATATGTAATGTAAAATGAACCCAAAGACTCTTATTTTACAGTCGTAATTCAATACTTCAAATATTTATTTTACATTTCTGCTTGGGGAGCTGGCTGTAAACGAATGCTGAATGAACTCAAACTTTCAAATAAGCCAGTTTAGGTCCATTTTACTCTGAAGTCATTGTGTTTCGATCAGTAGTATTTTGTAAAGTTTTCGAGCTGTGTAAAGTGAGATCAAGCATACTGATGTCAATATTACAGCAGCAGTGGACGTCTATAGGTTGGCGAAGAAGAATAACAAGAATACCATACCCAATCTATAGTTCATAGCCACAAACACTACATCTTTTTCAAGAAGATGCGCAGGGCCATACATTTCCGTAGTTGCGTCTCCGCACATCCACCCACCGCCATGTATGAACACCATCACAGGGAGAAGATCTTTTTCAGCGATTGGTTCCTGCATTAAAGATAATATCACTGGGATATAGATATAACTGTTGGGTTAGGTTAGGTTAGTTGATATAGATGTTGGGTCCTAAGTACAATAAGTACTATGATAAAAAGATGAAAACAGTCTCCTAGTGTTCGAACGTAAGGTGTTGAGACGCATTTTCGGCGCTGTTCAGGATAATGGTCTCTGGCGCATTCGGTACAATCACGAGCTATACGAACTTTTTGAAGAACCGAACGTTGTCAAAACCATTAAACTATCACGAATGCGATGGGCGGGACATGTGCAACGCATGGACGATACAAGTGCCCCGAAAAAGTTACTGGACAGTAAACCGGATGGTCGTAGAGGCCGAGGAAGAGCGAGAGGTCAGTGTATTGACTTAGTGGAAAGAGATATGAGGGTTTTGGGGGTTCGGAGCTGGAAAGAAGCTTGTTCTGACCGCCTCCGCTGGAGAAGCTTGCTGGACCAAGCCAAGGCCCACCCAGGGCTGTAGAGCTTTGTTTAAGTATTATATTATTATAGATATAGCTGGCACAATTTTCCAAAAGCTGCCCTCTATATTCTTTTGGTAGCTAGACTAGGGTGGAAACAACTTCAAGTAGGTACGGAGTCGAAATTGTTCCCATCCAGTTGGATGATGTCTCAAAGTAGTTGTACCTAGAAACTTTGATGCCAAGATTACGGATGTCGTTAAATATATAATATTAGTTTTTAACATTGAATTTGTATTGGAATAAGAATCAAACTTCTTTTGTATGAAGTATGCCCGAGAGCGCTTGATGATATGATTGAACTTAAAATGTGACAATGGATGTAAGTATTATATTTGACCGACTTCAAACAAAGGAGGTTATCAATTGGACAATATGTATGTAACTATGTAATATTATTGGAACTGCAAAATATTCACATAATATGATAATCTATAAGGGTTTCCAGATACCTATACAAAGTTTCATAGATGTATGTATGTTTGTCCGCGGATTTCCCCGAAACTATTGATTGAATTGTGAGCATTACTTTTATCGACTTAAGGAACAGCGCAAGTTTTATCAAAATCGGTTTAGTAGTTTCCGAGATAAGGACTGCTAAGTGCGTTGTGAAGTCGGTTTTACAGTTTACTTTCAATCTTTTAGATTATCACTTGTATTGTGAAGATGCATGCGCGAAAACGATTGCAATTACTCACATTGTTAGTAAAAGGAGAGTACACGTTAAGATAGAGGCAGTCTTCCTGGCCAACGATCTCTTTTTGTCTCGTGTAAGGATTCCGCTGCACGCATATGGGACTGACGCTCGTCGCGTCCAGGATGCCCTCCCACGGAGACACAGGAACCGGGGCCTGGGAAACAAAGAAGATTCGTCGTCGTCTCAACCAATTTGCGTCCACTGCTGGACATAGGTCTCTTGCAAGGATCGCCACAGAACACGATCTTGCGTCGCTTGTTTCCAGCGGCTGCCAGCGATTCGCTTGAGATTGTCAGTCCATCTAGTGGGGGGTGTTCCCGCACTTCATTTGCTGGTGTGAGGTCGCCACTCAAGCAAACACTCAAGCAAAGAAGATTAATTATAGATAATAACTGTTTCACCACCTTCCTGATCGGATACTTATCGGATAGCTTTCTACAAATTTTGTCATTGCCAATTGATAATATAAAGTAAGAAAGTGGCAAAACTTACGTTTAGGCTATCTGACACTTATCAGAAGGTTGTGAAACAGGCCCTAAGTTTAACATAAAACATTAAACAAGACAGCAAGAGTGTCGCCAGCTCGGCAAGTTGATATATGGAGGATGGGAAACTATGAATTTTAGGTACAGTCGAGAGATTGTGAAGCTATATAAAGCAAGTGTTACAAACTTGACTGAAAACTTGTAAACACAGTTATTATTTATAAGTGAAGACTTTGGTAGCATTTGGCTATAATTTTTCAATTCTCTAGGGGAGACTAACTCCTTTGCACTGGCGTTTCTGCAGAATAGGTACGCATTAGCGGTCAACCGCGTGCGCGGCTAACCGCGCGGCTAGCCACTTTTATAGAATTTCGTCGCGGTTTAGTGCGTACAAAATGAGCGCTTGCATATAAAATATAAACGCTAGGCTAGCCGCGCGGTTAGCCGCACACGTGGTTGACCGCTAATGCGTATGAGCACTGCGTCCCGAATTAACGTAGGTACACAGCTGTATAGCAAGACACGTACCTATATCAGATTCTTCCTTGTTCGTGGGACAACGCCGTTTTAAGAGGAAAATCATTGGAATGTATTGACGATTCTTGTCGATTTGCAAACTCATTCTTGCTTATGTTTTCCGGTAATTATATATACTTACGTACTGACTACTTACTGACTGTGTCCACGTGAATTCATAAAAACTTCATAATACCTTTTATATCCTCTACCTTTGGCGTGGAATTTCCGAAAACCCTGAAAGGCTTATTTCTCTATTTGTACCCGAAAGCAAAAATACCGATTTTCGTGTAAACTTCCATCCCCTATTTTAAGGGTGTACTTTGTACCTTGTACCTTGTACAAACCTTGTACCTTGTATACAAAACAAGTAGGTACCTTGGGAAAGTGGTACCTACCAAGTGGAATTTCCAAAAAAATCCTGAAACACGTATTTCTTAATCTTCAACGGAAATCCTACACACCAATTTTCATGGATAGAACTTGAAAAGTGACGTGAAAAATAATGAACTCTCATATAAACCTTCATCCATATTAATGTCTATTATAAATACGAAAGTGTGTCTGTCTGTCTGCTACCATTTCACGACCCAAAAATTTAACCGATTTTGATGAAATTTACAATTAGTTCCCACAGAATTTTAAAAAACCTAAATCCACGCGGACGAAGCATGGGCATCATCTCTATTTCTCTATTATGTATAACCACTTAGAGGTGGCATTTCTAAAAATTCTAAAACACGTATATTTCATTGGTATTCATATATTACATGAAAAATGACGGAATTTCATAATATATGGTAAACATCTATCCCCTATTAGTATTAAGTCTCCCTTAGGGTTGGAATTTCCAATAACTATTTCTAAGTGTCTTTCTTACGTCATATAAGAAACCTACGTATAGTATTACTATCAAAATGTTAAGTTTTAGTGGTTTAGGATTTGCATTGACAGATCAGTCAGTCAGGAGAAGCCTATTAGCATAAATTTTACCCACGATTGACGCTAGAGAGTTTTTGTTTGTCTGTTACCATTTTTTTCGAAAACAACTGAGCCGATTTTGATGCGGTTTTTCGCAATACCGTGTGAATAAAAAAATAAAAAATTGGTTGTCTGTAAAGTCGGTTTACGGACGATAATTTTACGTGATAAGTACTGATAACGTCATATTATTAAGAGAACACTGACGAAGCCGAACGCTTAGGCTGATCGTGCCTCTTTATCGCTTGTTCCGCGCTCTCTCTTGCACGCTCTGCTCAGAGTGCTTAGTCTCAGTTTGGAGCGCTCCAAAACTTTATAGTATACTATAAGTATACTATTGATCGAATCACAATGACTTCAGAGTAAAATGGACCTAAAATAAGAGGCTTGGGTTCATTTTGCTCTGAAGTCATTTGTGATTCGATCAATAGTATAATACTAATAGTATACTTTTAGTTTTGGAGCGCTTCAAACTGAGACTAAGCACTGAGGTGGAACGTGACAAAGAGCAAGGGCGTCGCCAGCCGATGGCCAAGGGGGGGGCAAGTTGATGATATTATAGTATGGGAAAAGTACAAAGTATTGTAGGTACAGTCCAGAGCTTTTGAAGCTGGTTACGAGCTCTTAATTTATTTTCGAATTAGAATTTTTCATTGACCTCGTTTCCATTTGCGCCAGGATTACTTTAGATACTTAATGAAAAATATAGCATATCTAAATTTTTTCAAGTCTCAAGGGGGGGGGCAGCTGCCCCCCCTGCCCCTACCTGGCGACGCCCATGAAGAAGACTTTTTCGTGCGTGCAGCCGGCGTTTATCGATTTATAAGACGTTATCACGTCAAAAACATAGTTCTGACATTCACACCAAAAACGCTAATTTGTGCAGCTATTGAGTACCAATTAACTGCTTATCAAGCAGTTAAGTTTTATTTAATTACCTACCTTGTATTGTGTTGTAACTTGTAGGTAGATAGTAGATACTTATACTATACTGATTACTGAATAATTAACACACTTATCTAATTTCACACTCGCTTAAGTTTTAATAATAACTGGCTGATGCCCGTGACTTCATACACGAGAATTCATTAAATATCATGCAAACTTTTAACCCCTATTTAACCTCCTTAGGGGTTGAATTTTCAAAAACCCTTTCTTAGCGAATGCCTATGTCGTAATAGCTATCTGCATCAAGCATGCCAAATTTCAGCCTGATCCATCCATCCATGGTTTGAGCTGTGAGTTGATAGCTGTTCAGTCAGTTAGTCAGTCACCTTTTCTTTATATAAATTTACCTAGATTAAGTTTATAAATAAATAAATAAATAAATAAATAAATAAATAAGATACGGCAAACCCTTCAAACAAAAGCGTACAAGCATGTCTTACGCATAGAATGCCATTTTGCGCTATTTCAAAATATAAACACATAAGTTCGGAAATAAATCGCAAACAATTATAAATTAAAAATTTAAAAAACCCCCGACATTCGCCATTTTGTGGTGGCGGCCATCTTGGATTTGCATAGTGCTATTCTACTAGTCAAGCCCTTTCATTTGATACCCATATTAAGGGAGTTGTGAAAAAAAATATAATCTGTCATTTTTTAGCGACGGCCATCTTGGATCGATTTTCATCAAACATAGCTAACAACACTCTCGACTAATTCACCTTTCAAACAAAAAAACCGCATTCAAATCGGTCCACCCGTTTGAGCGCTACAGGGGAACAGACACACACACACACACACAATACACATAGACACGTCAAACTTATAACACCCCGTCGTTTTTGCGTCGGGGGTTAAAAAGTCGCTCAGTGCACTATAAAGCGAGCTATATTGGGATGAAATTATAAACGAAGAAATTCAGGTGTTGGTCTTCATAGGACGACAAAAGTGAACCTTTTAATCCCACTGCTGAGTAGGTACAGGCCTCTTCTCTCGTAGGAGAGAGGTATTTATTTAGAGCTTAGACCCGCCACACTGCTCTAATGCAGATTGGCGTTTACGAAGTGTTTACAAGCTCTTGACTCTTGACTGAAAACTTGTAAACATAGCTAGGTATGTCACTTGACATACCTAGCTATGTTTACAAGCTAATTTAGAACAACAATTAGCTAATTTAGAAACAAGTGAATTTAGAACTTTGGCTTTATATTTAAATCTCCTATAACCACAGCTCCTAACAAATCTCTATGGGGGGTAAAGGGAGCGGGCAGTTGTCATGACATATTAGTCTAATAATATGTCGTCATAGGTAACTAAACCTAGAGTTAGGCGAATTGAATTTTCAACAGTTCATTGTACTTGAAAAGATGCCCTTATTAACTACACTTAATTTGAAAAGGTTGAACCTTTTGAAGTTTATTTAAGGCCATCCCAAACTAAACTACGAATCATCGGAACGGCTGCACCGATTTTGAGGGGTGATGCTAATCCCAGACCAATCCTTCTGTACCTTAAATCTTAAATCCCCAACAGGGGGTGCCGCGTAAGGAACGGCGGTGAACGCGGCAATCTGTCTGCCTCCGCGCGTTTTCATAAGAAATCCTCTCAGATCGCCCAACGGAGTGTTCCGAAGAGGGGCGTCTTCGTTGGCACACACAAAAACAAGAATCCCATTCAGAAGACACAACACAACCCGACGGCACATCGCGGACAGTTACTGGCGGAAACAAAAAATGAATGAAACCTCAAAGCTGGCACCGCGCAGTTAAATAGCAACAGATGAAGCATAGCGTTAGACGAATTATACCTACACTGCCTTGGCGCACACTGATGCGAAGAAAATTCGCGCTTAGTAGGTACCTAATCGACACCCGAGCGGCTACGTTCGCCTGAATTTAGGTTTTATAAAAATCCCGTGATAACTCTTCGATTTTCCGGGATGAAAAGTACCTATCTTATCTATATCTTCTATACATATAATAAAATCGTAGAATAGCCGTATATGTACATTAAAGATTTTTGCAAAATAATAACTGGGGGGTGTTAGGGATAAGTAATCTATACTAATAAATAAAATTGAAGTGTCTGTCTGTAATATCGAAATAACTACCTCATATTAAGCTCATATGGTTATTTG
The DNA here is from genome assembly GCA_920104075.1 of Melanargia galathea. NCBI lineage: Eukaryota > Metazoa > Arthropoda > Insecta > Lepidoptera > Nymphalidae > Melanargia > Melanargia galathea. The sequence goes on from OV049860.1 coordinate 17,396,103, forward strand.
AACGCTACCATAACCGAATCACACGTTTTTAAAATTTTTATCTGTCTGTCTGTCTGTCTGTCTGTCTGTTTGAACGGGCTAATCTTCAGAACGGCTGAACCGATTTTGACGGGACCTTCACATACAAGTAGAGAATTAACCAGGGAGTAACATAGGCTACTTTTTTAACCGACTTTCAAAAAAGGAGGAGTTGTGTTTTTCTACCTATGTACACCGATATCTCCGAGATTTCTGAACCGATTTGCGTAATTTTTTTTAATCGATAGAAAACATTGCGACCCTGTTCTATAAAAAAATTGGATTCCACCTCCTCAATCCTGATGCTGTAGGGGACCTAATCCCCAAAACTAATGGGTTTTAGAAACTTTCGGTTATTTAAATTGATATTGGGGGTACCAATTAAAGACTTTATCGTTGAATGAGCTCGAGTAGGTATGTACATACCAACTCCTCAACCCTGATGCTGTAAGGAATTGTATTCCGAAATCGTGGGGATCCCACGGGATTTTTCCGTTTTGGGGACGGGTTTCTACAGATAAGCTACTTTTTGTTCTGGAAAATCAAAAGTTCCCACGGGATTTTTAAAAACCTAAATCCACACGGGCGAAGCCGTGGGCATCATCTAGTGAAACATAAAAAAGCAATTTTTGAAATTTTTGACTGTCTGTTTATCTGTATGTTTGTGCGCGCATCACGCAAAAACTACTGAATGGATTGAAGTGAAACTTGCCACGATTTAAGTTCATACTATGGAGTAACATATAGGATACTTTTTATCCCGAAATTCAGCACGGTTCCCTTGGGAGAGGGGATGAAAGTTAAAATGTGTACTTAGCTGTAATTCATTAACGCGTGGTCCGATTTCATTCATTCTTTTTTTGTTAGAAAGGAGATACTTTAAAGATTACTGTCTTATCTCTGAAAAGCTGGATAGATTTTGATGGGACTTTCTCTGGTGGATGTTTACATTTTGATCTACCTAAACATCCGCCAGTGAAATTTTAACAGTTTTTAGCAAGGTTGAGCTCAAAGGAGCTTAGGAAAAACAAAATGATTCCCACGGGATTTTCAAAAACCAATATCGATTATCGAATAACGAAGTCGCGGGTTTCCGCTTGTATACATTAGCAGGACGCAATATTGTGTGTAAGGAGATGCAAGAGATTGAATCCAACTTGTCGTTTGTAACGTTTGTAAACACTTCGCCTTAGATAGATAGAAATCAACTTTTTAGATTAGAACAAATGACAAAAAAGGTTTTTAGGTATAAATTTTCTTTTATATGTACATTTTTGTAGGTAGTCTGCTATAACCACCGGCACGTAAGTCGAGCGGTGAATTTGTACGAGTGAGCGGGACACAATACGATTGGAGAGCCAATCAGCGCTTACGAGATATCCGCGAGGGCTAATCAGTGCTTACGAACGATCCCCACACCTTCCCCGCGACCCCCTCACACCCCGAGATACCTCATTTTTGACTTCTGCGCATTGAAGGTCACCGCTCGACTTATTTGCCGTGACTTGTAACACGCATTGGAGCAACGTGCTGCGTGGAAGGTTTATGCTCAAAATCCCTCTCTCCTTTAAGAGAGAAGGCTTTTGCCTAGAAGCGGGACGTTAACGGGCTGTAATGGTGGTTATTGATCAAAACATTTTACATATTAAGTAAATTATGAAAAATACGTCAGTCATTAAAGATTATGTTTACCTATGGGTGGATGGTGAGTTCACTGCATTGATATTAAAAATCATTCATGCACTACGCAGCGAGAACGGATTTTATACGCCATGTACCTAATTGTACCTAATATTATGAACATTATATTATTTGATTGAATTTTTGAAATCGGTCCAGTAGTTCCTGAGATTAGCGCGTTCAAACAAACAAACTCTTCCGCTTTATTATATTAGTATAGATTACTATTACTATTTTTTTATCCACTTTATATTATTTTAAAGGCTACTACCCTGGTCTATTATTATCACAACATATTATAAAACAAACGCGCCGCACCGCGTCTGTCTGTCTGTCTGTCCACGTCCACTGTCCACGACCACTCAAAAACTACCTACCTACTAAACGGATTGGGTTTTCGGTTTATTAAATTACCTACTAAGTTTTAGTTTACGAACTTTATTTGTTGGAAGTCGGTTGATTACAGATGTACCTACCTAGCTAGGAATGTACCTACTTACTTTTTTTAAAATCATCAATAGTAGCTAATTAGAGATTGTGTACAACAGAATTAGCCACATTGTGGCTAATTCTGTTGTACACAATCTCTAAATCTAAACTAAAATGACAGGTCTAAATATATTCCTGTCTCTTTCACAATCCTCCCTGCTGAAGGGGATAGCACTATTTTTAAACCTGTCAATTTAGTTTAGATTTAGAGATTGTGTAGGTACAACAGAATTGGCCACAATGTTTTAAAAACAAACTTAGTTAAACAATTCAAATAAAACGGATTTGCTTCTGAAGCGGTCGAATAATTCAAATTACTAATTGCTTATGTATTTATGTATAGGTACGCTTACTAATTAATTATTATTAATGCTCCTACCTATCTATATAATTTTAAAGGTACGTAACCCTGTGTGCGCAAGTAAGGCTCGCACTTAGCCGGGTTTTCACTTAGTACGGAACACTAAAATAACATTCATAGATAAAATATGGTCCTAATACAAAACCTGAATATCAACAAGACAACAAATTCTAAGGCAATGCTTAAAAAATAAAAACCGGACAAGTGCGATTCTGACTCGCGCACCGAGGGTTCCGTAATCCAGAAGTAAAAGTATTTAACGTAATTATGTAAACACAAATATTTTCTTAATAAACCACAATTGTTAAAATTATTATCATAGAGCGTTGGTTTTATTTTTCCTCTAAAATATTTTGTAATGGCCATAATTATTTCAGATTTTTCGATTGGTAAACTTCGGAGATAATGGAAGTTTTTTCGTCATTTTGCACGATAAATCAAAAATTATTATGCATAAAAATAAATAAAAACCTATTTTAGAATGTACAGGTAAAGCCCTTTCATATAATAATGACTTGGTATAGTTGTCTTACTTTGAAAATTGAAAATACCGATTAATTATTTGTTCATGAACATATTTTAATTTTTTTTGTGATGTAACCACAAATTCACGGTTTTCGGCACACGATAGACGAACAGATGGACAGACAGACATCAAAGTGATCCTATAAGGGTTCTTTTATTCCTTTTGAGGTGCGGATCGCTAAAAATTCAACAGACAGACAAGATAACTAACTAAAAAGTGGTTTTAAAGTAGGTAACATAAAGGATTCTCAATATGCCAAGCGAATACAATAATTAATTAAGAGGAGTTTACCTCGTACGCGCCCTATACAAACGATGTTTGATTATTATTTGAGTTCTAGATGAAGCCCGTGACTACGTTCGCGCGGGTTTTAGGTTTTTATAAGATCCCGTGGGAACATTTGATTTCCCGGGACAACATAGCCATCGTTTTCGGCATGCACGCTATTCCTTTTTTTTTGACCTGGTGGAAAATCTTTTATAGGTACCCCCGTTCTGCGGCAGAATGCGGCAGAACGAAGGTTATGTGGGACTCCCCCCCACATGAGGGAATGGGGGTATACCCACTAAAAACCACCACGGCATGACCCTCATGCTGTCTGTGCTGGACGCCTGGGGAACCCAAAGTATGCATCCCAGGCGTCCGGCAGCCGCCCCAGCCGGGGCTCCCGCTCGCCTCTGGGCTGTCCCTCCAGAGGCTCGCGCCCTCCCGTAATTTTTAACGAGGTTTTCTTCCTCCCGCGATGGGCATCGCTGCCCCCCGCCCCGGGGTGTCTCACCCCCAGTTTCATCCGCAGTGCCCTCCGCTAGTCAGAGGCATACGCGGAGAAACCTCCCTCCGCCAGGTCATTGTTTAATTTGAACGATAGCCTAAGCCAAACGTGACACACGTTTCTAAAATGTTTGTCTGTCTGTGCGTCTATCAGGCGAGTCTTCCGTACTTACGGCTGAACCGATTTCGACAGAATTTTATCATCGGCTAGCATGTATCATGTGTATCAGTTTGGCACGCGTTTCCCTCCCACTTCGCCGTTCCATCCTTGATAATATATTTCTATGATAAACACAGTTGAAATAAGTATATGTAAGTATTTATCCATTTAATTACCTACTTACATTCTATTTATATTTAGTTCTTAGAGCGTGTCTTCGAATTTCATTGTAAAAAATGTTGTTGTCCGTTACCTATGTACGTGTTTCTTTTGTATGGGGCACGCTTGGGAGCGCTCGAGGATGGCTTCTATTTAAACAAAATTTTCCACGCCTGGATCGAAATTCTTGTTTAAAATAACGGACAACGGAGCTTGTAACTTTTCGCTATTAATACTTAATCAAGTTTCAGTTGATAATAAAATTTTATACCGTAGGTAATACGTTAATTTTTTATTGATTAGAAAAAACGTAGACCGTAAAAAAAATGTTTTTGTATATAATGGAAGAGCTTTTGGCAACGGACATGTCTGGCGCGCAATCATCATGAATTTATTGAAATACTCCCGTGTGAATTTCGGTTTTTCACAAATCCCGAGGGAATCGTGGATTTCCGGTTCCCGGTGGAAAATCGGTTCAGTAGTTGCGGTGTTAAAGAGTAACATACAGACGAGCTCTAGTTGCTAGCTTGATCTTGAGGTCCCGGGATCTAGTCCCGGGTCGGTTCGAAAAAACTTATTAGGGTTTTCTATCGAGAAAGTCCCAGTAGCATTTTCGTCTGGTGGGAGACTTCAGCCGAGGTTAATTACCACCCCACCGGCAAAACCTTGCCGCCAAGCGATTTAGCGTTCCGGTACGATGCCGCGTAAAAATAGATCAGGGGGTAGGTATTAAAAAAAGCTTAAAGCTTATGGCTTAAAAAAACTGCCATTTCTCTTCCAGGTTATCCCGCTTCCATCTTAGACTGCATCGTCACTTACCATCAGGTGAGAGCGCAGTCAAGGATTGACTTGTAGATGAAACAAAACTATTAATTGGTTTGTGAATCCGATTTTTTATTACATACATACAATATACACCTATGAAGTACTTACCTATAATGTTTTGTAAAAATTAAATGTATTGTTTGGAAGCCCTTATAGATTACTAGCGGTCCGCCCCGGCTTCGCCCGTGGTATATAATATATAGCCTATAGCACTCAGGGATCACGTACATATCCAACGGTGAAAGAATTATTGAAACCGGTCCAGTAGTTCCTGAGATTAGCGCGTTCAAACAAACAAACTCTTCCGCTTTATTATATTATAGTAGATAGTAGATAGTAGATATTATTATCATATATGTAGAATGTTTTGCAGTTCCAACAGGGGCGTAGTTACCGCCGTATCTGCCGTATCAATTATACGGGGCCCCCAAGCCACGGGGGCCCCCGACGTGCGTAAGCAAAAATCAGACCTGTCATTATTGTCCATAGAGGCAGAATCTTTAGAAAAACTAAAGTCATCATCAGCTATAAATGATTTAATAAATCAGTTTGCCGAAAAAAAGGCAAGGACAGTTTAAATTTAATTTGAATTGTTTGTAAAAATTTTAGAAAAAGTGACAGATAAATAATTATGATGAATAAATATTGCTTTTAATTTTATGCAAATATTTTTTTTCTTTTGTGAGAAATCTTTACCCTTCTTAAAGGCCCCCAAACAAATTTTTATACGGGACTCCGCCAAGGTACGCTACGCCACTGAGTTCCAATAATATTACATACACACTGTCGCATTGTTCGAAGAACTGATGGACGGTGGGGTCCCAAGGTGCTTGACTGGCGACCTCGCACCAGCAAACGAAGCATAGGAAGACCCCACTAGATGAACGAACGATCTCCGCGAGTCGCTGGCAGCCGCTGGAAGCTAGCGGCGCAACATCGTGTTCTGTGGCGATCCTTGCAAGCGACCTATGTCCAACAGTCTATTGGTTGAGACGACGATGACAACGACTGCCGACTTGATAACCTCCTTTTTTGAAGTTGGTTAAAAAGAAAAGCGTCGTTAAATTGCTCACGCCGACACAACGCATAATCACCGCGGAAACAATCATTGGAAGTGAAATTATTTAATTTTCCTTTCACCGAGTCATAATTTTCTCAGCGTGCCAGCGTCCGCGTGAGATCTCACAATGCCCCCGCGGTGCCATTGTGAGATCGCAGTATAGAAAATAATAGAAAAAACCGGCCAAGTGCGAGGCGGGCCACGCGCAGTGTAGGGTTCCGTAGTCACAATCCTCGAAAAACAGATATAACTCCTTAACCTGTGAACCCTACTTAGCCGTGATAGTTTTCCTTTAAAATTGATTATATACCCTACTGCTGTGAATTTTTTCAAGTTCCTATATACTGCCATTTGGATGATAGAGGGGGGGGGGGGACACTTGACTCTAATAAAAATTTGCACTTTAAAACATCATATTTTACAAACGGATCTAGAAATCGAAAAATGATGTTCCCAAACCCACAGTATTTTTAAAAGACCTATTCAACGATACCCCACACTATGGGGTAGACGAGAAAAAAAATATTCATCCCCACTTTACATGTAGGGGAGCTACCCTAAAAAAATATTTATCAAAATTTTATTTCACCACTTTGTCGGCGTGATTAATATTTATACTCATGCCAAATTACGGATTTCTAGCACTAATAGTCTCTGAGATTAACCGAGGACGGACGGACAGACGGACAGACGGACAGACAGACAGACGGACGGACATGGCGAAACTATAAGGGTTCCTTGTTTACTACGGAACCCTAAAAATGAGTGTACTACCTACCTACCATTCATATCGAATATCATCGTAGGAAACACAATCCATTATTTATGTATATGAAATAAATCAATATCAAATAGGTTTGACGACCTCCGTGACGTAGTGGTGAGCGCTGTGATCTTATAAATGAGACGTCCCGGGTTTGATTCCCGGCAGGAATTTTATCAATTCCTTGCAATAACAAGATATAAAGTTCGTAAACTAAAACCCGACTACGCTTAGTAATTTAATTTATTATAAAATAATAATTTAGTGTGCAGAACGCGAGGCAAGCAGTTAGTGGCGCCATCTATTATGTCTTACTTTTGCCGCTCGGACGTCGCATCTCGATTTTTTCGTGTATAAATTAAGGTAGCCTATTTCACCCGGACCTTATCAAAGAATTAATTCAAATCTCATTCATCAAAATCGGCCGAGTAGTTTAGGCGCTACGGTGGTACATACAGAATCTCATACAAAAATTGGCCACAAACATACATACATATACATAGACTGCCAAAATCATAACCCTTCCTTTTGGCTTTGCCGTAGTCGGGTAAAAAGTAGCCTGGATCACTCCCCGTATGATCATCTACCTCCCTGTGAACTCCCGTCTAAGTAGGTTCAGCCGTTCCGAAGATTGGCCCGGACAAACAGACACAACAATTTTAAAAACATGACAGTCGTACTAATTGACGACCTCCCTGGCGCATATAGGGATCATTGTTTAAAAACAACTTAAGTGTAAACAAAGTGGTCTCAAATAAAAAGGAGTTGTTTTTGAGGCGGTCCTTCAAAGGTAACGAAACCCTGGGTGCGCGAATATGACTGGATGACAGAACGGCGTATAACCCCCGGCACGTAAGTCGAGCGCTGACCTTCAAGTGCGCGCAGCGTCGTACGAGTGAGCGGGACACAATACGATTGGAGAGCCAATCAGCGCTTACGAGGGATCCGCGAGAGCTAATCAGTGCTTACGAACGATCCCCACGCTCTCCCCGCGACCCCCTCACACCCCGAGATACCTCATTTTTCGACTTCTGCGCATTGAAGGTCAACGCTAGACTTATTTGCCGTGACTTGTACCGTTCGCTAATTCTAGCTCTGGATCTCTCATAGTATTGTAAGCATTTGAAGCGAATTAGCCGCTCACTGAACTCACTGAAAGTAGGCAAGCGAAACGCCCCAAACTGCGTGCATTACTCGCTGTTTGGACACTCCATTTAAGATGTGCTTACTGGAACTGGAGACTAACTGGAAGCAAACAGTTAGCCGCTCACTGTTCGCCTAATGGGGACACGACCTAAGAGTGAAACCGATTCTATTTCGATTTCGCTCAATTATAGAAATTAACCGGTTTACGAAATATAAAATTCAGATCTTTTCCGGCCTGGATTGACACGGTTACACAAGGCCGATTAAAAAAAAATCAAAATACTTGTTTATTAGACACGAAATTTTCATTTAGATAAGTACTGTAGACTATCTTCTTGGTGTTCGACCTGTGTGCAGTTTTCTGTTCAACTCAAGCAACATTTTTAGCAGGGGATATGATCTCCTGCGCGTTCTGTACCTAACAATTTTCTCGGCGCCTAAAAATGGAGTCTGCTCCTCACACGTTCGTATTCTAGGCGAAGAGATCAGATCCCTGCGCCGGTAGCGACTCGACTTCGACCGATCCCCGCGCTTTTCACACTTTAACTCCTCAATTTTCAATAGTATCTCCTCATTCTGTTTCGCGATTCGCTCCGTCACAGACTTTATTTGTAGCAAATCGTTGTTCAGTTTCGGCAGCTGTATCTTATTGACCAGTTCGAATTTCTCAGTGATCGCGTTAATGGTTTTCAAGAGGGCTTGTGGATCGGTGAGTTTGGGGGTATCGCTCGCAAGGTTGTGACAAGTGGCACAGACCCAGTGAGAGGCTTTGTCGCCTGACTCGGGACTCCAGTTCCATGTTTGTGCGGCCACCAGCGCACTGGAGGTGGTAACCGGACTCGCATTTCTCACATTTGACACCTTCGTTATTACGAAGCGATTTCTGACAGCGGCGACATTTCATTATGAAGTGTTCAGAACAAACCCCTAAGCGTTGGTATAACTGGTCTGTAAGATTTATAAAAGCTATTTTATCAACTTCTACAACCAGTTCGGTGTTTTAATAAATCATCGTGGAAAAAAGTCGCATTTAGGAATATAATTTACAAATGCGACCATCGTAAATTACAAAATGTAAATAAATGCTCGATGTCAGCCTGGTGTCAGCAGCATTTTTTTAATTCCAAGAAGGTTATAAGTATGTATTCTATATATCACTGGAGCTTGCGCCTTAAATATTGTAGCGAAGACAAGGTCATTCACCTGGGCTATTTTTCTCTCTAGTTTTTCTATACCTTACACACTCTATTTAAGTAGGTGAGAACGAGACTTGGTCTAGTCCTCGTGTGTGAGAAATAATAGAAAAACTAGAGAGAAAATATTAGCCGGTGAATAACCTTGTCTTCACTACGATGTTTTGATGTCTCCAGTATCTACATCTTTATACGTCTGTGCTACATAGAATATGAATATACTTATACGTGACTTATAACCACAGATTAATGATTAGTATCTACGATACTTATAACCTTCTAAACTCAGATTAAATATCAAGTTCTCTTTCTCTCTTGTAAAGGTTCCTACGACGCGAATCCAACGTGACTGACAGAAAAAATTCCATCCGACGTAACGGAGGTTGTTTTGATGATAATAAATGGAGTGCAGTTCAATTTAATCACAGACATTACAATTTGATTTGAATTTAATTATATAGACCTATATACCTGACTATACCTATAATTAAAGTACCCGTACTTTAATTATTATAGGTATAGCCAGGTAGGTAGGTAGGTAAATGATGCTTTGCTCTAGACTCTAGAGTCTAGACTCTAGAGTAACATTTCTATAAGTAGGTGGTATACCTACGTTTTCCTTAATTTTTTTCCTTAGGTTTCAAGTTACAAATAGGTATAACTCGCGGCCACGTAGATCGAACACTGAACGAAACGTGGAGGGGATAGCTGCGTATGGGAACAGTCGCGCACGTAATACAATAGCTTACCCCCTCCACTTTCCCTCAGCGTTCGATGCACGTGCCGATGTTTATAGGTATGAATTAACTAGTTCCTTAGGTATGCAAATTAATTTTCTGGCTAGGTAAGTAACTCTGGAAACGTCATGATTTGACATCTATATTTCCCGGGCTAAATAGAAGCCTTTATCCGTCTCCGGGGTGGGAGCTATAACTAGGTAGGTAGTTATGTCTTTAGCATCAGCGGTTAGGCCTTGAAAATCTGTAGAAGAGAATCTGTAGAAGAGGAGGTAGGTAGGTACTTATACTTTCTCTTAGATCTGTATCAATTATTAACCTTTAATAAATACTAACATTTAATAATTAACCTAAATAGTTACTTATTAATAAAAGTTTTATTAATTTTACGCAGAAGCCCTAAATAAGTACCTACTTATTTCTGTTATAAAAAGTAGGCTGGCAATCTGAATTCTGATCAATCATGTTTAATTCTGTTTAATCCTCTGTCTGGCTAAGAAAGTCTCGTCAAAATTGATTGAGCCGTTTGAAGATTAGGTCGGACCATACGGACAAACAGACAGATAGGTACCTCTAGGTAAAATTTTAAAAACTTGTTATTTGTGCTATCGTTCTTATTAGGTTATGCTTTAAATAATCATAATAATATTATTATTTATTATTATGGTTTCAAAAACACACACGAACACTGCAATTTATTATAGTTAGAATTAATAAAAAAAATTAATATCGAAGGACATAAAAAAGCGCTATCTATTGTTTCAGTTCTGTACTACGATATAAAAGTATCATGCGAGGCGCCACCTATTTTCTCAGCTCTGTACTACCTTGTAAAAGTACGGCATAAATTATTCGTGACTGACAGAAATATTCCATCCGACGTAGTTGGTAGCGTAGGTAGATAGTTTCGATGTTAAACACTAGATGGTGGGTGCAGTTCAATTTAATCACAGACAATTACTTTTTAGGGACCGTTCAGATAGACCGGCGCGGAGAGCATCGGAGAGCATTTCTTTTTTCACACAGACCGGCCGATCAAATTTGCTCTGCTCTCCGCGCCGGTCTGTGTGAACGGACACACGGATGCGTTCGGAGCCGAGCGTACTCTCTTGGGCCGGACGGCGCGGCGCGGCGGAGCAATTCGGCCTACGGTCGGCTGCGCGAGCATGAAAGAGCACGCGAACGGAGCCGGTCGGATGCTCGAGCGCGAAAGAGCACGAGCATGGAGCAGTAGAGATGGGTCGTAATCGCTTTTGCACGTAATCGGTTGTAACTAGTTATGCATAACGCATAATCTGTTTCAGTAACGATTATTTTTGTAACTAGTTACGTCCATACTAGGCGACAATATTTATTAACCTACTTATTATACTTACGTGTGATGGTTACGCTTATTTTAAAAACGATATATGATCTACAAGATATTATAAACTGTTACATGTGTGGTTATTATCTATTTTATTTATTATTTAATATCAATTTAAATAACCGACAGTTTCTAAATCAAATTAGTTTTGGGGGTCAGGTCCAATACAGCATCAGGTTTGAGGTGTTAGAATCCAAATTTTAATGGGACAGTCAGGCCGATTCTGTTGTACACATTCTCTAAATCTAAACTAAAATGACAGGTCTAAATATATTCCTGTCTCTTTCACAATCCCCCCTGCTGAAGGAGATAGCACTATTTTTAAATCTGTCAATTTAGTTTAGGTTTAGAGATTGTGTACAACAGAATTGGCCACAGTGTCACAAAGTTTCTCTATCGATTAAAAATAAATTACGCAAATCGGTTCAGAAATCTCTGAGATATCGGTGTACATAGGTAGGAAAACACAACTCCTCCTTTTTTGAAAGTTGGTTAAAAAGTAGCCTATGTTACTCCTTAGTTTATTTTCTACTTGTATGTGAAAGTCCCGTCAAAATCAGTTCAGCTGTTCCGAAGATTAGCTCGTTCAAACAAACAGATAAAAATTTTAAAAACATGTGATTCAGTTATGATACAGTTTAAATAACCATATGAGCTTAATATGAGGTAGTTATTTCGAAATTACAGACAGACACTTCAATTTTATTTATAAAAAAAAGTATAGATTTAAAATTATAAACGCGAAAGTTTGTGTATGTGTGTGTGTATGTTTGTTTCTCTTTAATGTTGCAACTAAGCTGAATCGATTTAGGTGAAATTTAGAATGGAGATAGATTATGCCCTGACTTAACACATAGGCTATTTTTTATCCTGGAAAAATCCACAGTTCCCACGGGATTTTGAAAAAACCGAATTTTGCTATATCCATCTACAGCTATAGTTATAGGTAGATTAGTATAGCAAACTTCCATAAAAGTAGGTATAAAGATTGGAAAAGGAAGTGGAAACGGGACCCGAAAATCCACGATTCCCTCGGGATTTGTGAGAAACCGAAAATCACGCGGGTGAAGCCGCGGGCAGAAGCTAGTTTAGTATATTTTAGCACAAAAGATACCGAAAACTCTATTTGTAACATATACCTATAGCAAATACGTCCATAAGTAGGTATAGGGTGTAGACAATTGGTCCGAACTCCGAAGGTGTAACTTGAAACTTGTTTATGTGAAGTGTTAAGTGATGTGGATTGAAGTACCTAGTTTCTGTGATACGGTTACGCGCCGCGTAACTTCACCGAGTTGTTTATGAAGTGCGTACGTGAAATAATCGTTACTTTGTGAATGACGAAACTAGTTATTCGATTATCATTCGCATAACTAGTTATAAACCGATTACGTTACATAACGCCCACCACTCAGGAGCAGCCGACCGGCTCGACGAGCAGCCGAGCGGCTGCTCTTAATATTTCACACAGAGCGTATTGGGAGCATCCTCGAGCATCCTCTTATCATAAAAGAGATAAAATGTAAAAATAAAGCTTATTTCAATGTCTTAAGATTCTATTTTAAATGCGATTAAAATTTGCTCTGCTATCCGCGCCGCGCCGGTCTGGTCCCTTAGGGTTCTGTAGGTACCCAAAGGGAAAAACAAGACTCCGCGCGCTGTCCGTCTGTCACCAGTTATTTTATTATTTAAAATTATCTCTACACTTTTTCTCGTCGAATACAATAGAATTTGACGAGAAAAAGTGTAGAGATAATTTTCTCGTGTGTGGCATGTTAGCCCTGCGGGCTGTATCTCATGAACCGTGATAGTTAAACAGTTGAAATCCATGATAATAGGTTCATGTTGAAATCACAGATGATGTAGGTACTTACCTATTTCTGTTGCCGCTCTAATAAGAAATAAGTACCTACTTAAGTACTTACTTACTAAAAAACTGAATAAATAAAATAAATATTTACAACAGACATGATTTTTTTGCCGTTTTTATAAAGATTATATTTTAGATTATAATGATTATAATATATTACTTAGATAATGGTACGCAACTCTTTGTGCGCGAGTCCGACTCGCACTTAGTTTACATAATCGTAGACTTGTCGTATCTGTGCTATTTTTGAAATTTTTGTCTATTTCTCTGTCTATCTGTTTGTCTGTATATTTGTGCGCGCATCACTCAAAAACTACTGAATGGATTGAAATGAAACTTGGCATGATTTAAGTTCATACTACGGGTACGGAGTAAAGGATACTTTTTATCCCGAAATTCAGCACGGTTCCCTTGGGAGAGGGGATGAAAGTCAAAATGTGTAAGTACTTAGCTGTAATTCATTAACTAACCCGTGGCACACGGCACTGCACCTACCCGTGGTCCGATTTCATTCATTCAATCGCGGGTATCCGCTTGTTATACCTACTATAATACTTATAGCCATTGTTATAGTCCATAATACCTACCTAGTATAGATATTAAAGAGAACAAAATACTTAGACCTACCTACCTACATAATACTTGCTTACCTAGGTAGGTACATATCACCATCATCATCATGATCAACCCATTACCGGCTCACTACAGAGCACGGGTCTCCTCTCAGAGTGAGAAGGGTTTTGGCCATAGTCTACCACGCTGGCCAAGCGAATTGGCAGACTTCACACACCTTTGAGAACGTATGGAGAACTCTCGTCTCTTAGGCATGCAGGTTTCACGATGTTTTCCTTCACCGTTAAAGCAAGTGATATTTAAATACTTAAAACGCACATAACTCCGAAAAGTTCCGATTAGAAGTCGGTCGTCCTAACCACTAGGCCACACGAGTAGATATTATACAGAGGAAAAGCTACCTAAGGACGTCCAAAATTTATACCTATTCTGATAGGGTTGTCACCTGTTGCATGTGAAAAATTATGGGTAAAAATAAAAATATTATATACTAGTATACATAATATAGCAAGATATGTAATAATGATTGGAAAAATATGTTTTTTATATTACATTACTATACTATATATAAGTTATATATTATAGTTACTTAGGTAGGTAGTAGGTACTTACTAAAACTAAGTGTGATAGCACATGCATAGATATCCCTAGTGACAGAACTAGATACTTACTTACTTTAGTAAAATGAATGAATTGAGTACCTAGTTACTTAGGTAGGTAGTAGGTACCTACTAAAAGTGTAATAGAACATGCGTAGATGTCCCAGTAATAGTATTTAGATACTTACTTTAGTAAAATAAATGAATTAAATACCTAATTACTTAGGTAGGTAGTAGATTATAAAACCGTAGACATTTTTATGAACAGATACCTACTAAAAATAAGTGTGATAGCACATGCGTAGATATCCCTAGTGACAGTACCTAGAATCTAGATACTTACTTACTTTAGTAAATTGAATGAATTAAGTACCTAGTTACTTAGAATGACCCGTTAGCGCGGTTGGTAGTGACCCTGCCTTCCGCTCCAGGGTCGCGGGTTCGATTCCCGCTCCGAGTCTGGGTGTATGTATAATGTATATATACCTTTATATAAAATATATATATGTATTTATATGTAAATATGTCTATCAGTCGGCTATTACCTATAACACAGGCATGAAGTTGCCTACTTTAGGAATAGACGTCCGTGTGCGTATGTGTGAGTATTTATTTATTTATTTAATTATTTATTTAGATAGGTACCTTAGATAGGCCCATCGCGATGGCCCATTGCATAGAGGATCTATAACACATTTTAACTTACAACCCGTTTACTAAAAGATAGGACCTCGCTGACAAGTTGCTTTGACTCGCTCGCTCGCAAGACAATACTAACACAGCATACCTGGGTATGCTGTGTTAGTATTGTCAGTTTTTCACAAACATTTAAGTTTCATACAATACCTAAATATTCTTAATGATGCTTTTTTGCACACCCTACCCATGCGTCGCAGTGGCGTTATCGACGCCAGGTCCAATCTTTTAGTAAACGGGTTGTACCTGGCAATGTTATTACTCAATTCTATTCAGTAGAATCTGCTTTTTGAACCAGTAGTAGAGTCTTGACATATAAGTGGCACATACTATCCTACAATAAATAAATTCATGTCATTTCAATTAATTTCATTTCATTAATTTTATTGTATAGATATATAAAGGTAGGTATACTTACTTCACTTGATCTCTAGGGTACACAAAAAAAGAGATTGGAAAAGTGCACACGACCCACAGCCCTGTCGTTTGTCTACCAACTGTCCTACCAGCGGAGCGTACGTGAACCGTTGGTGAGAGCTCGTGTGTGCGTGAGCGGCGCTATGTGTGCGTGTACCTACAGCGGGCCGCTTCTAGGTAGCTTTCTCTCTGTATAATATCTACTCGTGTGACTAGGCTATCACAGCTTTAGCCAGCAGGTAGGTACATAAGTAGGTAGGTATTTTATTTTCGAAGATTAGATATCTATAATACCTATTATAGATAGGTAAGTACCTACCTACCCACTGTGCCTAAACGTTGTCAACAAAGATAAGTAAAATATTGTAGGTACCTACCTACTAGGTAGGTAATTAGGATTATTTTGGATCCTACAATCGTGCGGCGTGCCTATCTATCGATAACTGAATAGGTACGTATTGTGCTTTGGTGCATGGAGATATTACTTACCTAGGTACATAACATTCCTACCGCCAGCTATAGGTAGACCTACTTACGCAGGTACATATTTGGAGTAGGTTCGACTTACGAGAAAGTTGCAACCTGTGATGTGGTACCAAATGTGGATCAGGGTTACTTACTGCAGACTGTTGACTTTTCAATGTTAACATGTTATTAATTGAGGCAGCCGCTGAAGTTAACTGCGAGAAGATAGACCTGCGTTCTCAGATTACCTATAACTCTGTGGGTGCGTTGGTAAATACCTAGGTAAGTAGCTACGCTAATTATACCTACCTCTCAATTTACTTTTGTTTATAATCATTGAATGTCTCAACTATAAACTAATTAGGTAGGTAAGTAGGTAGCAACTAGCATGTATGTAGGTAGTTAGGCTTAGGTACCCTACTAATAAAAAATAAAAAAACCGGCCAAGTGCGTGGCGGGCCACGCGCAGTGTAGGGTTCCGTAGTCACAATCCTCGAAAAACAGATATAACTCCTTAACCTGTGAACCCTACTTAGCCGTGATAGTTTTCCTTTAAAATTGATTATATACCTACCCTACTGCTGTGAATTTTTTCAAGTTCCTATATACTGCCATTTGGCTGATAGAGGGGGGGGGGGGGACACTTGACTCTAATAAAAATTTGCACTTTAAAACATCATATTTTACAAACGAATCTAGAAATCGAAAAATGATGTTCCCACACCCACAGTATTTTTAAAAGACCTATTCAACGATACCCCACACTATGGGGTAGACGAGAAAAAAAATATTCATCCCCACTTTACATGTAGGGGAGCTACCCTAAAAAAAACTATTTATCAAAATTTTATTTCACCACTTTGTCGGTGTGATTAATATTTATACTCATGCCAAATTACGGATTTCTAGCACTAATAGTCTCTGAGATTAACCGAGGACGGACGGACAGACGGACAGACGGACAGACGGACAGACGGACAGACGGACGGACGGACGGACATGGCGAAACTATAAGGGTTCCTTGTTTACTACGGAACCCTAAAAAGCTGGTATTTCGGTCAAAATTTGTAATCACATAGGTTACCTAGTGTCCGTCAGTGTCGTATTGCTTACTCGTGAGCGTGCCACCCCTTTCCATTAATCATATAATGGTAGGGGTTAGTTTTGGGTTAACAATGCGGTGGGTTTCCAAATCCTTCCGCATACGAGTCAAGTCAAAGAGCTATAGATAGGTATACGGTATTTTGACTCGTAACCGTAAGTTTAACGATCATTATCAGATGTTAGGAAGTTAGTGAAGATACCTAATTCGGAGCTCTGAAGTCGGTCACCCATCCTTAGCAACTTGAGTGAACGTTGCATACCCAGCTCAATCGACTGGATTTGCCGGTGCCATTATCTAGGCCACAAATCTTCATACCTACCTAGGTAGGTATTGTACCTCCTATAATTAAAATCAACGTTTGTTCCGTACTGTAAGTACCTACCTATAGCATTCCTAGACCGTTCGTCCAATGGAGCTGAAACAGGAAACTTAGCATGGAGATAGCTTCCATCCTGGCGACCATGTGTGTACGAAACACAGGTTCAAAACTTTATTATATTAAGAGAGAGCGATACTTTCAATTTTCATCTTGGAAAAGTCATACTTAGTAGGTAGGTACAAAATTAGAGTAACCATGAGTTATTACTAGGTAGGTGTAGGTACCTATACTTACCTTTGAATTTACGCCCTTGATGGCGTAGGTAAACGTAGCCAGTATTTTCTTCTGGTGGGGAATAAGGAACTAAGAATAAATTGCCCACCATTAACCTGCTACTTCTTATGCTAATAAGTAGATTTCCTATATGTACCGCAACGCCAAAAACGGTTCAAGTTTACGAAAATAATACAGGCTGCCTACCTAGTTACCTATAATTTTATGTAAGAAAATGCAAATTCTTACCCAAAAATTTTCCACTGGCTTAAGTAAATAGTAAATACCTACCTGCGACTACAAATTAATTAAAGTTTTGTGTGCATAATTCATAGTTTGTAATTCCTTAGCTACCTACACAGGTACCTACTTCACTAACGGCCTGTTTCACCACCTGATGAGTGTCGGACAGCCTAAACGTAAGTTTTGTCAGTTTCTTACTTTATGTCAAGTTACAAAGACAAAAGTTGTAGATAGCTATTCGATACTTATCAGAAGGTGGTGAAACAGGCCTTAACAATGCCCTAAGGTAACTAATATTGTACATCCGAAAGTGTCTGTTCGTTTGTTAGTCCTCAACTACGCAACCTATTCAATATTTGATAAGTGTTATGTATTTTACCCCTGAAAATAAAGTTATAAGTTATTTCTATCCCCTTGAATTCACGCGGACGAAGTTTCGTCACAAGCCGCTAGTATAATACTATATTATGTTGATGGCTTATAGTAGTATCTAGATATTACGTAAGTACATAATAATTTATATTAGATAGATAGATATAATTATAAATTCATCCAGTGATCAAACTCCATACTAGAGAGAAAGAATGTAAAGTCTGTTCATTTTCTTACGGTCGCCTTTTGTGCCTCGCCGCCTCCGCCGCGCGGTGTTTTGACAAAGGTACCGCCGTGACTTCAAAGCATACCGCGCGGCGTGTACAGGCACAAGGGGTTTTGGCGTTTTATACCTACTCATATTTTTTTTATTAAAATTCTCTTTTTAATATTTTTTTTATATTCGTATTTTATTACAATACAATATAAACATAAAATATAACATTATCATGAACACGTCGGGTCTTCTCTCAAAATGAGAAGGATTTTGACTATAGTCCACCACGCTGGCTAAGTGCGGAATGGCAGACTATTCGGAGATTCTGTTAGAATAGAAAAAAAATTACAAACAGAAAAAAATTATAAAAATAAAAGCAGAAGAACTAAGAGCACCTGCGCCTGTACCGAGACTATGTTACCGAACGGACTATACCTACCTATTACATGTATTACGTAGGTATCTTACTTATCTACTATATCTGCTACGTTACATAAGATGTCCTTTAGGCAAGGTAAACTGGTGTGATAAAAGTATACTTACGTAACAGCTGCGGATTTTCTACATAGCTTGAGCTGTACAATAACTATGTAGGTAACTAGTTCAATACTACAATATTAATGTTATTTATACTTATAATGACGATAAAGCTATGTATTCGCATTCGTACGATACTTTGTTATCTATACATATAATATGAAACAATTGGACCGTACTAGTGAAACAACTGCGGAGTGGAAATATTTATTAAAAACTAGCCGACGCCCGTGATTTCGTCTGTCGCATATATAGGGAGGTTCTTAAAAATCCCGTTATAATTTTCCTGGATAAAACGTAGCCTAGATAACTGTGCTAGATACTTACACTTTTTGTTCAATCCTCCCACCTGTGAAGGTACCTTCAAGATCCGTGCAGAAGATTGGCGTTGGACAGACAGACAAAAATAAAAAAAACGTCGTGTATTAGTTCTGCATTGATAGGTAATTACTAAATGGAGTTACGACCTTCCTTTCGGGGGGAACGTGTTCAAACCCCAGCACGCACCTCAAGTGAGTTATGTGCGTTTCAAGCAATGAAATAGCACTTGCTTTAGCGCTTGTTCAGACACGGCGGGAACCGCGCGATTATTGAATCGCATGGAAATCGCGCAGGTCTTATTTATATGAATTATAAAGTAATCGTTCAGACATAACCGTGCGATAAACGCGCGGTTCCCGCCGTGTCTGAACAAGCGCTAAAAGGTGAAGGAAAACATCGGGAGGAAACCTGGCACCTGCGTGCCTGAGAGTTCTCTATGATGTTCGCAAATCCGCACCTAGCCAGCGCGGTGGACTACAGCCTAAACCGTTCTCATTCTGAGAGGAGACCCGTGCCCTGTAGTGGGTAATGGGTTGATAATAATGATAATGACGATGTAGATTTAGCAATTGTACCTACCTTCACATATTCACGAATTCGATTTGTTGATAATAGCATCCTTATCAACATGTTATCAACATAAGTCAGAATAATAATAATTACAAAATGGATGATGACTGTTGACCTATGTAGAGATATCAATTATTATCACTACAATGAACCAGTCAGTAACAACAATAATGTGACTAAAATACCATTATTTGAAATGTACCTAGGTAACGTAACCTAACCTACCTAATAAATTATAATTGACTATTTAGGAAATATGTATCCCATTGACAAAAAGCATTTTAGTTCTCTGTTGTACTGTATTCAAGGTTTTAAGCTAGGTAGCTATTTAGCTATTTAAAAAAATATGTATATCTTTTTTATAACTTAGAACTAGAAGTTACCCTACACCTACTTAGAAAGAGGACTTAATAAAATATATTCAATAAAAATCACAAAAAATAATAAAAACTTTATTTATAATATAATAAAAATTGTACATGTATAGTGTATACCTACTTCCAAAGTTGTGTAATGTTGCGCAATACTTATATCCCAATTAATATAATTATTGTGAAAATAGCACATAGTAATAAGGGTTGATATCTTAAAGTAGTTTATAATACCCATATTATCCTATCAGTCCCAAGTGATAATTTACAAGTTGGCATGGTATTTTTTGAACGGTGCCAGTCCAGCGGATACCTTGCTGCCTAGGTCTGGATGGACCTGTGTCAAAAGCTTGACTGCACGTTCTTGTATGAAACCTGCAGCGTCCTTCAAATTACCCACGAGGTTGTCAACTGTGCGTTTTTTCTCGGCATCGCTAAACACTTGTTTATACAAAGTTGTCGCCTGTGTGAAGTTGTCCTCGGTCTGGCCACTGTCGTACCTGTCAACGTCGCCGCTCAAATTGTACCTCAGTTGCATACGCTGCGCGCGAGGGCACTCCTGTGGTCCGGAAAACGAATTGGGGAAATAGTTGGGTGCCCCGTCCTGGCTGTGTATGGTCTGCGGCCCGTCACGCTGATAGTTGGCCACCCTGACGCGGAACGGACAGTTCACAGGTATCTGCAGATAGTTAGCGCCGAGACGGTGGCGGTGCGTGTCGCTGTAGGCGAAGAGACGCCCTTGCAGCATCTTGTCAGGTGAGGGTTCGATTCCAGGTACTAAATTAGATGGGCTAAAGGCTATCTGTTCAACCTCTGCAAAATAGTTTTTAGGATTTCTATTCAGTACCAGCTTCCCGACAGGTATGAGAGGATACTCGCTGTGCGGCCAGACCTTTGTTAAGTCGAATGGATTAAACTTGCAACCTTCGGCTTGGGCCATTGTCATCACCTGAATGTAAAAGGTCCAGGTTGGGAATTCGCCTCTTCCTATGGCATTATATAGATCTCTGATAGAGTAGTCGGGATCTGATGAAGCCAACTCGGCCGCCTTGTCCACGGGCAAATTTTTGATACCCTGGTCAGTCTTGTAATGGAATTTAACCCAGTGAGCTACGCCTTGAGCGTTAACAAGTTTGTATGTGTGAGAACCGTAGCCGTTCATGAATCTGTAACCGTCCGGAATGCCTCTGTCACCAAACATGTATATAAGTTGGTGCATCGTCTCAGGTCTTAGAGTCATGAAGTCCCAGAACATGTCGGGATCTTTTAAATGAGTTGCCGGGTTTCTCTTCTGGGTATGGATAAAGCTGGGGAACAGTGTGGGATCTCTTATAAAGAAGATGGGAGTATTGTTTCCAACTAAGTCCCATATTCCATCGTCTGTGTAGAACTTGATCGCATATCCCCTGGGGTCACGAACAGTGTCAGCGGAGCCACTTTCACCTCCAACAGTTGAGAATCTTACAGCAATATCTGTTCTCTTGCCAATTTTCTCGAAAAGCTTTGCGGCTGAATACTTAGTGATATCATGAGTCACCTCAAAATAACCAAAGGCACCAGCTCCCTTAGCGTGTACAACTCTTTCTGGGATGCGTTCCCTGTCAAAGGATGACATCTCATCCAAAAACTCGACATCCTGAAGGAGGACTGGTCCGTTCTTTCCAACAGTTTGTATTGCGGTCTTGACTCCAACTGGTGCTCCATATTTGGTGGTGATGTACCCAGGTGAGTCCTGAAAAATGAATAATGCTCAATTAAAATACCTATAATACAAAGATGTTAATTTGGTTGTATACAATCTCTTAACTTAATTGACAGGTTTAAATATTTCTTTCACAATGTACTGAGGAGAACAGGATTGCATTACTTTTAAAGCGGTTAATTTAATTTAGAGATTGTGTTGATAGAACCAAGTTAGTAACATTAAATGAAATACTCTATGTACTTTCAAATGCATCTTGCTTTTTATGTTCTTTTAATAATAATTAATTTAAAGATATTTTAAAACTTGTTTTTAATTAATTTAGGGCTTGTTTAACCATCTTCTGATAAGTGTTGGAATCCTAAAATTAAGTTTTGTCACTTTCTTACTTTATGTCAAGTGACAAAGACAATAGTTGTGAATAAGCTATCAGAAAGTGGTGAAACAGGCCCTAAGTAAAGTATAATTCTATCATAAGAATTGAGTTTCTTAAGTCAAACAACTTGAGGAAAACTTCATATTTGTTGTGAGGAAAATAATAATTCGCAAAGCATTTATTATTGCATATTCATTAGAACCAAATCACATAATATTAAAATCACACTTCTATATAAGATGCAGTTCAAAACGATTAAGTACCTACCTAATATAAAAATTGCAGTTGTTTTATTACGTTTTATTAAATAGGTAAGTACATATTATTATGATACATACCTAACATATTAGTAATGTTTTGCATTATAGTAGCATACTAATTGTAGATAAATATGTATAGTTTCACATGGTTATGGACCACAAATAGGAATATATATTGAGAACTTCCAGTTAAACTGCACATCGCTGAGATATCTTAATACTAATATAATAAAGCGGAAGAGTTAGTTTGTTTGAACGCGCTAATCTCAGGAACTACTGGACCGATTTCAAAAAATTTTCACCGTTGGATATGTACGTGATCCTTGAGTGTTATAGGATATGTACCACGGGCGAAGCCGGGGCGGACCGCTAGTCACAGATATAGAACTAAGAATAAAAACTATAAATTCCAACCATCTGATGGCTAATATTAAGTGACTTATCTAAATATAAAATATATAAAAGGAAAAAAAAGGAAAAGGTGACTGACTGTTCTACCAATGCACAGCTCAAACCACTGGACGGATCAGGCTCAAATTTGGGAACAATGCAGCAGCTAGCAACAATGACTTAGACATCAGCTAAGAAAGGATTTTTGATAATTCAACCCCTAAGGAAATAAAATCGAACTTAATGTGAGTGAAGATGCGGGCAAGAACTAGTTGTAAATAAAATTATAAATTCCACACAGCATGACTTGTACATTGATAAGATTAAGCTTGGCAATAAATTTTATCATACATTATTAGTAAAAAAATATAGTAAGCACCTATTAAAAAAACTTATTGTGTTTGAATTGTATATAAGATAAAAAAAAATGATGCGTTTCTGAAGAGATCCATCATATTTGTGTTTCCGTAAATCGTATATTGTGGTAAGTTTCCTTTAAAATGAAAGTACGTAGTAAAATAAAAGCCAAGTGAAAGATTTTGTTACTAGTAATATTTAGATGGGTGCACTATGCATAATGCCATTAACAGATGGCCTTGTTATTTAAACACATAGTGTGGCTAATTCTGTTGTACACAATCTCTAAACCTAAACTAAATTGACAGGTTTAAAAATAGCGCTATCCCCTTCAGCAGGGAGGATTGTGAAAGAGACAGGTATATATTTAGACCTTTCATTTTAGTTTAGATTTAGAGATTGTGTACAACAGAATCGCCCACAATAAGTAGGTATGTTACCAAAATCATTACTTTGATAAAGTAAGTCAAAGTTCACTTAGCAGGTTCCAACTAAATCCAAAATATACACATTACACATTAATCAAATATTATACCAATGGAGAGCCATCAAAAGATAATATTTTTTACATGTACATGTTAACAGCGAACAAATACTTAAGTAAGTAGGTACATGAAATTATAAATATATTGCTAAGGGCCTGTTTCACCACCTTCTGATAAGTGTTGGATAGCTATCTACAACTTTTGTCTATGTCAGACAGTAAGAAAGTGACAAAATTTATAAAAAGTCTGTTTCAATAGAGTTGAGCCAAAATGTAAACCAACACACCTTTTTGCTAAAAAAACTACAGAATGGATTGAAATGAAACTTGGCACGATTTAAGTTTGTAGTATAAATTTCTATTGAAACGGACCATACATTTGCTACCCGTCACTTATCAGAAGGTGTTAAAACAGGCCATAAATCATTACCTAGAGTGGAAATGAGAATACCTTAGTTTTAGGAATGATAGCGCAAAAGCTGTACATGTAGGTACACATTTTTAAAATTTATAATTACTTACCTGATTACAATTACTTTAAATGAATATTAATGAGCTATGTATTGACCCATGGCCAGTTTGAATATATTAAGATAACTGGTTATACATATGGGAAACTACTCAGTTGCGAGTCAGAGACCTTTCAATCTCCTTTACAAGTTTAATACAAAGTATGTATTTATGTGATAGGCGATGGCTCACCTGCACTGACTTCTTGAAGTCGACGAGTTGATCGGACGCGGCGCCTCTTGAAGCCATTTTGTTTTTATTATGTGCCCGCCACTCGTGACTCGATGCGACGTTGTCGCACACCGATGCTCAAATACTACAAAACCGCACGCCGCACCTCTATTTATAGAATCGGTTGCGATAAACAACTAGTTAGGTATTACTAAGCGAACCTGCGCAGATTGCTTGGATAATTCATAATAAACTTAATTCAAGTTGGTTACCTACCTATAAAGTTGTATTTTATGTATTTTATAAACAATTATTGATCGACCAGAATCTCATGAAAAATAGGAGAATTAAATTTTATAGGTACTTTGTGATTTTATAATGAATTCGAGATCTAGTCAGAATTCTTATCTAACGTCTGTTTTCGATACCTACTTTCAATCTATATATCTGTTAAGTATCTGTTGATGTGTTTTGTAAGTACTAATTATTTATTATTACTTGTTTAAATACCTACATATGGTATGAAACCGATAGCATTCTGTCGCGCCTATGGTCGCCAGTGTGACCATCTCAAAAATGGTGAATCTGCCCGACACTGGCAAAAAAACTGCCAAAATCTGCCAACTCGATTCCGGAAAATGCCAAAAATATGCCACCATATTAATACTTCTTATGGGGACTGGAATGAATAAATAAAATAAGTAGGTACTAAAAAATTCTTAAACCAACCTAAAATATATATATTTTTTGTATTGTTTCGCTTAGGTACTATTATAATATTGCGTCAACATTTGATTATAATAATTCTTCATTTTGTTTATTTTCATTACCTAGGTATACTATTAACAACATCTTTTTAACATTTCTTTCGTTGAAAGAAATACAGTCTCTGTGTTATATAATTAATGCCTTCAGCAGTACATAGTTTGTACATAGTACCTACATGTTTATTTGGGAATCTGTTTTTTATTTTTGATTTTTAAGTGCTTGGGAGAATATTTTCTCACATTAGGCGTTTGACATTGGTAAATATAAGGGACCTTTCAGACAGACCGGCGCGGAGAGCAGAGCAAATTTTAATCGCATTTAAAATAGAATCTTAAGACATTGAAATAGGCTTTATTTTTACATGTTAACTCTTTTATGATAAGAGGATGCTCGAGCATGCTCCCAATACGCTCTGTGTGAAATATATGAGAGCAGCCGGTCGGCTACTCGTCGAGCCGGTCGGCTGCTCCATGCCCGTGCCCTTTCGCGCTCGAGCATCCGACCGGCTCCGTTCGCGTGCTCTTTCATGCTCGCACAGCCGACCGTAGGCCGAATATGCTCTGCCGTCCGGCCCAAGAGCGTACGCTCGGCTCCGAGCGCATCCGCGTGTCCGTTCACACAGACCGGCGCGGAGAGCAGAGCAAATTTGAACGGCCGGTCTGTGTGAAAAAAAAATGCTCTCCGACGCTCTCCGCGCCGGTCTGTCTGAAAGGTCCCTAAGAGAGCTAAATTGCAAAGTTTGTAACATTATGATATTTTGGAGCTCCATTTGCATCACACATTTTCCCAATTGCTCTCCAGAATTTATCCACACTTAAACTTGTACTGGTTACCACCTCTTCCAGATTCTAACAAATCGCTTACCTACACTTTTATCGAATTTCATTTGTCGAAATTCGTCGTCTACTTTTTGAAGATTATTTTCATCTACTCTATTGGGAAATTCATTTGCAATGTTTATAATTGACACAAATTCTTTGTGAACAACATTTTGTGGATCTGAAATCTGTAAATCTATAAAAACATTGCTCCTGGTGATAAAGATTGCAAAGTTTAGTCAAAAATGTTTGCGTTCTTTGAAGGAAAGATTGAATTCGAGGTTTGAGTTTCACATCTGCAGATGTCTCTTAGAGGTAAAAAATTTACATTGTGGCCGATTCTGTTGTACACAATCTCTAAATCTAAACTAAAATGACAGGCCTAAATATATTCCTATCTCTATCACAATGCTCCTTGCAGAAAAGGATAGCACTATTTTTAAACCTGTCAATTTAGTTTAAGTTTAGAGATTGTGTACAACAGAATCGGCCACATTATGAAAGTAAAATTTTCTTAAATTTTCTTAAAACTACACTTTAATCATACAAAAATTTAGTAAATATACATAAAATCATAAGTTTTTTTCTTTTTATTTCGAAAATAATGAGGATTTCCTTGAAATCTGCCACAATCTGCCACTTTCTTAAATCGTCAGTTTATTCTGCCAGAGTTAAAATTTAGGAGCCAAATCTGCCCAAATGGCAGAAATCTGCCACAAATGGTCACACTGATGGTCGCGCCACGACACGACGT
Source organism: Melanargia galathea (assembly GCA_920104075.1). Lineage (NCBI taxonomy): Eukaryota > Metazoa > Arthropoda > Insecta > Lepidoptera > Nymphalidae > Melanargia > Melanargia galathea. The sequence goes on from OV049860.1 coordinate 17,422,895, forward strand.
CGACGACACACCCCGACACAATAATGTGAAGTGTGAACCTAGCTGTAGAGGTCAATGGCAACGGTTCATTATTTATCAAAGATGTTGTATTCTCTCTTCTACAAGTGTGTCTAGTCTACAAGCAAGTTGAGACATATAGACAAAGTACTCTGTGGTTGAGACTGTTGAGAGTAAAGGTGTGATTAAATGTTAAAAAAGATTAGTAGTTAAAACGTTAATGTTAAAAATAATTAACATGTTAAATTAAAAGTTAAAATTATAACTCATAGGTAGAGGTTGACAGATATTTAAAATTCACAACTAAAGTTTATTAGTTCACACTACTATTAATTTACATTCAGGTATTTGAAATCGATAAAACAATCTTATTTAACTAAACTTTTTAACTTAACTTCCATTAAAGTATTAGATATAACTTTTACAATATTCACTCACAACTGAAGAATGATAATAATTGTTTGATTAAAATAAAATTGATGTTATTATTTTACCTACATTGAATAATAAATGCTTAATCTATTTAAAATAGGGCTCACATTTCCTTGTATTATATCGTAAATTGTTAAACCGTTAAAATTATTTTTTCCTACCTACATTCTATAATAAATGATAAAACTACTAAAACAAGGTTCACATTTCCTCGTATTGTATCGTAACTTGTTATACTGTTAAAATTAACTTTTTCCTACCTACATTCTATAATAAATGCTAAATCTATTAAAATAAGGCTCACAATTCCTTGTATTATATCGTAAACAGTTTTTAATTTTTCTATACCTACATTCTATAATCAATGCTAATCCTATTAAAATAGAGCTCATAATTTCTTGTATTGTATCATTGAACTCATACACGATAACAATTACTAATGACAAGAGGCTATTTGAGAGCATTAAAATAAACATTTGGCTTTAGTACCTAGTTAGTGAGTGACTGTTGATGTTGTTATAATTTTAACGATCATCTCAATATTTATTAACAACGTTAAAAATTAAAAAAAAATAACGCGTTAAATTGAAAGTTATAACGTTTAATCCTCACCTCTACTTGAGAGGCCCCGACACGATCAATGGCAATTGTCAATGTTTACGCTCTGTGATGTTTACGTCAATGACGCTCTTATAGCCGAGTCAAAATCATGAACCTATAGAAGAGGACTTGGCATAATGTCCTTTAGAAAATAGTGGATCGGAAAATAGCTTAAGCTTATCAAAATTTTCATAAGTGTGTAAGAGACAACACTACATTTTTAAACATAACAATAAAACAGATCGTGGCAGAAATTTTATTGCAACTTCCCTTAAGATGGCCTCCCTAAAATGTATACATGAACACTCACACACGCACAACTTGAGACATCACAATGAACACGCGCCATTTTACTTTACAGGATTGTGCGTGTGTGAGTGTATTTTTGGCACGTTTTTAAGGTAGGTATGCCTACTTTACTTATTATTATTATCTCTATGGTCAAAATAGACATTTCAACCCGATTTCCGACAGCTGAATTTTGGTATAGGTCGACCAGAATCTCATGAAAAATACGGAAATGAAATTCCAAAGTTAGCAACACTACGGCTGCCCTAGCGGTAAACAAAGTAACTGTCATTTTTTGTGAAATTGACTTTTTTGCATTAACAAAAGTTTTATGTCGAGTAGTTTTTTACCACCATTGATCCCATGTCTGTCTGCTAAAAAAGTTATTCAAGGTCAAAGTCACAATTTTCGTTTTTTTTTTGATTTTTCTTGAAAACGGTAAGTTTATAAAAACACAGTCCAGGCAAAAATTGTAGATCATAAAATTATCTACTAAAATATTCTTTATACTTTTTTTCCTAGGAATCACCATTCCTATTGCCTAATTGAAAAATTGTGATAATTTCATTTTTTCGGTGGATTATTGTTCATTTATTTGTCCAGTAAGTCTTTGAATTTTTGCATTTCTTAAATTTTATATTTAATATCTTTAAACAAATTTTATTGATAAAGTGTCTCGAAGTAGGCGTGAACTTTTTTAGAATGGCGATATCTTAGGAATGGTGATTCTTAGGAATGGTGATTCTTAGGAAAAAAGTATAAAGAATATTTTTGTAGATAATTTTATGATCTACAATTTTTGCCTGGACTGTGTTTTTATAAAACTTGCATTTTCAAGAAAAATCCAAATAAACCGAAAATTGTGACTTTGAATAACTTTTTTAGCAACATGGGATTAATGGGGACTTTTGACACTTTATTTCTACTGGTGTACCCAAGGTCTCTACCAAAATTCAGCTCTGTCAGAATTACTGTTATTTAATAATATTTTTACGTCTATTTTGACCCGGCTAGGCTATTAGTCAATGCCATGAACCTATAGAAGAGGACTTGGCATAATGTCCTATAGAAAATAGTGGATCGGAAAATAGCTCAAGCTTATCAAAATTTTCATAAGTGTGTCAGAGACAACACTACATTTTTAAACATAACAATAAAACAGATCGTGGCAGAAATTTTATTGCAACTTCCCTTAAGATGGCCTCCCTAAAATGTATACATGAACACTCACACACGCACAACTTGAGACATCACAATGAACACGCGCCATTTTATGTTACAGGATTGTGCGTGTGTGAGTGTATTTTTGGCACGTTTTTATGAAAATTTTGATAAGCTTAAGCTATTTTCCGATCCACTATTTTCTATAGGACATTATGCCAAGTCCTCTTCTATAGGTTCATGGTTAGAACCCATTTTTTCATAAGTGTGTAAGAGACAACACTACATTTTTAAACATAACAATAAAACATATCGTGGCAGAAATTTTATTGCAACTTCCCTTAAGATGGCCTCCCTAAAATGTATACATGAACACTCACACACGCACAACTTGAGACATCACAATGAACACGCGCCATTTTATGTTACAGGATTGTGCGTGTGTGAGTGTATTTTTGGCACGTTTTTAAGGTAGGTATGCCTACTCTACTTATTATTATTATCTCTATGTTAGAACCTTTCTTCTGTGACAACGACAAGCATAGAGATAATAATAATAAGTAGAGTAGGCATACCTACCTTAAAAACGTGCCAAAAATACACTCACACACGCACAATCCTACAACTAAAATGGCGCGTGTTCATTGTGATGTCTCAAGTTGTGCGTGTGTGAGTGTTCATGTATACATTTTAGGGAGGCCATCTTAAGGGAAGTGCAATAAAATTTCTGCCACGATCTGTTTTATTGTTATGTTTAAAAATGTAGTGTTGTCTCTTACACACTTATGAAAATTTTGATAAGCTTAAGCTATTTTCCGATCCACTATTTTCTATAGGACATTATGCCAAGTCCACTTCTATAGGTTCATGACGACAAGTGACAACTCCATGAACCTATAGAAGTGGACTTGGCATAATGTCCTATAGAAAATAGTGGATCGGAAAATAGCTTAAGCTTATCAAAATTTTCATAAGTGTGTAAGAGACAACACTACATTTTTAAACATAACAATAAAACAGATCGTGGCAGAAATTTTATTGCACTTCTTTTAAGATGGCCTCCCTAAAATGTATACATGAACACTCACACACGCACAACTTGAGACATCACAATGAACACGCGCCATTTTAGATGTAGGATTGTGCGTGTGTGAGTGTATTTTTGGCACGTTTTTAAGGTAGGTATGCCTACTCTACTTATTATTATTATCTCTATGGACAACTCACATTAAAACTTTGACATTTGAGTTTTGACAGTTTTGCATGTCAATTGAATGTTGAATAGGTTGTATACAAGAGGAGGTACTTATCACGTACTTATAATTTCTCTTAGGTTGTATAAGTTTAAACACTGGAGAATGGTATGCAAACAAAACGCGTTGAAGCAAAGAAAGGGAACAGATCTGGATATTTTTTGTTTCGTTCTCACCTACTTTAATAGTGTGTGAATAGGTACCTACCTACCTCACAAAAATCTATACTCTGATTTCTAATTCCGTGGAATTCTGACGTTTTGTAATGTTACCAGAGATAAAACAATTCCCACAAAAAAGATAAAAAATTCAAAACGTATGTAAATAAAAATCAACTGCCGCATGTAGATATGACAAATGCCTGACATACACTTCATGGTGACAATGTCATTCGACTTCCATTTTTGAATATTTTTTTTCAATCTGCTTCTTTTGTTTTCTATTGCTGTTAGTGTGCACTTTCTATGTTGACAGGGAATTAAAGTAGTTTGGGGTAAAATCGTACTTTGTAGATGTTAACCCTGTTTTCCATACAAATAACTCATCTGTAAATGACAATCACAGCTGTCAGAATTCCACGGAATTAGAAAACAGAGTATAGAGACAAAAAATATCGAGGTGAATGACCTTGTCATTCACCTGGATATTTTTTCATTCATTCATTCTTCACCATGGTTCTTCACTACAATATTTAGGCACAGTCTCCAGTGTCTACATAAATTAAAATAATAATAAAGTTATTAAACTTCTAACTACCTATTTATTCTAAGCTTCTAACCTTCTTCGTTGTGACTTGTGACATAGCCGTTAAGGGCATTGACCTATAAAATTGAACTTGACCTCAAAAGTCGGTTTCTCAAAGATCATACAGGATATCAATGGGTTATTAATTTATTATTTACTATTATAGATGATGCCCACGGCTTCACCGATTTAGGTATTTTAAAATCCCGTGGGAACTTTTGATTTTCCAGAACAAAAAGTAGCCTATCTGTATTATAACCCGTCGCCAAAACGGAAAAATCCCGCGGGATCGGGTCGCAATGTTCCTCTATCGATTAAAAAAAAATTACGCAAATCGCTTTGATAAATTACTCTCTCAAAGGCAAATAAGTATATTCAGAAATCTTGGAGATATCGGTTTACTTACGTAGGTAGAAAAACACAACTCCTTTTTTGAAAGTCGGTTAAAGAAGTAGCCTATGTTAGTTACTCCCTGGTTAATTCTCTACTTGTATGTGAAAGTCCCGTCAAAATCGGTTCAGCCGTTCCGAAGATTAGCCCGTTCAAACAGACAGACAGACAGACAAAAATTTTAAAAACGTGTGATTCGGTTATGGTACCGTTCAAGTAACCATATGAGCTTAATATGAGGTAGTTATTTCGAAATTACAGACAGACACTTCAATTTTATTTATTAGTATAGAAGTATAGATAGTAGGTATAGTTTATTATAGATACATACATGGTACAACTAATACCTGTCAAATATCGTATTATTGTTTTAAATACCCACAGATAAATACCTATCAAGATCTTGGAATAAATAGATAAGTATTTATTCTAAGATCCAGGATAAATCTTAGTTTAAACTTAGCTAGTAAGCATAGAGTATTTATATTAGTTAGTATAGTTTTATGAGGTCACATGATATTCATCGTGAGGTTACCGAAAGAACAAAGTTCATTGTCCGATAGCGAAAATATGTAGATGGGAAATAGCCTATTATTATTTATTACCTATGGCTATTTTATGGTTATCGCTGCAAGAAAAAGTACTTTACTAAGTAGGTACCTTTACCTAGGTATTTAGGTAAGTATTTAGTTATTATTATTTGTGTAGGTACTTATTTATGTACTTAAAAATTGAAGTGATAAGTAAGTAAATAATCTAAAAACTAAGATTATTGTGATAAGTAAGTAGGTACCTAATGATAATGTAGTGTTGTAAGATTATTGGTCGTTACGGGTGGTAACAGAGTGCTTAGTCTAAGTTTGGAGCACTCCAAAACTTTGTAGTATACTATTGATCGATTTCAGAGTAAAATGGACCTAAAACGGCTTGTATTAAGGTTTGAGTTCGCCAATACATTCAGCATTCGAACACAGCGAGCGCCCCAAGCAGAAAGGTTGTAAAATACATATTCGAACTATGGAATTACGACTTTAAAATAAGAGAGTTTGGGTTCAGTTTCTCAAAACGAGTGAGCAAACGAGTCGCAAAACTATTTATATGTGTAAAATCTTAGACTAACCGTCAGGTCTACAGGATGATCCACCTTTATCTGTGGGACGACCCTCCTGACCCAGTGGCGTGGCTGTGGTCTTATAAGTGGGAGGTTGCGGGTTATGTTCCGGGTTCTATAATATACCAGAATTTAATCAAAACACCGTAGGTACGCCTTCCAAGTTTCTAACCTATTGTATCCATTGTCGCTTACCTCAGGTCATGCGGACTCACTCTAGTAGATGCATTCATGATCAATGACCATGAATTTTCCGTCGTAGTGACACAAATTTTTCGTCAATGTACCAACCACGGGTACCAACGTCATTTTGCGTCACGTAGCCGTGGGGCGCGAAGAAACCTCAAAATGTTTCAGAAAATACCTGGGTACCTACCTATTTCTTGCGCATGCAAAACTTCGAACGGCCATTCTATTTAGGTACATAATCTATGATTGTTCGAAGAACTGATGGACTTTGGGGTCCCAAGGTGCTTGACTGGCGACCTCGCACCAGCAAACGAAGCGTTGGAAGATCTCCCACTAGATGGATGGACGATCTCAAGCGAGTCGCTGGCAGCCGCTGGAAACAGGCGGTACAAGATCCTGTTCTGTGGCAATCCTTGCAAGAGACCTATGTCCAGCAGTGGACGTCTATTGACTATCTATTGGTTGAGACGACGACAACGACTTGGAGTTGGTTGGGCACTAACACATATAATAAAATCGTAGACTTGCCGTATCTGTACATTAAAGATTTTTGCAAAATAATGGGGGATGTTAGGGATAAGTAATTGAACGTAAAAAGCTATTTTTGAAATTTTTGTCTGTTTATCTGTTTGTCTGTTTGTCTGTATGTTTGTGCGCGCATCACATTGATGAAATGAAACTTGGTATGATTTAAGTTCGTACTCCGGAGTAACATATAGGATACTTTTTATCCCGAAATTCAGCTCGGTTCCCTTGGGAGAGGGGATGAAAGTTAAAATGTGTACTTCGCTGTAATTCATTAACGCGTGGTCCGATTTCATTCATTATTTTTTTGTTAGAAAGGAAATACTTTAAGATTACCAGCTAATCTCAGAAAGGCTGGATCGATTTTAATGGGACTTTTACTGGCGGATGTTTACAATTTACATTTTGATCTACCTAAACATCCGCCAGTGAATTTTTAACAGTTTTTAGCAAAGTATGAGCTTAGGAAAAACAAAATGATTCCTACGGGATTTTTAAAAACCAATATATTATATCCACACGAACGAAGTCGCGGGTGTCCGCTTGTTGCAAATAAATGCAATGAACTACCTACCTACTAGTAGATAGATAAAATTTTATATAAAATTTAAGTCAGGTAATTTTATAAAAGGCAGTTAATTAAGTCGTTCACAGGTAAGAATATTTACATGTGAACATAAGAATACTTCTTTTGTCACTTTATCAAGTAGGATTTACGCCTAATAAGCAGGGCTGGGAAACCGGAAAAACTGTTCAAACAGGATTCGGATTAACCCCGGTATCGGAGTCATTTCGGTTACGGTTTCGGTCTTGATCCTACTATATATAACTAGCTGACCCCCGCGACTTCGTTCGCTTGTTTTTCTTTGCTATAAACCTCACGGAGCCCGAGACCTTTCCAACGAATGCAAAACCGTGGAAATCGGTTCGTGCGTTCTGGAGTTATAGCGTCAGGAAGGAAAACCCGACTTATTTTTATGTAGTAGTAATATTATAAATGTGAAAGTGTGGATGTTTGGATGTTTAGATGTTTGGATGTTTGGATGTTTGGATGTTTGTTACTGAATCACGCCGCAACTACTGAACCGATTTGGCTGAAATTTTGAATGGAGATAGATTATGCCCTGACTTAAAACATACGTTTTATCCCACGCACATGCACAGTTCCCACGGGATTTTGAAAAACCCGAAATCTATAGCTACAGCTATAGGTAGATTATAGGTAGATTATAGCGAACTTCCCTGATAGTAGGTAGGTATAAAGATTGGAAAAGGGAGCGGGAACGAGAACCGAAAATCCACGATTCCCTCAGGATTTGTTTAAAACCGAAATTCACGCGGGCGAAGCCGCGGGCAGATCCTAGTAAACTGATAGATGTCCACCGCTGGACATAAGTAGGTATCATGCAAGGATAGCCACAGAACACGATCTGTGCTGCTTCTACTGAAGAGAGCACAGATACCTAGGTAAGGCATTGTGGAAGTAAAAGACCCCGCAGACATACAATTTCAATTTGGCCGACTATCAAACAACAAAATCGCGAACTTTCACAATTTGATCGGCCAACTTTTAAATTGGACGTAATCGGAAGGGAATTTCGATTCTGAATTTCTGATAACTACAATCGTCGTCCAATTATTTAGTTGAACGATTTAGTTGGTTACGATGTGCGGGGTGTAATTAAATAAGTCACTGTGCTTAACAGTAAACTCTGCGATTTAGTTGGCCAACTTGAAATTGTATGTCTGCGGCACGTCTACGGGGTCTCTAATATGTAATAGACAATAGTAGGTACTGGTGGTAATTATAGAGAACATTAGAAACAAATTAGGTAAGTATCTAATGCCAGTAGTAGGTGCCTACTAACTTAACCAACATATATAATTTGGTTTTTGATGACTCAGTTGTAGGTAGGTCGTAGGTACCTAGTCGTCGTCTCAACCAATAGACGTCTAGTGCTGGGGGGTTATTCTGTAACTTAGTTAGCAACTGAAAATAGTTGCCAACGAATTAGTTCGATATAATTACATTGCTGCTTTACTGTGTGAAATTATGAAAACACTTTATAATTTCCCACAGTAAAGCAGCAATGTATATCAAAATTCGTTGGCAACTATTTTCAGTTGGTAACTAAGTTACAGAATAACCCAGCTGGACATGGTAAGTCTTTTGCAAGGATCGTGCTACAGAACACGGTCTTCTGCTTCTTGGGTCGGCCGCAGCGACTTATGGAGGGTCTTCCAACGCTACGTTTCCCGGTCGCGGGGTCGCCATTCGATCACTTTGCAACCCCTTCGGGCCTTCGTGTATCTAAGGTTTTTATAAGCCGCGTGCATTGCCACTTTAAGGGACTGTACACAAAACTGCGATGCGAATTCGCAACTCATCAGAAAGTTGCGACACGAATTGCTGCGATGCGATTTCGTGCGGCAAGGCGTCTCCCTAGTCCCTTCCACGATAAGGTGACCATTCCTTCGACGACAACCGTCAACCGTACGACGTATTTTGAAAACTAGGCAGTGAGTCGTGACATGGATCGTAAAAGGAAGTGTACACTTTTGTTATTGCTTAGGAGATACAGGCAAAAGAAACAAAGAAGATTTAACATCGCAGGAATGCGCGATCCGAATCAATTCGCAAGTTCTTGCGACGCGACGTGCGGGCTCGCAGGTTTTTGCGATGCGACGTCGCATCGCAGTTTTGTGTACAAGCCCTAAGTTCGCGACTCGATGAGCCATGTCGGTAGATAACTCTGATTCTCCTTCGAATCTCCTCGTTTCCTGTAATGATGATCAAATTATTGCTGGCAAAATTACCTACCTACCTATTTTTAGCAGCATCGCGGGGCGCTTACATATCTTTTCGTAATCTTGTCAAATATTATCTTGTCGCAGGTATCATAATCCTCGATTTATAAAATGAATTGTTTGTGTTATTTAAATAATATGTCGCTTATGATCATTGACCTAGAGTTTTTGGTCACGTAACTTTTGGAGCCATGGACGCAAGGATATTCTAGCACCTAAACACACTATAATAAAATCGGCCAAGTGCGAGTTGGACTCGCGCATGAAGGGTTCCGTACCATTATCTATAAAAACGGCAAAAAAAACATGTTTGTTGTATGGGAGCCCCCTTTATTCTGTTTTTTAGTATTTGATAATATAGCGGCAACAGAAATACATCATCTGTGAAAATTTCAACTAACTATTACGATTCATGAGATACAGCCTGGTTAGGGTATAGGGTTCCCGTTTTACCCTTTGGGTACGGAACCCTAAAAACTATAAACACTGTGTTTTTCCGTAAGTACTTAGATAGGTAGGTTCAACTGAAGTGGCAATGGGCGGGGCACATAGTTCGAAGAACTTAGACGTTGGGGTCCCAACGTGCTGGAGTGGTGACCTCGCACTGGAAACCAGTGTTTTCAGACCCCTTACTAGATTGACCAACGATGTCAGAAGAGTTGAATCTGGAGTTGAGTCAGCGCTGGAATCTGGATACAAGCGGCACAAGACCGTGACGTGTGGAAGTACAAGACACAGCTATATGTCCAGCAGTCTATCGGTTGATGACGATGACGAGGCAGAACTCAAACAAGGAACTCACCTAGTCTCGTCAAGCTTGTATGTCTGTCCGTCATGTAACAGAAATTTTTTTAACTTTTTTATTCAACTACAAGTTAGCCTTTGACTGCAATCTCACCTGATGGTAAGTGATGATGCAGGTACGCCTGCACGGCATCGTACCGGAACGCTAAATCGCTTGGCGGTACAGCTTTGCCGGTAGGGTGGTAATCAGCCAAGGCTTAAGCCTCCCACCAGACCAGACCAGAGACAATTTATAGAAATTATAAAATCCCGAATTGCCCCTGCCAGGAATCGAACCCGGGACCTCCCACTTATAACACCACTGCGCCAGGGAGTTCGAATTTTATTATTCAACTAGCAGATGCCCGCGACTTCGCTCGCGTGGATTTAGGTTTTTAAAAATCCCGTGGCATGGCACCATGATGCTGAATAGCCTATAACCTTCCTCAAGAATTGGGCTAACAAATGCAAAAAGAATTTTTCAAATCCGACTGGTATTTTCAGAGATTAGCGCGTTCAAACAAACAAACTCTTCCGCTTTATTATATTACTAGCGGTCCGCCCCGGCTTCGCCCGTGGTACATATTATATAGCCTATAGCACTCAAGAACCATGAAAATATCCAACGATGAAACAATTTTTGAAATCGGTCCAGTAGTTCCTGAGATTAGCGCGTTCAAACAAACAAACTCTTCCGCTTTATTATATTAGTATAGACTAGCTTTTGCCCGCGGCTTCGCCCGCGTGAATTTCAGTTTTTCACAAATCCTGAGGGATAAGTAGATTTCTGGTCCACCCGCCCCGAGCCGCGCGGCGGCGTATCGCTGTACCGCGTACGGCGGGCGCAGGGCGCAGGGGCGCGTGGCGCGGCACGGGGAGTTCCGTGCAGCGCGAGCGTCCGCGTCGGCCGTCGCGCGCAGCGAAAATACCTATCAGGGCGTTTTTTAACATAGGTACTTACCGATTTCAACACAACTCCTTTTTTGAAAGTCGGTTAAAAAAGTAGCCTATGTTACTCCTTGGTTAATCCTCTACTTGTCTGTGAAAGTCCCGTCAAAATCGGATCAGCCGTTCCGAAGATTAGCCCGTTCAAACAGACAGACAGACAGACAAAAATTTTAAAAACGTATGATACGTATTCGGTTATGGTATCGTTCAAATAACCATATGAGCTTAATATGTGGTAGTTATTTCGTAATTACAGACAGACACTTCAATTTTATTTATTAGTATAGAAGTATAGATAGTATAGATGTGCAAGTAGGTAGCACGTCTATCTATCGTTTATCTATCATAATATTATGTTATTCATTCATTACGAGTAGGTATTTACTGTTCTCATTTGAAACGTTCCGTCTCGATGGATCCGTCCTAGGTCTATATCTCCAAAGATAGCTACATCAGATCCAACCCGATCGATGGTAGGTAGGTACCTAACCCTTCGAATAATGTTCTTTTAATTAAATTCGATTGTGAATAATAATTGTGATTGGAATTTGGACGGTCATGGAGTCACAACAACAGCAAAAAAAAACAACAAAAAACGCGGGAATTGAGAACTTCCTCCTTTATTTTGAACATTTCGAAAGGGATTAATGAAAAGATCTGCTAGGAGTTTGGACCTCGCTGAAATATAAATAGGTCTTTGATTATCCACACATAGGTATCTACATAGGTCTACCTACATGCATGTATAAGCTACATATATATACTCGTACATTACGGCTCGGTCAAAATTACTAAAAAGTAAAAACCGGCCAAGTGCGTGGCGCGGGCGGGCCACGCGCTGTGTAAGGGTTCCGTAGTCACAATCCTCGAAAAACAGATATAACTCCTTAACCTGTGGACCCTACTTAGCCGTGATAGTTTTCCTTTGAAATTGATTATATATACTACTGCTGTGAATTTTTTCAAGTTCCTATATACTGCCATTTGGCTGATAGAGGGGGGGGGGGGGACACTTGACTCTAATAAAAATTAGCACTTTAAAACATCATATTTTACAAACGGATCTAGAAATCGAAAAATGATGTTCCCACATCCACAGTATTTTTAAAAGACCTATTCAACGATACCCCACACTATGGGGTAGACGAGAAAAAAAATATTCATCCCCACTTTACATGTAGGGGAGCTACCCTAAAAAAAATATTTATCAAAATTTTATTTCACCACTTTGTCGGCGTGATTAATATTTATACCCATGCCAAATTACAGATTTCTAGCACTAATAGTCTCTGAGATTAACCGAGGACGGACGGACGGACGGACAGATAGACAGACGGACGGACATGGCGAAACTATAAGGGTTCCTTGTTTACTACGGAACCCTAAAAAGCAAATAATAACCTATCTCGAATAATAATATTAAGCATCCTGGTATGTAAGTACCTACCAATGCAATGTATTAAAAAATTACGTAATTAAAAAAACTAAAAACCCGACTGCGTAAAACAAACTAGTTCTGGTAACTGAAAAGCAAAAAACAAGCTTTGTACTTTATAAACTAGAATTTGATAAGATCATAAACATAATGAATGTTAGAAAATGTATGGCATGCGGGGGCGAACTAATAGTCCTGAGTAGTTGGCTAAGTAATGCCCCCGCCTGCCATACATTTTCTAACATTAATTATGTTTATGATCTTATCAAATTCTAGTTTATAAAGTACAAAGCTTGTTTTTTGCTTTTCAGTTACCAGAACTAGTTTGTTTTACGCAGTCGGGTTTTTAGTTTTTTTAATTACGTAATTTATTTCTTGGTTTTTAGTGCAAAACTATGAAAAATTTTTAGATGCATATTTTTACAAGAGACAGGCCTGTGTCACTCCGCGTGTAGGTAATAGCGCGTTTAAGACCACTATTAGCGCCATCTGTTGAACACTAGAAACTTTAATAAGGTCCTTCATAATATTATTGTATTATTTTAGTGTTTGGCGATTTAAGGTTAAATTATTAGTGTTACAATAATTGATAGGAAGGGGGGAGGTGTAGGGGGGATTATGTGGAATGTAGTAGAGTGGAGTGGGAAGGGATCTTAAATAAATTACCACCAATTTACTCAGTGTAGTTGTTATTTATTTTGTTTTCTATGATTTGTCACTCCAAACTGATTACAAACACATAGATTGTATATATTTTCGTATTTGCCTTTTAAAGCCCTTTATTTTGATACCCCACTCGAGGGTCTTGAGGAAAAAAAATTTTTTCAGCTCGCACATTAAAGTGCATAAAATCCGCCATTTTGAATTTTTATTAATTTTATGTCCACAGTAACATTTGCGCTGTTAAGACAAATCTAATGACGTATCATTTATCAAAATAAGTTGAGTCGTTGAGTAGTTACGAACTGACATAGGAAACGGTCATTTTCTGTGATTTATCACTCCAACTTATTTTCAAATATATAATTGTATACATTTTTGTATTTGCCTTTTAAATCCCTTCATTTTGATACCCCACTCGAGGGTCTTGAGGAAAAAATTTTTTTTCAGCTCGCACATTAAAGCGCATAAAGTCCGCCATTTTAATTTTTTTTTTAATTTAGGTACCCTATAACACTCGCGTCATGAAGACAAATCTAATGACGTATCATTTATCAAAATCCGTTGAGCCGTTTATTAGTTACACGCGGACATAGGAATGGACATACATACACACAGGTGAAACACATAACCCAGTCGGGTAAAAAATACAGTAAGTACCTAATTAACGTCTTCGATTGAAAAAATTGTTTTTGATTAAGTACTTAATTAATAAAATATAATGAAGTTAATAAGTATAAAGTACCAACTAGGTACGTACCTACTGTAGATACTTATCTGGGTCATAATGTGACAATCGCAACATGTGACCTATGGTGCGATCGATCTACCAGTTTCTGCGGTAATATTTTCGGTTTATAAGTACTTACTATGTAGTGATGATTTTATTTTCTAGATAAAAGGTAGGTTGACCTACCAACAACATTACTGTGACATTACTGCTGAGATATGCATAAGAAAAGACGTAATAATGTAATTTTAATTGCTCGATAAGATAGGCAGCCGGGCTACCTACGTGTTGATAGATTTTTAATAAATTAAGTCGCATTCGAGAAAATAATTACGTAAGTAATGGGTAGATAATAATGAGTAACCTACTTACCTATCGTCCTGTAATTAATTTCATTTTTTACTTTAATTACCTACTTAATAAGTTGTCCAGGGTTAATAACTATTTAATAGGTATCTACTATTTAAGGCTCAAAGATCAAATTCGAGTGAGTCTTTTGGTACGTAATAAGTACGTATTGGTAAAAGTATATTGTGATTAGGGTATAAATATACTTAATATAAGTACATATAAAAATGTTTTTAGGGTTCCGTATACAAAGGATATGTCCGTCTGTACTCTGTAGCATAGCAACCCAAGACTGAATGTTGGATTGAAAATTCAATTAAATTATTTTTCAGGGGAGTCCCGGTCCATTTTACATATTATGGATTTGTCCTAACAACAAGTACTTACTGAAAACACCGATTCATAATGTAAGTAAGTAGTTTGTAAGCTGTGACCAAAACAAAAGAACATTTTTTAGTTGGTCATATTTACGGAACCCTAATAGAGGGAGTCCCGTCCCGACTAGGGTTCCCAACCATACTGTTATAACAGTATTATACTTTTTTTACTGTGCTAATACAAATTATACAAAATACTGTTTTTAGGGGTAAATATGTCAGCTGCTAGCCGAAGCCATAAAGTCTGTGTAAACTGTGTAAACTGAGTGTTTTCTGTAATGAATGTAGAGAAGCTTATGGGTAGTTCTACAAACAACGGAATTTTCACAATTTTCGGTATGCATATTTTGCAATACGGATCCGAGATAATTATGGTCGTTAACTATGGGCCTCATAAGAAAGCTCAGAGTCGCTCAGAGAGCGATGGAGAGAGCTATGCTCGGAGTTTCTCTACGCGATCAAATCAGAAATGAGGAGATCCGTAGAAGAACCAAAGTCACCGACATAGCTCAACGGGTTGCGAAACTGAAGTGGCAATGGGCGGGGCACATAGTTCGGAGAACCGACGGACGTTGGGGTCCCAAGGTGCTGGAGTGGCGACCTCGCACCGGGAAGCGCAGTGTTGGTAGACCTCCCCACTAGGTGGACCGACGACATCAAACGAGTCGCAGGGAGCCGCTGGATACAAGCGGCACAAGACCGTGGCATGTGGAAGTCCCTTCAAGAGACCTATGTCCAGCAGTGGACGTCAATCGGTTGATTACGACGACGACGACGACATTTTGCAAATGTTTTATTTATTTATTTATTTATTTAACAGTGGTACACCAGCATTACAGGTTTCCCTAATTCGCTGGAGTACCATAATCTACAAATTAACCTATTTTTAATCTATTCCTAAAAACAAAATTTATCTATCATAATTAACTAATTAATCTAATCTATTATTACTATGGTAACAAATGCACCACATTGCAATCCTTGTGAATTCACTCAGAGTACAACTAAAGAGGTCAATCCTCTCTGCCAAGACGTTAAGTGTGTGCAGCGCGCGCGTCAGTGGCGCCTTCTTGAGCAAGTTAGTGCGCCCTCCCGGCAGCGCCAGCAATGGCGGCCTGCGCCTTCGCCATACGTACCGGTCCGGCACTCGCAGATTCACTTGCTCTAACACGTCCGCATTAAATAACTTGCCTCTAATTATCTTAAAAGTATACAAGACAAGCGTTAGCATGTTAATAAATTGTTAAATTGTGCAAGAAGCCCGTGTTTTTAAAACGTCAAAAAAATAAAATACTTAGTAGACCTACTGTTTTCTTTTGTGAAATACTGTTCATTTTATTCCTCTGATCTTAATTATAGGCTTCATTTCTCGTACAAAAAGTTGGGAACCCTAGTTCCGACTCGCATTTGGCCGATTTGATTTTTGATTTTACAATTTAATATTACTTAGTTAATATATGCTTAAGTCAAGTTTCTACATAACCTATGCTAATGCTTACTTAAACAATACCTAAATGCGTTGTCGTCAGTTTCTACGCCAATTACCTACCTTAATTGATTCGGACAAGGTCAGTGGTAAGCCACAGTCATTTTTCTGCGAATATGCTAAGTTCGTCTGCCAGTGGTCTAGTATAGACTATAGTACCTATGTACAATGTACATATGCGTATGGTATTGGGTTTTTCTGTCAAGAAATTCTCAGTGCCAGCCCCGAGTTGGAAATTGCTGGTGTTAGATACACCCCTGTGCCTCGGAGAGCACGTTGAAAGACGCCGGTTCTGCGCCTGATCTCTCTCCAGTCGTGTTGCATTGGCGTCCCATTGGACTATGAGAGTGAGGGAATAGACAGTGCACCTGTGTATTGTACCTACTTGTGCACTTTATCTCCCGCGTAGTTGGCTAGTCTCCGCCTCGGTTGAGATTGACCGCCGTGGCCGAAATTCGGTCGGGACTCGGGAGGACATTATTATTATTGAATTGTATTCAACGGTCATATTGCAAATTCAAATTCACTTCATTAGCGACTGATTGCCTTCCGACAAAAGTAAACGGTTAAAGTTATTTGAAATATTAAACTGTGGTAAAAAACTAAGTACTCGACATAAAACTTTTGTTAATGCAAAAAGTCAATTTCACAAAAAATGTCAGTTACTTTGTTTATCGCTAGGGCAGCCGTAGTGTTGCTAACCTTGGAATTTCATTTCCCCATTTTTCATGAGATTCTGGTCGATCTATACCTACTTTATATTTTTAGTTTTTATATTCCTACTAATTTTTAGTTTTTATATTAAACTAGATGATGCCCACGGCTTCGCCCGTGTGGATTTAGGTTTTTAAAAATCCCTATAAAAATCCCCATCTGTTTGAACGAGCTAATCTTTGGAACGGCTGAACCGATTTTGACGGGAATTTCACTTACAAGTAGAGAATTAGCCAGGGAGTAACATAGGCTACTTTTTTAACCGACTTTCAAAAAAGGAGGAGTTGTGTTTTTCTACCTACTATGTACACCGATATCTCCGAGATTTCTGAACCGATTTAATCGATAGAGAATCATTGCGACACTGTCCTAAAAAAAAATTTGAATTCCAACTCCTCAATCCTGATGCTGTAGGGGACCTGATCCCCAAAACTAATGGGATTTAGGAACTCCAACTCCTCAACCCTGATGCTGTAAGGAATCGCATTTCGAAACAGTAGGGATCCCACGGAATTTTTCCGTTTTGGGGACGGGTTACTACATTCAATCATTCCAATACCTACCAAAATAGCACAAACTCCCTCTCTACACGTTGGCCAACGAATTGGGCCATAAGATGGGCCAGCATGTTCGCCAACGTGTGGATGAGCAGTTACAGAATAGCCCACCACCAGCGTTCGGTTGGTGTACCGGGTGTACCTATACATAAGTTTTGAATTTTTAACCGACTTCAAAAAAAGGAGGTTCTGTATTCGACCCGTATGTATGTATGTATGTATGTATGTATGTATGTATGTAAGTATGTTCGCGATTATCTCCGCAACTAATGAACCGATTTTGATGATTGTTTCACTCTCGTTATCTACATACTTTCAAGAAGGTTTTAGTATATAACACATCGAGTTATCATTCTTGCGTACGAAGTTATAAGCATAAATGTACACATATGTCACTAATATGTTCTCTGAGATTGCCAGACCTATTGCTGAAGTCTGATATAGCTATTCTGTCCAAAGACTTCACTCTGCTACGCCTACGTAACATTGACCTTTTGCAAAAAGTTTTGGGCCGAAGTCAGTACAGTTGCATATAGAGTGATTCCTTGGAGTTTGTGCATGGTTACGTGTATTTCCATTCTATACAAAGCCAAACCGCAAGGGTGTGAAACTAGTCGCGTATAGATTGTAAATTACGGTCTATCCAAATTATACAAGAGTTTTACGCAAACAAACTAATCTTGTATAGATCAGAAGTTAGGTTAGGTTGGGTTAGAACATAATAAAATCACTCACCTATAGTATGACACATAAAATGTATATGTCACAGGATATTTAATAATAATTAATAATATATAGGTCATAATCTATTTTACATAGTTCTCATTTATATTATTATTATTATTACCTAATATAAAGAAAACAAATCACCAAAAAGCATAAAATAATTTTTTTCAAAGAAAAATGAACCGACTTCAAACGAATCGAACTAAAAAGTTTAAAATAATTTTTTATTTATTTAGATTGACGATTAAACTACCTAACTCAAATGATATATAATTTTTTGAAGTCGGCGCCAAACCACATTCAATTCGTGTAAGTAAAATCAGAATATCCACTTTTGAATGCGAGCGCGGTGGACCTAGTTGCGGAGGGTGAGTCTGGGACCCGGGGGGCACATTTTCGACTTGAAGTGAACTTGAAGTCATTTGGCGCCGACTTCAAAAAATTATATATCATTTGAGTTAGGTAGTTTAATCGTCAATCTAAATAAATAAAAAATTATTTTAAACTTTTTAGTTCGATTCGTTTGAAGTCGGTTCATTTTTCTTTGAAAAAAATTATTATCTTTTTTAACCGACTTCAAAAAAAGGAGGTTCTGTATTCGACCCGTATGTATGTATGTATGTATGTATGTATGTATGTATGTAAGTATGTTCGCGATTATCTCCGCAACTAATGAACCAATTTTGATGATTGTTTCACTATCGTTATCTACATACTTTCAAGAAGGTTTTAGTATATAACACATCGAGTTATCATTCTTACGTACGAAGTTATAAGCATAAATGTACACATATGTCACTAATATGTTCTCTGAGATTGCCAGACCTATTGCTGAAGTCTAATATAGCTATTCTGTCCAAAGACTTCACTCTGCGATGCCTACGTAACATTGACCTTTTGCAAAAAGTTCTGGGCCGAAGTCAGTACAGTTGCATATAGAGTGATTTCTTGGAGTTTGTGCATGGTTACGTGTATTTCCATTCTATACAAAGCCAAACCGCACGGGTGTAAAACTAGTCGAGTGTAGATTGTAAATTACGGTCTATCCAAATTATACGAGAGTTGTACGCATACAAACTAATCTTTTATAGATCAGAAGTTAGGTTAGGTTGGGTTAGAACATAATAAAACCACTCACCTATAGTATGACACATAAAATGTATATGCCACAGGATATTTAATAATAATTAATAATATTATATAGGTCATAATCTATTTTACATAGTTCTCGTTTATATTATTATTATTATTACCTAATATAAAGAAAACAAATCACTAAAAAGCATAAAATATTTTTTTTCAAAGAAAAATGAACCGACTTCAAACGAATCGAACTAAAAAGTTTAAAATAATTTTTTATTCATTTAGATTGACGATTAAATTACCTAACTCAAATGATATAATATAATTTTTTGAAGTCGGCGCCAAACCACATTCAATTCGTGTAAGTAAAATCAGAATATCTACTTTTGAATGCAAGCGCGGTGAACCTAGTCGCGGAGGGTGAGTGTGGGACCCGGGGGGCACATTTTCGACTTGAAGTGAACTTGAAGTCATTTGGCGCCGACTTCAAAAAATTATATATCATTTGAGTTAGGTAATTTAATCGTCAATCTAAATGAATAAAAAATTATTTTAAACTTTTTAGTTCGATTCGTTTGAAGTCGGTTCATTTTTCTTTGAAAAAAATTATTGTGGGAATTGTTTTATCTCTGGTAATATTACGAAACGTCAGAATTCCACGGAATTAAAAATCAGAGTATACTTATTGGTTGTTGTCCTTGACAGAGTGATCATGGCTGCTAGAATGAAATTTCGTGCTATAATTATTATTATATTATTATGTACATTGAACATAATGAGTCGTCATCGGCCTTTAAAATTACAAATTAACAATAAAATACTATTAATAATAAAAATTAACATTAATATATTTATCACTAATAAAGTAATATTTAGAAATCGTGGCGAGCACAATAGATCGGCAACGGTCACAGTCTGTCACAGTGCTACAGGGGCTCAAGAACCTGCATAGCCGCAACAAGAAGAAGAAGAAGAAGAACATTTAGATATTAACGTTATCTATTAATTAACGTTACTTGATAACTCATTATTGTCTATGATTTAACAATAACGCATGGCAATAACGTAAAATTGCGTTTCTTTTGTTTGTTATGACATATGTCAAAAAGATAACCTCAAAATTATTATTATAAATATATAAATACAAATGAATTATAGGAGCGTAGAACTTTCCTACATAGAAACCAGTTTTTTATATAAAAAATGGATGAATAAGCGTATATACTATATAAATAATGCATTAAAAGATATTTGCCTGTTCACGGTTACCTACCACATTACGCCGCACCATAGCCGTAAACGCTGCGAATTGACTCTTGTTATGCTTACCAGTGCATTGTGTGTCACCGCCCAAAACCGCAGTACCCTCATATGTTTGCGGCGGAGAGGGGTAAGTACCACACACAACACAGTCCTACTTGTTGAGGGCTCCAACCTTCAAAAAGGACCTGAGGGGTCCCACAACAAAAAAAGATGCAAGCTCTCCTGTTCCTCACGCAGAGCCCGTAGAAAAGAAGTAGAGACCCTATTTAACTAGCTAAGTGATACTTAGTTGTACCTACATCAAGCATAAGTTCACAGTACAAGATGACTTTGACCATCAAAAAACAAGCCACCTTGTATTCAAGAAGGGTTCTTTAAATCATCATCTTACAGTCCTGATCCCACACTATGTGGGTTCAGCACAATTCTTCTTCTTCCACTCACTTCTATTATATGTCAAAGCATGATTTACCCCTTTTACACGCGTATCCTCTTGAACACACTCCCATTCATTTTTTCCTTGGTCTTCCTCTACTCTGTTTTCTCTCCACATGCATTTCTAACATTCTTTTAGTAATGCGGTTCTCTTCCCTCTGCATTACAAGACTATCATGCCAGCCTATTATTCCTCATCTTTTCTGTCACTGGTGAGTGGTGTTACTTTCAAACTTCCTCTTATGTATTCATTCCTTATCCATTCTTGTCACTCAACACATCCATCTCAACATTCGCATTTCGCTTGCATGTGCTTTTTTCATCCGTCCCTTTTACCGCCCAACATTCTGAACCATACAATCTGATAGGTCTAACGACTGTCTTATACATTTTGCCTTTTAGTTTTGGCATTCGTGGGTCGCATATCAGCCCCCAACAATGGTTCTTTAAATAAGTAATAATTTATTTGAGAAACAGTTGACCAGGATAAAAATGAAACAGGCATTTTAATAAATAAAATACAAGTGGGCATTGATACATAATATGTGTATATAGAAATACATTTTGTGTAACTGTACATTTCAGGCTGGGAAACCTGTCTACGAGAATTAAATCTACACCCAAGCTTAGTATGAAGCATACAAGAGCAGGTGGTCTCAGGAGCTTTACTATCTACAGAACCGCGGATTGGTAAGTGTAGTGCAGTAGATTCATTGCCAACTCAATAATTGTTGATATTACTATTTCACTTGGAAAGACCATCTGCAAGGTATTTAGTGTTGTGATAGTTAAACCGTAAACTCATAACGTCATTGTTGCTCCAGATCTTTACTTTTTGCGATGTGTATTGCGAAGCTGAAATGGCAACAGGCAGGGCACATAGTTTGAAGAACCGATGAACGTTGGGGTCCCAAAGTGCTGAAATGGTGACTTCTCACTGAAAACACAGTCTTGGCAGATTTGCACTGGGTGAAAAGATGGCATCAGATGTATCGCATGAAGCTACTGGACACTAGTGGTGCAAAACCCCGGTTTGTTTCTACGGGAGACCTATGTGCAGTATCAGATGTCTCTCGGTCCATGGCGAGGACTACCTACATACCAAAAGTACAGGTTTCCTATACATACTACATTATACTACATATACTATTACTACATAATTATACACACTACATAATATCAATGCATAGGAAGTTGGAGAGTCAGCTCCTGACCTAGGTATGATTATCACCGCTGCACTCATTTAGTGTTGTAACGGTTCATACAAATCAAAGCGTGCAAATGATATACTAATGAAGCTGCAGTGCGCTCATAATTGCCTCGCGAACATGTTAATTATGGAAACTCTCTTCGTAATGACGGCTGTGACAATGGCGACAGCCGCGCCATCATGCTCAGAATACTGCGACTCCTTGTGAGTAGACCAATATTTTATGGGGCTTATGATATGTATAAGCGAATTTCGAAAGAAATTTGATTTTCTATTTGCAGTTGGATATAAAAATAATGATCAGTATGAAACATAGGCAACTACCCTATTTGGTTTTTAAAGTAAATTTTTGAAAACAATGCTAAAAATTTACGAAATTTTCAATGCAATAATTTTAATGCTGAAAAGTGTGTGAAATGGAGCTTAACCAGCTTTTACAGGCGGCTGACTCCGCCTACCATTGATTAAATACGCGTTATTATTTCATGATTTTCTACATTATGTTATCGTAATACGATAACAAGGAGCCCTTTGAATTTTAAATTTGAATTCATAATTTGTAATCTTAGTTGATTCTATTGTACCTACCTTGTCAATACCCTGTATGGTTAGTGTTAGTTTGCACACCTCGAAAACTTTACTAAATACCTACTACATGACTTCAGAGTGAAATGGTCCTAAACTGGCTAATTTTAATGTTTGAGTTCGCCAATACATTCAGCATTCGTATATAGCCAGTGCCCCAAGCATAAATGTTGTAAAATAAGTATTCAAAATATTGAATTTCGACTTTAAATAAGATTCTTTGGGTTCATTTTGCATTACACATTACAGTTTTTTTATTTAGTAAGTACTTAGTACTTGGTGAAGTTTTAGAAGTGCGCAATCTCAGAATAACTATACTGATCAACTAGTTTATAACGAATCAATATCTATCTTCTATAATATAATAAAACTGTAACAGATCCAATTCTGTACATTGAAGATATTTTGAAATTTTTTATTGGAGGGCACTCTATAATCGATACTGAAGCCAAAACTGAAATTTTTTTCATTTTTGTCTGTCTGTCTTGCTGTCTGTCTGTCTGTCTGTCTGTATCTTGGCCGCGCATCACGCTGAAACTACTGAATGGATTCGAATGAAACTTGGTACGATTTGAGTTTATACTCCGAGGTAGGACATAGGATACTTTTTATCCCGAAATTCAGCACGGTTCCCTTGGGAGTGGGGAATGAAAGTTAAAACGTGTATTTAGCTGTTATTCATTAACGCGTTGTTTGATTTCACTCATTCTTTTTTTGTTAGAAAGGCAGTACTTTATGTATTGCCCCGTAAATATTTCAAGGTCATAGGTTTTTTAGTTTAGAAATGACAGACATTACAATCCTCAGTATTGGGTTCAAATAACTTGGGACCCGGATTTTTGAACGTACAGCTTATTTTAAACTGGTGTGCGTTTAAATTTATGTTTGTCGGTCTGTCTATTTATTCCAGCTAATCTCCGAAACGGCTGGATCGATTTTAATGGAAATTTCAATGTTATAAGGAGTAACTTAGGCTACATTTAGTTTAGGTACATAAAATAATTATGGGATCCGATCCGATCCTATATAAAAACCTATAATATCTACGCGAACGAAGTTGCGGGGTTCAGCTAGTTATACATAAAAGTATTCATCGATTCAGAATCTACAATTTTTTAGGTAAACCAGTGTGCTATGATAAAATGAGCCAAGTACTTGGAGTTTTCGCTTTTAGATGGAGTAATTTTTTTTTTGGTTTCAGATCTTTTAGCAAGACAATACGGCCCTTTGATTGTGATTGTCGCTCATTACAAAAGGAAGAATATCTACCACATAGAATTAAACGGCAACATCAAGCCATCCCTTTTACTTTAGCCCAAAAGAGCTTTCCCTCTCAATTTCTAAAAAAATTATACTATATCCAAAAGACAAGAAGCAATACCTATCACACAACAGAAAATGAAGTCGTGAATGACAATTTCATTAAAGAAAAAGACTCAAAAGTTGAACCCGATAAAATATACGGCTACATGAACAGGATTGATACGAAAACTTTATCAGAATGTGTTTTTCTTCAATTAATATTATCTTACAGAATATGCAATAATACAGGGTTCAAGGTAAACCTCCAAACGGATGAAGATAACGATTATAAACTTATAAGTGATAGTGCATTAATGGCGGCAATTAATAAAAAATGGAATGCTACTTTGAACGATATAAATAATAACATGAATCTGAAAAAGGATCATTTTGAGCAAGTGACTTTTAGTGTAAATTCAAGAAGTATGTTTATCAAAGATATGGATTCAATTTTCCTTAAGGGCAAACATATTTCTCATACACAATTACCTGCTTCTACAGCCATATTATCTAATGAGTACTCTTCTAAATCTAGAACAATTGTATCAGCTACAGTTAATATCAAAACTCTATCGGATGGAATGAATGATAACACACAACTGCCTAAAAAGCAAGCAACGGAAATGATTTTAACACCTAAAGATGTTACTGAAACAATCGATTTGCCACAAAATGCCACATCAAAAGCAGAATATAAAAACAACATAGAAACCTCTTCTTTAAATCCCCTACTCCCTCTGAATTCTACTACAATGGATAACACAAACTTGAATGATCAAAAATCATCAGATACAAATGAAAATACAGTACTTCAAGTAGCTAACAAAACTGAATCTATTAAAGAAACTGTAAAAAATCAATCCTTTGCGGATTTACCAAAAGATTACAATATGACAACTGAAAGAATTAATGAAAAACAATATAATACGAGTGTGACTAGAAATAATCAGACTTCGGAAACTTCAGCTGAAGATACACACGTAGCAACGTCCACTATTAAGCCGATAACAGTTAAGAATATAATGTCTCAAGCTCGAGCCAACTTATCGAAGAGTTACTTGAATAATGGAACTTTATTCAGGAAACATTATGAAGAAAGCGAAATACCTATCATAAGGATATTAAGTCGAGAATATCCTAATGGCACTGTTTCCAGTATAATTAATGGCACTGAAATTTTACCTAATAATGATTTCAGAGAGGGAAGTATAAGTAATGAATTTAAAAGCCCTAGTGCACAAGTTTATAAAATTTATCATATCGCTGTACCCATAAATACTCAGAAAGACTCTATCGGAGAAAAAATCTAGGGATTATAATATTATGGAAAGCTGTATTTTTTTTAAAGAATATGTATTAGCCATGATGATGACTAATATTCCCCTTTCCCCTCCAAATAAGTGTAATTATGTAGCTTGTGGTACGACAAATACGGTCGGTTTTGAATCAACGCCCGACGACCGTTGCGCTATTTGTATATCCACCGAGACAAGTTAGTACGATTATCAGAGGCTCGTTGTCGCCTGAACGCAGTGTACAGAGTACGTGTATATTTTAGTCTGTTTGTGCTACCAGTGCGGTGCAGACGCGTTCATTTATCCGTTAGTGCTAATAGAGCCAAAAATGCATGCAATAAATAGAAATGTAGAAATAATGACTGACAACTTAATAATAAGTGTAGGAAACGACAGCATACCTACATTATATTAAAGTAAACAATATTAGTAAAAGATGTAAATATTTTACTAATATTGTTTTTGTTTTCGTTACATTCATTATATTAAATTCATCAAACCTCAATATTATTTAAATTTTCGGATTTTAGGAACTTCTACGCAGTAGCGCAGTATGTAAGCACACTCAAAATGGTTAACGCTCACTGACTTTCTGTATCCCTGTCATTTTTATAGAAATAGAATTACGGAACAGGGTGAGCGCTATACTAACTTGTCTCGGTGGACAGGGTATAGGTTACTTTACGGTTAGGTATTTTGACGATCTCCCTTGCTCACTGGCGAGCGCTGTGGTCTTATGTGGGAGGTCCCGGGTTCGATTCCCGGCAGTGGCAATTTATAATTTCTGGTCTGGTGGGCTAGTTACCACGCTACTGGCAAAGGCATCCCGGTACGACACCGCGTAGAAACCGATCAGGGGATAGGACTTAAATAAAACTGCCATCTTCCAGGTTAGCCCGCTTCCAACTTAGACTGCATCGTCACTTAACATCAGGTGAGATCGCAGTCAAGGCCTAACTTGTAGATGAATAAAAAGTTACAAAGCCATGGAGGAAGCGGAGCTCCGCTGGCAAGTTTTTTTAACTTATAAATTGTGAAATGTAATACGTGCGTATAATTCTCACAAAACTGCAAGCATTGGTTTAAAATAATGTGCCATGGGCTTGCAAATATGTCACAATGAGGTGATTCCACCAACATAATTTCATTTAGTGCAGCCAAGCCAACGTACGCGGAATAGTCTAGTCGACAAGTTGAAAATGGTACAAAATAGAGATACTGCTCCTAAAATTATGTGCGATAGCTCATTGGATCCGGAATGACGCCTAGAAAAATGTGCCAAAAGCAAGCGTGTATTAGCACATAAAAAATTGCAAAAGTTATAAACAATTAAAGATGAAAAAAAAAATGGCATTTCGTTTTATGTTAATAACTCGAAAAATATTTATATTTAAGCAATTTTGAATTTTTATAACTATTGAAAAATCATAATAATCATGTAAATCATATTATGATTTACACTGTGGATTTACATTAGTTATAAAAAATCATAATTAACAAATTAATAAACTTTTACGAAAATTTATCGCAGGATCTTATGAAGATAATTTTAAGAGCAGTGTCTCTATTTTGTACTTTTTTTTCAACTTGTCGACTAGACTGGGAGATCTACCGCGGGCCACTCTGCGACATGAACAGCAATTTGCGGCTGCGGCAATCACGCAAATTGCAGTAATTTTCTGGAGCAAATAAACGGCATACCTTATTGTGGAGTTCGGGACAGTCCATTTTTCCTGTTAGTACTTTGCAAATAGCAATGAGTTGGTCGGACTTCGGAGGCTCGGCGACTGAATTGAAACCCAAGTGACCCAGAAGAAATTTTGTTGTATAAAGGTAGGGGAAATATCCAAAGCAGCTGATATTGGAAAAATTTTCGTTTTACAAAAAAGGGCAATTCGCGCAATTTATAATTTAAAACCGCGGGATTCCCTTCGAGAGAAATTTAAAGAAATAGGTATTCTTACAGTAGCTTCTCAATATATTTATAACAACATAATTTTTGTTAAGCAAAACATTCACAGTTACAATAAAAAGTGTGAATTACACGATAGGCGGTTAAGAAATAGAGATGGACTAGTGATTCCTCGATTACGCCTCAAAAAGGTCCAAAGGTCGTTTGTGGGAATGGGCGTAATGTTCTATAACAAAATTCCACAACAAATCTTAGATTTGCCTTTACACAAGTTTAAGAATTCTATTAAAAGTGTGCTCATGAAAAAAGCATATTATACAATTGAAGATTATATAAATGATAAAAAAGCATGGATTTAATTTATTCGCTTTATACGCTATTATAACTTGAGGAGTATTCGATTATTGGTGTTCAATTCGATGCTTTAATCATGGGTAGCCTAAGTATGTCACGCTCTCTTTAAACATTTCTGTGGTGGTGTCGTGTGGTGCGGGTTGTTACGTTCCCTCAAATATGGTTGAGCGAAGCAATGGCTGGATCATGCGTCATGCTCGTGAACGGGTGCCGCCGTCGGAAATGGGGCTACTTTTGTCTGCCCTTCTTAACGTGTGGAATTGTAAGCACCATTCTGAACCAGTGGTAGATTCATTTGTCGATTCAAAAGCACTTGTAAAAGTTTATCCGAATAAAAAATATGTCTTAGACTTGCCTTTACACAAGTTTAAGAACTTTCTTAAAAGTATGCTCATAAAAAAAGCTTATTATACAACTGAAGATTATATAAACGATAAAAAAGCTTGGATTTAACTCGTTCCAGCAATGCGCGAGACGGCATTTCAATCATGTACATTAATAATAATAATTGTTATAATGTTATTTTTAAAAAGAGCAACCGCCGAGTTTCTTACAGGTTCTTCTCGGCTGGAACTGCATTCCGAACCTGTGGTAGACTCAATCGACGATTCAAAAGCACTTGTAAAAGTTTATTTGAATAAAAAAAAAACTTTTCTATTCTATTCTATTCTATTCTATTCATGGAGACGCTTGTATAGGAAGGAACCTTAGAAATGCTTTTTGTACTTTTTCGATCATCAGAGCATAGCAACTCTCATAAGGATTCCATTATTTAACCTAGTGTTTGCCTCTCTTTCTATAATTTCTATAAGGGAATGGACCTGCTGGGTTATTCTGTAACTTAGTTAGCAACTGAAAATAGTTGCCAACGAATTAGTTTGATATACATTGCTGCTTTACTGTGGGGAAATATAAAGTGTTTTCATAATTTTACACAGTAAAGCAGCAATGTGTATCTAACTAATTAGTTGGCAACTATTTTCAGTTGCTAACTAAGTTACAGAATAACCCCCCTGACCATTGACCAACCAGCTGGGTTATTCTGTAACTTAGTTAGCAACTGAAAATAGTTTCCAACGAATTAGTTTGATATACATTGTTGCTTTACTGTGGGAAATATAGTGTTTTCATAATTTTACACAGTAAAGCAGCAATGTATATCGAACAAATTAGTTGGCAACTATTTTCAGTTGCTAACTAAGTTACAGAATAACCCCCCTGACCATTGACCAACCAGCTGGGTTATTCTGTAACTTAGTTAGCAACTGAAAATAGTTTCCAACGAATTAGTTTGATATACATTGTTGCTTTACTGTGGGAAATATAGTGTTTTCATAATTTTACACAGTAAAGCAGCAATGTATATCGAACAAATTAGTTGGCAACTATTTTCAGTTGCTAAGTTACAGAATAACCCCCCAGAGCGCGCTAGATACTTGTAGCTAATGCGCCTATGCCTAATGCGTGCTAAGACTACGAACTGATCAGAATGGAATGCATCCATACCTCCTATATACTGCAGTTTTCCAGCAACTGTATCGAATGTTCTCTAGCAGACTATCAGAAACTTTATAAAACAATATTTTCCAGTGATTTTCTGTCTCGCCTGCACTAAACATAAAGGAAATAAAGGGGGTGAGATGGATGGTAAAATTAAAATAAATTTCACACAGGTAAAAAGAAGTTTATTTTCTCTGAATGTTAGAAGTTATAAATACTACTAAAATTTCAGAAAAATCATGCATAATAAATTTAACCCTTTACAAGAACTTCTAGGTTGTAGAAGTTGTAAAACTGATTTAATTGAATTGATTAATAAAATACACCTGCAATTTTGCATGCCTTAATGTCTAGAAGAACAGACTGCATTTGCAAGCTGACTGTTGCGATGTAGTTGTGTGAAATGCAATAAAACTGCAATTCCGCATCCGAAAGCCGCCTGGCTTGCAGTTCAAATGCAGTCTGTTTATCTAAACTCTAATAATATTCGGGGCCTCGGGACCTGCACTTCACATTTTGTTGACACAAATAAAACAGAATAATTTAAAATTGCACAATATTATAATAATTTCAATTAAATTTCATATTATAAGTAGAACTTTCAATAAATTACTTTATTACGATTATACCAATATTTCATCAAAAACGTTTCAAATATCAAAACGCACAATTTAAAAGAGGCAAGTGCGTGCGGCGACCCATAATACATATTAAATAATAAACGTAATTTGTTACTATCGCTCGCCGCCCGGCGACCATATGGTACAATAAAACATTTTTTTTTTTAAATAATAAAAATATCACATCTCTGATCCATGATACTAATATGCAGTTCCGCTCTCGTCATCCCCATTGACATGTATAGACAGACATAAAATTGTGCACAATCTGATCACCGACCGGCACGATGATGCAACAAAACACTCCTTAGTTGAATAGATAGACAGTAGTGATAGGGGGGGTGGTGCGGCACGGCTGGAATCAACATGCACTACTGGGGCGTGCCGCACGGGCGCCGACGACAGCTCAGGCCTGGCTCTCATTGGTGGTGACCTCCGTGACGTTGCACGGGGCGGCCGGCTTGCTCGCCTTGGGCTTGGGCTGCGCCGGCGCTGCGGGGGCGGCGGCCGGCGCCTCGCCCTCCTGGCCGTTCTGCCGCGGGGGCTGCCCCTGGCCCTGCTGGTTGTTGCGCGGACGCACGTACCGGTAGCCGCCGCGATACATCGGCCGAGGACCACCGCCGCCGCGCCGCCCGCCGCGGAAGTTGCGACGGAAATAGCTGCCAAAAATGGTAATTAATGGTGATAATTATTTACGAAAGAAACTAAGCTAGGAGGGTTCGAAACTCATTCACTACTACTTATTATCTAGACGCACGGCAGTGCGGCCGGCAAGTTCCGGCCTGCATACCAGTGTGTTATTTACACGAACCATTTCAAGCTGTTTTGATTACATTAACTTCACACCCAATATTATGTCAACTGAAAGTGCAGCTCGCAGTCCAAATGCAAAAGCTGTCTGGACTAGGGCAGTGAGTGCCTGAGTGCTGAGTGAATTTGGGAATTTATAATTTCTCAATTGGGCAGGGCCGGATTATCCATAATGCGGATTAGGCAACTGCCTAGGGGCCCCACGCCGACTAGGGGCTCATGGGGGTGCTGTAGTGTAGATGTAGAACAGATTGAAGTAACAGTATACCAAAGGAGTCGATCTGATTGACTCAACTTTTGTAATAGAAAAAATATATTTTAAAAAGTAAGAAAAGGGTAAAGGAAAGGGGCTTCGAGAATTGCATTGCCTAGGGGCCCTGATAGGGTTTAATCCGGCCCTGCAATTGGGTCTGGTCTGGTGAGACTTTCAGCCTACCTTACTGGCAAAGCTGTGCGCCCAAGCAATTTAACATTCCAGTGAGATGCCATGTAGAAAAGGTTAAGAGGTTTGATTAAACTAGTCTAGTATAACCCCCGCAGATTGTTATTTCGCTGGAACCTTGTCATATTAACACCAGCGTGATGTCAGATGAAACTAAAATTTACCATCCGCAACAAAAATATTTTTAGAAATAAATTAAACTGAATGAATCAATTTTCAGCGTTTATAAACTATAAATGAAAAAAATTAGGGTTGGCATTTGAATCCAACCGCACGAATTTGAAATTACTGAGGCATGGATTTGATTTAGTTTGGACTCCTTTGTCTAAAAATATGTTTTATCTTTGCGGGAGACGCGTGGTTTTTTTTATATTGACTTTTTATTTATTTTTATTTTTTATGTACAAGCGTGTAATGGAACGACATTTTTAACTTACTTAATATAAAGGAACAAGAACCATAGACAATTTTCTATATTGTATGCGTAAAATGGAACTCAATTTGGCAAGTGACATTTGACTGACATTAGAATTGGCTGCCATTATTCCGTTTCTTTCGTAGTTTCGTGAGACTGAGTGAGGTTTATGATATAGAAAAAAACAGGCACAGAGAACTTAGGGTCCAAGAGCGAGCGAAGCGAGCTCGGGACTTGGGGCACTCCGACTCAGATAGGTTAGGTTAGAAGGGGATGGCGGGGTCTGTAAGACCCCGCTATCCCCTTCGTTGTTAGTTAGTTGTTATTTCTTTTTATACCACTCAGAAAAAGGAGCCCCGCGAAGCGCGGCTCCGTCGACCGGGCCTCCGTCACATAGTGGAAGTCTCTTCCTTTCACTACACTGGCTTCCTCCATAAGTGAGATTTATGATATAGGAAAAAACAGTCACAGAGAACTTAGGGTCCAAGAGCGAGCGAAGCGAGCTCGGGACTTGGGGCACTCCGACTCGGATAGGTTAGGTTAGAAGGGGATGGCGGGGTCTGTAAGACCCCGCTATCCCCTTCGTTGTTATTTCTTTTTATACCACCCAGAAAAAGGCCTCGACCAGGCCTGCGTCACATAGTGGTGGTACCTTCCCTCCACCAGATTCACTCTCCCCATAGATGAGGTTTGTGATATCAAAAAAATATACAAAAACCTAACCTTAAAATGAGATATTTAAAAATTCATAAAAAAAAACTAAGAGGCGCCCGCACAGGAGAGTGATATAACAAGGTACTACCCCCCCTCCCCCTCCCCCCCACCCCCCTACTACTCTTAATTCCTGCGGTTGGATTCAAATGCAATCCCAAAAATTATCCTAATCCTTCAACTCCACTCAAGTAATCATATTCTTGTAATTCGGATTCACAATTTTTTTCTGAGTCTGTTTGAATCACTATCATTTTGTTAATAATAAGTAAGTCATCTAATAACCAATACAAAATAACAAAAAACTTAACAACAGTAAAACAAACAACATTAACAACAAAATGTGTGATTTTACAATAATGATTCAAAACTCAATATGCATATTCTGCCAACAGTTTTGTCAACGGTACCGACGTCTATCTAGTGCTGACGTCACTAAAATGGCGGCCAGGCGCAATACCAATTTGCGGGGCTTATAAAGACTGCTTTCATTTTAAACTGTATGATCATCAACACCAGTGGGGCTATTCTCTAACTTAGTTACCAACTGAAAATAGTTGCCAACGAATTAGTTCGAAATACATTGCTGTTTTAATGTGTGAAATTAAATCACTGTTTATATTTCACACAGTAAAACAGCAATGTATATTGAACTTATTCGTTGGCAACTATTTTCAGTTGGTAACTAAGTTAGAGAATAGCCCCACAGGTGAGATTGCTGTCATGGGCTGTGATATAAAAAATAAATAAATAAAAAAGTACCGCTGCGGCGCTGCCCCGGCGACATCTTGCCCCTCGTCCCCTTGCGCGCCCCCCTGGATGGGCGGGGGTCCGCGCCGACCCATGCCACCTCTGCGTGGAGCCCCCTCGCCGCCACGTCCGGCTCCTTGCCGCGGGTAGTATCTGCATATGAACATTATGTTGAATCAAGATCATTTACATTTAGAACCAGCATTATTTACATTAAGAACCAACACAATGTACACATCAGTGAATGAGAGCGCATGGGAAAGAGATAGATTCATATCTAATCTCTGCACCAGAATCAGCAATTTCGCTTCAGATTTGAATGATCCAAGATGGCTGCTACCACAAAAGGGTGAATGTCGGGGTTTTTTTTTTAATTTTTAATTTATATTTGTATTATTTATGTGATACTCACTGGCGTGGGAAGCCGCGACGCTTGTCAGCTGCGTAGGGCGAGCCCTTTACCGGCTCGCCACCGGGGCCGGTCACTCCGGATGCCTCGTAGCCTTTCTCGCCAGCCACAACGGCAAACTCCACAGCCTCGCCGTCGCCGACCGAGCGCACCGCCTTGCGCGGGTTGTTCCGAGCGATCGCAGTTTGATGTACAAACACATCCTCCTTAGTATCATTCCTGTTTGGCAACAACAAACAAACGTTAACCAAAAAGTACACTTAACTTTCCTTTTTCAAAAGTACTTACAAAATTTATTTATACACGAGAAACAGATTTTCAATTTAGTATCTAGACAAATTAACAACAGCAATTCAACAAACAAATGCATTTGGCCATTGTGGTGGACTACGGCCAAAACCCTTCTCATTCTGACAGCAGACCCGTGCCTGGTAGTGGGTCGGTAATGGGTTGGTTGACTCAACCACTTGGTTGTTCGACTGAACGCAAACTCTGTCTGCATCTAGTTGTGTCATCCCACAATAAAACCAGGGTGCTATGTTACTTAAACATACTAAAATTATCTAGCGATTACTTTCTTTGTAAAAAATAATAGAATAATCAAGAAACACATATTGCAATATATTATTTAAAAAAAACATTTGATATATCATATCCATTATTGATATATATCGTTGAAGCCAGTTTGATATATATGTTACTGTAAAAGCCCGTTTGTTGGTTAATCTTAGGTTTTACCGGTAAGTCGTAGGATTTACCGACACGAGTTGGTAAATATAAGGATTTACAAAAAAGAGACAATTTTTTCGGGCTATTACCATCAGAGTTTAGTACATGCTAGGTTTTACCAGGTACGGCTGATAAATTTTGGTTTCCGAAATAAAACAATGAATAATTAATTATTAATCATTTCTTTCAATTTTTGCTCAGAAACAAAAGCTAGGTTAGGTTAGGTTAGAACATAAATAGTCAGGTGCCCGGCCGCAGGCCGGGCACTTAGGTTCTATTGGGTCCTAGATCAAATGTAGTCTTAAACGAACAACTATTCGGACTTTTACCATTAAGGGTTAGTAAATCTTAGGTTTTACCGGAAAATTTTAGGATTTACGGTGGTTCGGGCTATTACAGTAACATATATATCGGATATATTATATCTTGATATATATCCTCAAACCCTGAATAAAACTGCATCAAATAAATGCAGTCCATCTATATAGACCATTAGTTGTGAGGTGACTATAATACTTATTACCTACTTAGTTTTTAAAATAAAGTATGCTGTTAATTGAATGTCTGTAAAGAATAAACTATGCTGTGTTATAATAAACTAGCGGACCCGGCAGACGTCGTCCTACCCGCTATTAGCGCCACCTATATTACCTACTTAGTTAAATAAGTAAAATAAGTATGCTGTTAATTGAATGTCTGTAAAGTATAAACTATGCTGTGTTATAATAAACTAGCGGACCCGGCAGACGTCGTCCTACCCGCTATTAGCACCACCTACTGGGTCCAATTTTTCTACTTACAAACCTTCCTCTTGAATCACTCTTATCTATTAAAAAAAACCGCATCAAAATCCGTTGCGTAGTTTTAAAGATTTAAGCATACATAGGGACATAGGGACAGAGAAAGCGATTTTGTTTTATACTATGTAGTGATAACTATGATAATGAAATTCCTGTGTATAGAAACTGAAAACATAACTGATTTATACAATCAAGGATGTCATAATGTGATATCTGATTTATGGGTGAATGCATGTATGATAGTATCAATACGATGGGAAAACAATATAATTTATAATTATTATGGGCAGGAAAATTTTATCGTCTTTGAAGAATTAAAGATACATGACTAAATTATAAATAAAATAATATTACCTGTTGATGAAACCATATCCACTCTTGACGTTAAACCATTTGACAGTGCCCGAAACTTTTTCAGCTGAAAGAATAAATTATCTATTACTTCTTTTGGTACAGTACTACAATTATGACTAAATACTATGATGTTGATTTTGCTATTTAAGCAACTCTCGACCAGTCAGTAAGTTGATACTTTGAATGTCCGAATTAGGCCTTTTTGTTTTTCTGTGCCTTAGAGAGCAGCTATCAGGTCTGATTCATTATTATTATCACTAACCACTGCCTACCACCCCAATAAACCTTTCATGTCCCACTGTTGGGTACAGGCCTTATCTCTTGTAGTAGAGGGATTTAGAGCTTAGTGCCATGGTATAACTAAAACGCTGTTACCTAGTTTCTCCTAAGGAACTAGGTAACAGTGTTTTAGTTATACCACGGCAGCTTAGGAGTTTCTAAGTTCTAAATCACTCTCCTCACTGCTCCAATGTGGGTTGGCAGGCTTTAAGCCTGTCATCCCGCATCCCACTAAACAGTAGATTTTTATATAATATAATTCCGATTCCGATATATATATAAATAATAGGTATAATATATATAAATAATAAGAGAAGAGGCTTGCTTCTAGCAGTGGGAAGTTAAAGGCCTGTAGTGGTGATGGTGGATATTCATATACTATTATATATCATAATATATATTGTATGATAGCATCATATCAAAGCTGAATGTACGTGATGGCCAACTATTGCAGTCTTTGAGCTGTGATACATATTATAAGTGTACCCAAAATCATCCAGCTAAATGCTATTTGATACATATACAATGTATTTTAATAATTTTATCATTAAAACGCACCTTTATATCTAAGTTTTGCTGTCCAAATCAAGTGACAACTGTTGAAATTATAATTTCATACAGTTAAGTAGGTAGTTGGTTTATTTACTTACATAAAATTCTGTTTCTACAGTAAAGTATAATTGTCGAAGTAGCATTGGAAAGATTCAGGATTAGAAGTACACTCTACTGATGTAACTTAAGCATCGTATACCTACAATAAATAAATTTTTGTTTATTATAATTGTTTGTATCCAAACAAATGTTGAAACTAGTAGATTTGGAAATTCTTGAATTTCATTAGGTACAAACAGTACCGAATTGTATGTACAAAATGGCGGTAAGTCATGACAATGATTTTGCATTACTGTGTACCGAAAAAGTTGCAAGCGCAAGCATTTTGAAAACTACGTGTGAGTACTAATAACAATGCAAGACGCAGAATCAAGGATTCCTAATACTTAACCTCAAGCATTTATTTATAATGCTTGTATGCATAGATCTTAAGAGAATAAACCAGTTCGCTGTTTATCGATTGGTGCCTTCTATGAAACTAGACGCTTTGATGCGGGGTCACTTCAAACGATCGATAATAACGCTAGTTTATTTTACGTCTAGATCAGGCAAACATTTTGTGCAAATGACTGTTCGTTGAACATTTTCGCGCTAAAGGAATATGTTAATAACTTGAAATTTATGATTTAGTAGCCATGTGCTTTTGAAACACCGGGAAACAAGAAACCAAAATGGCGTAGCGATACTCACCAATGACCTGCTTTTGTTTGGCCACCTTAGCTTGCTGGGGTTGGGGCGGCTGCTCCGATTGCTGCTGCTGTTGGGGCTGCGGCTGCGGCGCTTTTTCGGTATCAGCCATGGTGTAATTGGCGAACGGCGATGGTGGCTAGATGGTAAATTCCTCCACGACCTCTCCTCGATGTTCACTGCTCTTCGATCGATACAAGTGGACTGCCGCCTTCCTATAAAAATAAAATTGTCAATTATTGTTGATTCCGTTTTTCTCGTTATATTGGTAGTTCCCACAACTTCCGCTTCATTCGATTGTTAAATAATACTTAATCGATTCATTACGTAAATATTTACAAAATGTACAAGAAAATAAAAAAAAGGAATTTCTATATTATCTACTATATAAAAATAAGTCGGGTTTTCCTTCCTGACGCTATAACTCTAGAACGCACGAACCGATTTCCACGGTTTTGCAATCGTTGGAAAGGTCTCGGGCTCCGTCAGGTTTATAGCAAAGAAAAACACGCGAACGAAGTCGCGGGGGTCAGCTAGTGCCGTGTAAGAATTTTTAAGCTCGTCCCTTTACACCTTACACGGTACACCGCGTTCACAGTTCACACGGTTAAACTTTTGTTTGATCAAAATATGCTAAATTATCGCATGCCATTTGAACCGTCTGAACAGGTGTTCAATCAAATTGGAGCAATAAAAATTTAATTCAACTAAAGTTTCCTACGAGTGGGTTCGAACATGGTTCGATTTTTGTTGATCAACAATAATTGTTTTCCAACAAATTAAAAAGGCATATTTTGTTGCTTCAATTTGATTAAATTCTCAAAAACGTCTGCCTCAAAATATGGCATGCGATTTAGCAGTTGATCAACTAAAAAACCGTGTGAAACTGCTATAACTTTTGTTCTTTAAGTAGAGACTAATTGTCGAATCACTTTCAACACTCTTGTTGAAAGTGATTCGACTTCTGAACCCGACGACGTTCAACTCGACTTCAACTTTACGCTGAAGATGATTGTCTTGGATGCCATTGAGGGCGTAAAATCCACAATATTTATGAAAAATTTACAAAGTGGACTGTTATCATAATGACACACTTTTTAAGGTTTTACCACGAGCACGAGTTGCATGTTTGTATGTATGTACTTATGTATGTATACAGTACGTTTGTCCGTGGATTTCTCCGTAATTATAGTTTGGATTCTGACCATTATTTTTATATTAGCTTACATTTGCTTCAATTTAGGGAATAATGAAAGTTTCATTAAAATCAGTTCAGTAGTTTTCAAGATATGAACTGTTAAGTGTGTGGCTTATCACTTGTTTATTTATGGTTTATTTATAGACGTGTGAGTGAATTTAATTGAACTGTCTGCACATGTTCATTCAAATTCGTTTTCAATTTATAGTGAACAAAAAGTGTACTTTAACAAAAGTTTAATTAAAAGTACCGGTAAAACGTAGCAAAAATACTTATACTTACCTAATAAAATTAACATTATTTTAATAATAATGTTAATACTATCAAATGGAAGTAACATTACCAGTTAAATAACGCTATTCAAAGCCCTGTGATAAAGTCTTTTTTATTATAAATAGTTCTTATAAAATCGATTCGAACTCGAATAAGCCTTGCTATAATCGATTTTATTAGTTATTCGAGACGTTCCAGCTTGTTTCTAGTTCTATGGATCGGGTCCGGCTTGGTCAGGTTGGTGGCCTTGTTGAGGTGTTACCATGATGAAAAAATTGAAATCCAAATAAACGGATATAGTTTACTTGAGGACTGGCAACCATGCAAAGCCATAATGGAAACAAAAAAAAAAGAAAAAGGGTGATTGTCAAAACTCAAATACCACTGTCAGTTTTATTTTGCTTGAGTTGAGGTACATAATGCCTGTGGGTATTGCATCGAAAAAAAAACATCGTTGTTATTTTTAATTGGACATATAAGCGCATCCCGCTCATTAGGTTCATGATCCCGCTGCCCGCATCTTGAAGTTTGACAGTTAGTTTGACAGAGACAAATGACAGCCGTCAACTTGTCAAGTGACATTCGAGAAGAGACTGCAAAAAAGTATTTAGTGTTGCCATCCACCAAAAAATAATATTATTTTATTTCATTTACTAGAGGATGCTCGCGACTTCGTCCGCGTGGATTTAGGTTTTTAAAAATCCTGCGGGAACTCTTTGTTTTTCCTAAGCTCCTTTGAGCTCATACTGTTAAAAGTCGTGCATTACAATGGAACTACAGTAATTATGAGTATTAATTTTTTAATAGCTTTTTCCAATCACTAAAGTTTTCCCATCAAAATCGGTCCAGCATTTCGGAGACAGACAGGCACAAATTTTAATCTACCTCAGATCCGGCAGTTCAAAGGTTAAGTACTGTACAATCCGGGTTCCAAGTTATATGGAATACTGAGGGTTAAGTAATGGCTATAATTTCTGATCTACAAAACCGATGATCTTAAAATATTTACCTTGACATACCTATTTACGGAACAATTTTTAAAAAGTATTTCCTTTCTGTTAAGAAAAAGAATGAAATCGGACCACACGTTAATGAATTACAGCTAATTGTAAGTACACATTTTGACTTTCATCCCCTCTCCCAAGGGAACCGTGCTGAATTCAGGGATAAAAATTATCCTATATGTTACTCCGTAGTATGAACTTAAATCATGCCAAGTTTCATTTCAATCCATTCCGTAGTTATTGCGTGATGCGCGCACAAACATACAGACAAACAGACAAGTATTAATTAAAAATTTAAAAAACCCCCGACATTCGCCATTTTGTGGCAGCGGCCATCTTGGATTTGCAATAGTGCTATTCTACTAGTCAAGCCCTTTCATTTGATACCCATATTAAGGGAGTTGTGAAAAAATATGTAATCCGCCATTTTGTAGCGGCGGCCATCTTGGACCGATTTTCTTCAAACATAGCTGACAACACTCTCGACTAATTCACCTTTCAAACGAAAAAAACCGCATTCAAATCGGTCCACCCGTTTGAGCGCCACAGGGGAACTATGCAAATCCAAAATGGCGGCCGCCACAAAATGGCGAATGTCGGGGGTTTTTAAAATTTTTAATTTAAACTTGTTTAAGGAAATCTATTCTGCTACTTATTATAAAAAAAAAGCAAGGATCACTATCGCAAATGAAGTGCTGTTACGGCTAGGTACTTTCTAAACTTAGTGGAATTTAATTCTGGTTCCACCATCATTTACAACCATTATTTGGAGAAAGCAAGTGATAAATAATATTACTACCTGACACATTTGAATTCAGTTTATATAAAAGCCCACCTGTTGGAGCAAATCAGATAGTTTTACATTAATACTACTATTATGAAAGCAGTTATTGATGAAATTTGGACAAAGGGATAGCTGGATAAGATCGGAGGCGGATAGAGGTTATTTTTATTACCCGACTGCGTTATGTGTTTCACCTGTGTGTATGTACATATGTCCATTCCTATGTCCGCGTGTAACTACTCAACGGCTCAACGGATTTTGATAAATGATACGTCATTAGATTTGTCTTCATGACGCGACTGTCATAGGGTACCTGAATTAAAAAAAAAAATTAAAATGGCGGACTTTATGCGCTTTAATGTGCGAGCTGAAAAAAAATTTTTTCTTCAAGACCCTCGAGTGGGGTATCAAAATGAAGGGATTTAAAAGGCAAATACAAAAATGCATACAATTATATATTTTTCATCCCATCTATTCGAAAAGGACGACTTGGTTCGCCTTTATGTGCACCCAAAGGTGGTGTTTTCGACGCAGTTTTATAAGTGCGCCGAGTGCGCCTAAATAGTAGATTGTATCATAAGGGAGCAAAATAATATTTTTACGGCGAGGGCGCTTTTTTGAATCCAGAGCGAAGTGAGGGATTGTATAGTAGAATCCCGAGCGTAGCGAGGGATTCTTTAGTACAATCCTGAACGTAGCGAGGGATTCAAAGTACGTCGCCCGAGCCAAAAATATATTGCGCCCGAGTGATACACTCTACTTTTCATCACCCTCTATGAGGAAATAAAAGGCGCCTCATATTTTTAACCCCCGCCGCAAAAATGACGGGGTGTTATAAGTTTGACGTCTGTGTGTGTGTGTGTGTGTGTATGTCTGTCTGTTCCCCCATAGCTCTCAAACGGATGGACCGATTTGAATGCGGTTTTTTTGTTTGAAAGGTGAATTAGTCGGGAGTGTTTTTAGCTATGTTTGTTTGATTAAAATCGGTCTAAGATGGCCGCCACCACAAAATGGCGGATTAATAATACAAGTATAAATTAAAAATTTAAGAAACCCCCGACATTCGCCATTTTGTGATGGCGGCCATCTTGGATTTGCATAGTGTTATTCTACTAGTCAAGACCTTTCATTTGATACCCATATTGAGGGAGTTGTGAAAAAATATGTAATCCGCCATTTTGTGGCGGCGGCCATCTTGGACCAATTTTCATCGAACATAGCTAAGAACACTCCCGACTAATTCACCTTCCAAACAAAAAAAACCGCATTCATATCGGTTCAACCGTTTGAGCGCTATGGGGGAACAGACAGACACACACACATACACACACAAACGTCAAAATGAAAGGTCTTGATGACAAGACCTTTAATTTGATACCCATATTGAGGGAGTTGTGAAAAAATATGTAATCCGCCATTTTGTGGCGGCGGCCATCTTGGACCAATTTTCATAAAACATAACTAAGAATACTCCCGACTAATTCACATTTCAAACAAAAAAAACCGCATTCAAATCGGTTCAACCGTTTGAGCGCTACGGGGGAACAGACAGACACAGACGCACATACATACACAGACGTCAAACTTGTAACAACAATAACAACAATCGATACTATCGTTCGCGCCTAGCCCGGTGGGACCACGGGCCCTTCATCTTCAATAAGTGCGCGTAAAAGATCTTTTAGGCGCACTTATAAATAAGTGCGATTAAAAGATCTTTTACGCGCACTTATAAAACTGCGCCGAAAACACCACCTTTGGGTGCACATAAAGGCGAACCAAGTCGTCCTTTTCGAATAGATGGGATGAAAAGATAATTGCGGCGCACTTATTGAAGATGAAGGGCCCGTGGTCCCACCGGGCTAGGCACGAACGATAGTATCGATTGTTGTTATTGTTGTTACAAGTTTGACGTCTGTGTATGTATGTGCGTCTGTGTCTGTCTGTTCCCCCGTAGCGCTCAAACGGTTGAACCGATTTGAATGCGGTTTTTTTTGTTTGAAAGGTGAATTAGTCGGGAGTGTTCTAAGCTATGTTTTATGAAAATTGGTCCAAGATGGCCGCCGCCACAAAATGGCGGATTACATATTTTTTCACAACTCCCTCAACATGGGTATCAAATTAAAGGTCTTGTTGTCAAGACCTTTCATTTTGACGTCTGTGTGTGTATGTGTGTGTGTGTATGTGTGTGTGTGTATGTGTGTGTGTGTCTGTCTGTTCCCCCGTAGCGCTTAAACGGTTGAACCGATTTGAATGCGGTTTTTTTTTTGTTGTTCGGGAATATTCTTAGCTATGTTCGATGAAAATTGGTCCAAGATGGCCGCCGCCACAAAATGGCGGATTACATATTTTTTCACAACTCCCTCAATATGGGTATCAAATGAAAGGTCTTGACTAGTACAATAACACTATGCAAATCCAAGATGGCCGCCATCATAAAATGGCGAATGTCGGGGCTTTCTTAAATTTTTAATTTACACTTGTATTATTAATCCGCCATTTTGTGGCGGCGGCCATCTTGGACCGATTTTCATCAAACAAACAAAGCTAAAAACACTCCCGACTAATTCACCTTTCAAACAAAAAAACCACATTCAAATCGGTCCATCCGTTTGAGAGCTATGGGGGAACAGACAGACATACACACACACACACATAGAGAGAGACACGTCAAACTTATAACACCCCGTCGTTTTTGCGTCGGGGGTTAATAATATGAGGCGCCTTTTATTTCCTCATCGAGGGTGATCAAAAGTAGAGTGTATCACTCGGGCGCAATATATTTTTGGCTCGGGCGACGTACTTTGAATCCCTCGCTACGTTCAGGATTGTACTAAAGATTCCCTCGCTACGCTCGGGATTCTACTATACAATCCCTCACTTAGCCCTGGATTCAAAAAAGCGCCCTCGCCGTAAAAATATTATTTTGCTCCCTTATGATACAATCTAATATGAAAATAAGTTGGAGTGATAAATCACAGAAAATGACCGTTTCCTATGCCAGTTCGTAACTACTCAACGACTCAACCTATTTTGATAAATGATACGTCATTAGATTTGTCTTAACAGCGCAAATGTTACTGGGTACATAAAATTAATAAAAATTCAAAATGGCGGATTTGATGCACTTTAATGTGCGAGCTGAAAACATTTTTTTTCCTCAAGACCCTCGAGTGGGGTATCAAAATAAAGGGCTTTAAAAAGCCAGTACGAAAATTTACACAATCTATATGTTTTAAATCAGTTTGGAGTGACAAATCATGAAAAACAAAATAAATAACAACTACACTGTAAGTGGTACGGTGGTAGTTTATTAATTTTTTAGTTCGTTTTATAGCATGGCAGTCGGGTTTTTTAATTTTAAATTTTAGCTTGTTCATAATGGAAAGCGACGGACATCTTGGATTTGCAGTAGTGCTATTTTTAACCCCCGACGCAAAAATGACGGGGTGTTATAAGTTTGACGTGTCTGTGTGTGTGTGTGTGTGTGTGTCTGTTTGTTCCCCTGTAGCGCTGAAACGGGTGAACCGATTTGAATGCGGTTTTTTTTGTTTGAAAGGTGAATTAGTCGAGAGTGTTGTTAGCTATGTTTGATGAAAATCGATCCAAGATGGCCGCCACCTAAAAATTGCGGATTACATATTTTTTCACAACTCCCTTAATATGTCTATCAAATGAAAGGGCTTGACTAGTAGAATAGCACTATTGCAAATCCAAGATGGCCGCCGCCACAAAATGGCGAATGTCGGGGGTTTTTTAAATTTTTAATTTGTACTTGTAGGTACTAGTCAAGCCCTTTAATTTGATACCCATATTAAGGGACTTGTGGCAAAATATGTAATCCACCATTTTGTAGCGGCGGCCATCTTGGATCGATTTTCATCAAACATAGCTAACAACACTTTCGACTAATTCACCTTTCAAACAAAAAAATACCGCATTCAAATTGGTCCACCCGTTTGAGCGCTACAGGGGAACAGACAGACACACACACATTACATTTTTGCGTCGGGGGTTAATAAAACTCACTGTAGTTAAAGTGAATGTGATGTCACGCGTTCGCCAAGGAAAGTACTTTAAAGCGTCGGCTTTGTGAATTAAATTGTTAAAACCACGTTGGTTTCGTTGCGACAGGTTGTCGGTTGCGTGTTGCTGAGTGGTGGGATTTAAGTGATTCGTTTTTAATCTACGCGATTGTCCCGATCACCGGACGTTATTGTCAACAAACCTTCATGGTTGTTAACTTCTACTAGACCAATTGTGAGTACTTGTGCCTGCATATTAATATATTTATAGTAACTATATCTGTTACATATTAATATATTTATAGTAACTATATTGCATGCGAATTTACGGTCGTAAACATTGGAAACAGCTGTGTTTCTCATGAGTTTTATTTAAGAAAAATAACTAGAAACGTAATGGTCTAATGGGAAACAAATAAGAATGTCAGGAGCAAAAGTGGCATTTATAATTTTGGGTTGATATGTTTTTTAACCTTCAAAAAAGGAAGAAGAAGAAGAGATATACTTAATCTTAGCAAAAAAGGAGGTTATCAATTCGGCAGAAGTATAACCCGCGCCACGTACATCGAACGCTGAAGGAAACGTGGAGGGGATAGCTGCGTATGGGAACTGTCACGCACGTAATACAATAGCTCCACTTTCCTTCAGTGTTTGATGTACGTGTCGATGTTTATATGTACAATGTACATACATACTGTTGAATTGGTAATCGTTATTGGAACTGCAAAATTTTCACTTATTAAGTATATTATCATTTATTAT
Organism: Melanargia galathea; assembly: GCA_920104075.1. Lineage (NCBI taxonomy): Eukaryota > Metazoa > Arthropoda > Insecta > Lepidoptera > Nymphalidae > Melanargia > Melanargia galathea. The sequence goes on from OV049860.1 coordinate 17,467,760, forward strand.
TCATCAGTTTTTAATGTAAATTTTAGGATATTTTACTAACATAGAGATAAGTTTCTATATTAAGTACTAACAATGTGAGTCTGTGTTACGTTAAATAAAAGAGATTTATTATTATTATTATTATTATATAATTAATAATGTACAAGGGCTTACAAAAAATATTATAAGTACAAAATTTTATAGGTGTAAATATGTATGTTTTTGTATGTTGTATGTTTGCCCGCGGATATCTCCGAAACTATTAATCGGATTGTACCATTCATTAATTTCTACTTAGAGAACAGTGCAAGTTTCATCAAAATCGGTTCAATAGTTTTTAAGATATGAACTGTTAAGTGTGTGGTGCAGTCGGTTTTAAGTTTCAGTCAGTTTAGATGATCATAAATTTTGTTTTCGCATGGACTCATAATGTTAATTCGAAAAGTGTTGTTCTCCAAGACAAAAATTGCATCACCAAAGTCGGATTCCTAGTAACTAAGGACCTACCTACTTACTTGGTATAAAAAGTAAAAAAAAGTATAAATTATATAACACTTTTGGATCCTGATCTCCTAAAGTCAAAAAGATCAACACTGAATTTATAATAAGAAAAAATCAACACTGGTGCCAGAAAGTAGACATCGCGAAATGAAAAAAAAGAACACTATAATCAAGGGTTTGTTTTGTATACACCTACATACTAGAACATACTAGAATTTTTTCAAATTTTTAAAATCACATTTTATGTTATAAAAAAAATATTTTTATTGCTGAGCGCTCGCGCGCGCATGTCGTAACCGCCGCGCGGAAACCTATTTTCAACGTCAAATTAAAATTATAAATAATGGGGATAGTGTTTTGGAAGTTGAGATTTTTTTATTGGAAATTTCCTCTTCTTTAACGATTTTATTTTCAAAATTGCTTAAATATAAACATTTTTCGAGTTATTAACAAAAAACGAAATATCATTTTTTTCATCTTATTTTTGTTAGTAACTATTGCAATTTTTTACCTGCACCAAAATCCTTCAAAAATATTTTTGTAGAGGTGATTCCGAATCGAATGAGCTATCGCTCATACCTATATCTCTATTTTTCACGTTTTTAGGGTTCCGTACCCAAAGGGTAACAAGTATAAATTGAAAATTTAAAAAACCCCCGACATTCGCCATTTTGTGGCGGCGGCCATCTTGAATTTGCAATAGTGCTATTCTACTAGTCAAGCCCTTTCATTTGATACCCATATCAAGGGAGTTGTGAAAAAATATGTCATCCGCCATTTTGTAGCGGCGGCCATCTTGGACCGATTTTCATCAAACATAGCTAACAAAACTCTCGACTAATTCTCCTTTCAAACAAAAAAAACCGCACTCAAAACGGTCCACCCGTTTGAGCGTCACAGGGGAACAGACAGACACACACACACACACACACACACACACACACAGACACGTCAAACTTATAACACCCCGTCTTTTTTGCGTCGGGGGTTAAAAACGGAACCCTTAATGTCACTGTTGTCTGTCTGTCTGTCCGCCGGTCACAGGTCTCTAGCTCGTAGACGAAATGAGTTACAAACATGAAATTTTGGTGTTTGGTGTAGAACGTTAACCCAAAATCAAATATTGAATTAGAAATTGAATTAAATTATTTTTCAGGGGGGCTCTCATACATAAAAAAGGAGCCGGAAAAAAATATTTTTTCTTACCCTAGCTTGTGGGGTATCGTTGTTTTAGAGCTCATTGAGTGGAGTACAAATATATATTTTTTTAATATTTTGCTTGAAAAATAAGGAAATGGGAGGCCATCAAAGTTGTCAGTTTTAGACCATTTTTGTGACGGGGGCTAACTCAAAAACTAAACTAGTTAGGAATATAATATTTTGATATATTATGTACCATATGCTCTATTCAAACAACAAATACTGAAAACAATGATTCATATAATAGTTTATAAGCTGTGACCAAAACAAACGAACATTTTTTGGATTTTTCTTTCACGGTTTGTTCCGATGTCTAGCTCGGAAATTAAATATTTATTAGACCCAAAATATTATATTATTGTTCATAATTATGTACGGAATCCTAAAAGAGCGAGACCCGACTCGCACTTGGCTGATTTTTTTGAACTTGTTGACTAGACTATTAGTGCAAAATGAAAGATTACAAGATTGCCTTCAAATAAAGATCCCGTCATCATCAGACTAAATCTTTGCGTTGAGTAATTGAGTAGTTAAATTGTTTTTGTGAGTTTATAAAAGTATTGTTTTTTATTTTTTATGTGCCTATATCGTAAATTTTAGGATTTGACCTTTGGCTAGTGGTGTTTGGTATAGTAGGTACAAGGTGACTATACGAATGTTTTAAGTATATTTATATTATACCTACCTTCGTAAAAATGTGTTAGTAGAATAGAATAGAATAGAATAGAAAAGTTTTTTATTCAAATAAACTTTTACAAGTACTTTTGAATCGTCAATTGCATCTACCACTGGTTCGGAATGCCGTTCCAACGGAGAAGAACCAGTATTAGTACTTATAAGTTACTTGCGAATTCATTTGCGATGGCGATCGTTGCTTTGAAAAGGGTTATGAACATACAATAACAATGATAATTTTCATCAAGTTATACCTAGGTATAGAAATTTAGAAAAATGTTTCAATACGATCTTTTGTTCTTCATATTATGTATTCAATTATTGCCGATTTATTCAATTTTCGATAAAATGTCCAAAAGCTTTTTACGTAAGGTAAGTAATATTATTATATTATATTATTATATCATATTATTATATTACTAGCTGATCCCCTCAACTTCGTTCGCGTAGATATAGGTTTTTATATAGGATCGGATCGGATCCCATAATTCTTTTATGTACCTAAACTAAATGTAGCCTAAGTTACTCCTTATAACATTGAAAGTTCCATTAAAATCGATCCAGCCGTTTCGGAGATTAGCTCGAACAAATAGACAGACCAACAAACATAAATTTAAACGCACACTAGTTTAAAATAAGCCGTACGTTCAAAGATCCGGGTCCCAAGTTATTTGAACCCAATACTGGGGGTTGTAATGTCTGTCATTTCTGAATCAAAAAACCTATGACCTTGAAATATTTACGGGAAAATATATAAAGTATTACCTTTCTAACAAAAAAAGAATGAGTGAAATCGAACAACGCGTTAATGAATTACAGCTAAATATACGTTTTAACTTTCATCCCCTCTCCCAAGGGAACCGTGCTGAATTTCGGGATAAAAAGTATTCTATGTCCTACCTTAGAGTATAAACTCAAACCGTACCAAGTTTCATTCGAATTCATTCAGTAGTTTCGGTGTGATACGCGGCCAAGATACAGACAGACAGACAGACAAAAATGAAAAAATTGCAGTTTTGGCTTCAGTATCGAATATAGAGTGCTTTCCGATAAAAAATTTCAAAATAAGTATCTGCAATGTACAGAATTGGATCTGTTACAGTTTTATTATATTATAGATAGATTATATCACATCACTTAGGAATATCAAAAACTAGCTGATGCTCGCGACTTCGCCCGCGTGGATTCATACAAATCTCATACAAACATTCATCCCCCATTTAACAAACTTGGAGGTAGTTTTTCCAAAATTCCTTAAACACGTAATTCTTTATTTTTAACTGAAAACTTGAATACCAATTTTCATGGATATAACTTTAAAAATGAAAGACTTTTATAAAAACTTTCATCCTTATTTTACCCACTTGGGAGAGGAATTTCCAAAAATCCTGAAATATATAATATTCTTTATTTTTGTCCAAAAATCGAAATGGCGATTTTCATGGATATAACTTAAAAACAGACGAATTTTCATACAAACTTCCATCTCCTATTTGACCCCGTTAGGGATGGAATCTGCAATAATCCTTTTCAGTCAGCACCTACGTCATAAAAGGAAGCTATAACTGTGAAAATTTCAACTTCAGTAGTTTGGGCTGTGCGTTGATGATCAGTCAGTCGGTACTCGGTAGGTAAAAGCTTCTTTATTTTAGTATAGACTATAGATAGATAGATAGATGTATTGTAGTATAGATAGATAGAAGTACATTATGCATTATAAACGTGTTATAGATATTACGTTTATAATGCATAATGTACTTATACATAAGTACTTATCTATCTAGTGGACCCAGCAGACTTCGTCCTGCCCGGTGACATACCGACATCGACCCGATAGGCTACCTATGGGTTACCTGTACCTACCTGTATCCATCCAGGAACCCATTGAAATATACACACAAAATTTCATGCAAATCGGTCCAGCCGTTTAGAAGGACTTAGAAGGACTTAGGTGACAAACACACGTACAGAAGAATTATAATTATAGGTAAGGGTGAGAGGGTGAGAGAGTTTACCGTATCCACGCGACGACGGGATGTTTGACAGTTAGGTACGAAACCCGTGAACATTTTGTATGAGAAAATGTTTTTTTTTTTTTTTGGTCAATTTTCCAATGTTTTTAATAGTTATTATGCTATTCGGGATGGAGACAAATACAACAAATCAATAATCATGAAAATCGCTCCAGCCGTTCTCGAGTTTTAAGTGTTCGAACTAACACGACTTTGTTTTATATATATAGACAAGCGGACACCCGCGACTTCGTTTGCGTGGATATTGGTTTGGAAAAATCCCGTGAGAATCATTTTGTTTTTCCTAAATTCTTTTGAGCTCATACCTTGCTAAAAACTGTTTAAAGTTCACTGGCGGATGTTAAGGTAGATCAAAATGTAAACATCCGCCACTAAAAGTCCCATCAAAATCGGTACAGCCTTTCAGAGATAAGCCAGTAAACTCTGAAGTATTTCCTTTCTAACAAAAAAAGAATGAATGAAATCGGACCACCCGTTAACGAATTATGTCAAAATGTGTACTTAGCGTACACATTTTGACTTTCATCCCCTCTCCCAAGGGAACCTTGCTGAATTTCGGGATAAAAAGTATCCTATATGTTACTCCATAGTATGAACTTACATCATGCCGAGTTTCATTTCAATCCATTCAGTGGTTTTTACGTGATGCGCGCACAAACATACAGACAAACAGATAAACAGACAAACAGACAAAAATTTCAAAAATAGTTTTTGTACGTTATATTACTTATCCCTAACATCCCCCAGTTATTATTTTCCAAAAATCTTCATTGTACAGATACGGTAATTCTACGATTTTATTATATGTGTAGATTTACGAAATTATTATTATACTGATCGCAAGTGACTTGTTGTTTGTTATCCGCCGAGGAGGATTGAGGAGTTCCGCCGTCCGCCATATCCGGATTTCTTCATTCGAAAAGAAAGTTCATGCTTTCGAATAAAGAAACTAAAAAGAATTTTTGCCGAAATCTGTTCAGATTTGAAGGAGTTAACTTGTTAAGTACCTATGGAGTAACACGGCTAAAAACTTCGTCGTATCTAATCTTCTTACGATCTTCGTCGTAACTAATCTCGTATCGCAAAACCCTATTGTTTATCGGAATGAAAAATAGGTATCCTATACGATAACCTAGAATAGGACAGTTATACTGACAGACGATAAAAAAACTCGAAAAAGTCTCGGACTTGTATAATTGTATATACGGTAATGGTTCAATCAGTTAAAATTTTCAAAAATATTTACCTAGTATTTTCACCCAGTTAGAATTTTATTCACCTTAGTATTATATGGGATTTTAACAATTATTTTGATAACAATGAGCTAATAATAGAGAGATAAGAATTAGAAAAAAGTTTGAACACTTTTTTCTAATTCTTATCATCATCATCATCATCATCATGAACAACCCATTACCGGCTCACTACAGAGCACGGGTCTCCTCTCAGAGTGAGAAGGGTTTTGGCCATAGTCTACCACGCTGGCCAAGCGGATTGGCAGACTTCACACACCTTTGAGAACGTTATGGAGAACTCTCAGGCATGCAGGTTTCCTCACGATGTTTTCCTTTTCCTAATTCTTATATTTTTGGTTAATGAAAACATTAGGTAGGTAAGTATCAAGTGGTTTTTGTTGCTGGTGATATACCTAAGTTTCATAGGAGTTGCCTTGCCAATTGATCTTCTTATTTAAAAACGCTAGGTACATCCGGTAGCGTGAAGTGACTCTCCTTGAGCGGCTATCAGTTTAATCTTTATATAAAGAACTTCCAGGTTGATACAATCAAGGTGCACTCGTGCATACCTACTTACCTATCAACTTCTCAGCCCTGAGTGTTACTTACTAACTTGTACAATATAACTGTGCGTAGATCTGTTTATGGTTATTTGTTTTTCGGAAAACATAACGATTTGATGTTGAAAGATACACTAAAAATAAAATTAATTTTCTATCAGGTATTATTTCTATTGGTTTTACTCTGACAGCAGTGTAAAACATAAATAGATACCTACATAGAAAAATGCTAATATTTTTCTATGTAGTATTTATAAATTCAAGTTTGTTATTTTTCTTGGTTCCTATCTCGCATCCCATTTATTGTACTTATTTTAACCTGTTTAATTAGCGTTACTGTATATATTTAGCGTTCTAATTCAATTAAATTAAAATAAATAAATAAATAATAAATAGATAAATAGAGTAGGTAACTATAGGTACTGCCACGTCTTCATTTACTTTGATTCGTCTGTTAATAGTTAAAAGTTAGGTACACTAGACCTCTGGCACGTTTTCATTTATAAGTTATACTTACTATATTCTGGCACGTCTTCATTTTAATTTGTCTTTTACGTAATTTTAATTTTAATTTTTCTGTTAGGACAATTTTAGTTTGTCTGTTAGGTAATAGTTAAAATAACACTAGTGCCTCTGGTACGTCTTCATTCATTTTAGTTTTTGTGCCTATTTACAAATCTTAATCTCTATCTATACATATAATAAAATCGTAGACTTGCCGTATCTGTACATTAAAGATTTTTGCAAAATAATAACTGGGGGATGTTAGGGATAAGTAATAGAACGTAAAAAAGCTATTTTTGAAATTTTTGTCTGTTTGTCTGTTTATCTGTTTGTCTGTATGTTTGTGCGCGCATCACGCAAAAACTACTGAATGGATTGAAACGAAACTTGGTACGATTTAAGTTCATACTAAGGAGTAACATATAGGATACTTTTTATCCCGAAATCTAGCACGGTTCCCAAGGGAGAGGGGATGAAAGTCAAAACGTGTATTTAGCTATAATTCAATAACGCGTGGTCCGATTTTATTCATTATTTTTTTGTTAGAAAGTAGAAATACTTTAAAGATTATTTTCTTCTTCTATACATATAATAAAATCGTAGACTTGCCGTATCTGTACATTAAAGATTTTTGCAAAATAATAACTGGGGGATGTTAGGGATAAGTAATAGAACGTAAAAAAGCTATTTTTGAAATTTTTGTCTGTTTGTCTGTTTGTCTGTTTATCTGTTTATCTGTTTGTCTGTTTGTCTGTATGTTTGTGCGCGCATCACGCGAAAACTACTGAATGGATTGAAACGAAGCTTGGTACGATTTAAGTTCATACTAAGGAGTAACATATAGGATACTTTTTATCCCGAAATCTAGCACGGTTCCCAAGGGAGAGGGGATGAAAGTCAAAACGTGTATTTAGCTGTAATTCAATAACGCGTGGTCCGATTTTATTCATTCTTTTTTTGTTAGAAAGTAGAAATACTTTAAAGATTATTTTCTTCTTCTTCTATACATATAATAAAATCGTAGACTTGCCGTATCTGTACATTAAAGATTTTTGCAAAATAATAACTGGGGGATGTTAGGGATAAGTAATAGAACGTAAAAAAGCTATTTTTGAAATTTTTGTCTGTTTGTCTGTTTGTCTGTTTGTCTGTTTATCTGTTTGTCTGTTTGTCTGTATGTTTGTGCGCGCATCACGCAAAAACTACTGAATGGATTGAAACGAAACTTGGTACGATTTAAGTTCATACTAAGGAGTAACATATAGTATACTTTTTATCCCGAAATCTAGCACGGTTCCCAAGGGAGAGGGGATGAAAGTCAAAACGTGTATTTAGCTGTAATTCAATAACGCGTGGTCCGATTTTATTCATTCTTTTTTTGTTAGAAAGTAGATACTTTAAAGATTATTTTCTTCTTCTATACATATAATAAAATCGTAGACTTGCCGTATCTGTACATTAAAGATTTTTGCAAAATAATAACTGGGGGATGTTAGGGATAAGTAATCTATACATATAATAAAATCGTAAACTTGCCGTATCTGTCCGTATTGCCTGTATCCGTATCGTCTTTTTAAAGCTAAAAGCTTGAAATTTATTTTTTAGGCTGGTAATCCTTATCCTTATCCTTACTTCCTTACTTATATCCTTACTTATATCCTTACTTCCTTATCCTTACTATCCTTACTTCCTTACTCCTTACTTATATAATATTATAAATGCGAAAGTAACTCTGTCTGTCTGTCTGTCACGCTTTCACGCCAAAACTCCTGAACCTATTTGAATGAAATTTGGTACACAGATACTCTAGAGCCTGAGAAAGGACATAAGCTTCTTTTTGATGCGAAAAAAGGGCTGTAAAGGGTTAAAAAGGGGTTGAAATGTTGTATGGAAGTATCGTCATTTTAAAGCTAAAAGTGAAATTTGTGAAAAATCTAAATTCACGCGGGCGAAGCCGCGGGCAGAAGCTAGTTTTTAATATTAAGTTAATGTACATTTATTTATAGTTTGTTTATGTACATATTGTTATCTATTAAGTTAATAAAGAATTTTTAAAATCAATCAATCAATCTCCATGCGCTTATCTATATATAGACTTACCATTTACCAATTAGGTACAATGATTTTATTTATTCTTGTCCTAGATCTAGAACTTAGACAGATGTTCATCATCTGACTAAAAGTAATATTAAGTGGGTCATTGTCAAATTTTGCGGAGGTAAACGTAACATAAAATGATAAAAACATACACAGATAAATATATTTAAACATTACTTTTCTTTATATCCGTGCCTGGGTAAACAACTGAAGTATGTCATCTTAAAGTCGGCCGCGATGATAATAATAATAATTAAAGATTTATTCCAGATTTAGTATGTCAGGGTGGAAAAAGATACAACTCTGTTATCATACGTACCTATATATCTTTTATTATGAAACAAGTGGATTCCCGCGACTTCGTTCGCGTGGATATTGGTAGTTAAAAAATCCCGTGGAAATCATTTTGTTTTTTCTAAGCTCCTTTTCTATTTAGTAGTTCTATTAAGCGATTTACTTAGTAATATTATGTTTCAGACAGTTCCAGACAGTATGTGGGACAAAGTTTAAAAAAATAGTTATTAATTATTTTTTAATGCTGACCGGTTTTAAAACATATTTTAAGTATGAATAATTACATTACTCCGTTTATGGTAATAGTTTATTTTAAGTAGGTTGATATAGTAGAAAATTAAATCATTTGATTCTTATTATAACGGAAAGCTATACTTGGGACACGTAGAGTTTAGAAGGAAAACCGTTCTGTAACTAAGGTAGATGTCAGTCCACTTAGTATGAGAGGTCATTCAATGTTGCGTTTGCTGGTGTCGACATTCGCGACACTGAGACAGTGAGACCCCAACGTCTATCGATTTTTTAAGCTAAGTCTCAAGCCCCGTCCATTTCTAAACAGGTATCTCCTGTCCGTAAATAACATACTGATAACATTACGCATGACTTGGAACTAAAGAAGAGAGCATTATAATCTTTATTCACTGAAGTACTAAAGTTTATTATTTAAAATTGCCAATTTGTAAAACTGGAGGTATTTCGGCCTCGGCTGGCCAATTCCGATTTTAGGAGAAACAAGTTATGCCTCGGTCAATATACTTCATTATGTGTTAAATGGTGCCACTTGGAGTGATGTAGTAGAATCTATATATATATAAGTATATAAAAAATCAATGCCACTTTTCGTTGTAATTTTATAACTCAAAAATGGTCTCACCTATCCAAACCAGGCTTTGTTCGGACTATTTAGATGGTTTAGATGGTTTATGTGAAGTTTGCACAAAATCAGTCGAGCGGTTCTTCATTTACCTATCACATTTTTCATTTTTATTATGGGTATCTGGATGGTTCGAAAACACAATTACCGGGTAGGTACACGTAACCCACCGGGTCTTGGTGAGTGGCATTGATGCTGTTATGTCACCGGGCAGGATGACGTCCGCTAGTATTTTTTAAAGGTGTGGGACATGTATTTAGTTTCACCTATTCTAGGGATGCCCTCTACAATCAGGACCTCTCAGGAATAGGGAACAGGACCAGTGGCGTAGCGTACCTTGGCGAGGCCCCGTATAAAAATTTGTTTGGGGACTCCTTGCAATTTTTACAAACAATTCAAATTAAATATATACTCTCCTAGCCTTTTTTTCGGCAAACTGATTTATTAAATCAACTAAAGTCATCATCATAGCTGATGATGACTTTAGTTTTTCTAAAGATTCTGCCTCTATGGACAACTTATTGGACAACATTTTTTGACTTTTGTCATTTCTGAAATAAACAATAAGTAATTTGGGAAGTTTTTGTTAACTTTTGCTTACGCACGTCGGGGGCCCCCGTGGCTTGGGGGCCCCGTATAATTGATACGGCAGATACGGCGGTAGCTACGCCCCTGAACAGGACTCGAAACACTATAAGGATATGGCAAACAAGACTAGGTAGGTCAACTCATTACTTACGTTACACTTTTACACCGATGTTTGGATTTCGTTTATACCTAGGTTACTAGTGACCCGCCCTGGCTTCGCACGGGCAGTAAGTATCCTCTACTATCCCACCCTACATTGTTTTATTTAATCTCAAAGGCATTATTAGGTTGTGTTTTCGATGAAAGCTCCCAGGAGGTGGCTTGACTTTTCCGACATTTTCAACAATTTACTATCGTCATATTTCAACCAATTTACTAACCTTAACAAATTATATACACCTAAACCTACCTCATGAAATCACTCTGTCTATTGATGATAATCGTGCATGTGTTTGGCACCGGGCAGGACGAAGTCTGTCGGATCCACTAGTATTGTCATAATGATCATAATAGGTCCTCTTAAGTCATCAAATAACGTTCAATGACGTTACAATAAATAAATTAATAAAAAGAAAGGATATTTGTTCCGTTTTGTCGATAAGTTAAGTAGGCAGTTAGATACATATAATATGATGTTATTTACTACGACTGGGTCAAGGATGACGGGATTCAAATAGCTACTGACTGGCGACTGGCGATTATTAAAGTTTTTTTTTTCTCCACAAAATCAATAATAATAATTTATGTTAAGTAGGTAGGTAAATTCATATGTTAGGACGACAGATTAAGAGATGGGGAGACGAAATAGCTGCTGTGAGGGGAATAACATGGACCAGAAGGGCAGCAGATAGAGGAGAATGGAAGAGGTTGGAGGAGGCCTTTGCCAAAAGGCACGCAGAAAAAACTAAAAATAAATTGTACAATGCATAGCAATGTTTAATCTGATCGAGGCTTAATAAAAAAAAAGGTAGAGTCATAAATCATAGCTAATTTCGAATGACGATCTCAATTTAAAACAACTGACGATTAAGAAAAAGTTATAAATACATTATTAGGATATTATTATGATTAAGTTTTTGACCTCTCAGGAAAAGGGCACTGACATAAAGTCGAGATGTTAGGATAAAGCATTATCTGTAGATTTTGGATAAGATAAATATGTATCAACGATACATAAGATAATATGGGTATCAAATGAAAGGGCTTGACTAGTAGAATAGCACTATGCAAATCCAAGATGGCCGCCGCCACAAAATGGCGAATGTCGGGGGTTTTTAAAATTTTTAATTTATACTTGTATTATATTATTTAAGTTCATAAACTGATGATGTAATATAAGTAAACCATTTTACCCCCTTTGGGGTGGATTTTCGTCAAATTTTTCTTAGCTGATGCCTACCCCCTAGAAAGAACCTTGCTTCCAAATTTTAAGTTTATAATAACAATAATTCAAACTTCCCTGTACAAACTTCCATCTCCTATTTTACCACCCTTACCTAAGAAGAAATTTACCAAAATAATTTAATAGCTATTTGTTCAACAAGATAGCAAAAATATTTTTTGTTGAGAGTGTCTAGTTTGAATCCCGAGCGAGCGAAGGATTCTAATTTAGAATCACGAGCGTAGCGAGTGATTCTTATATAGAATCCTGAGTGTAGTGAGGGATTCAAAGGCACAAAAAACAAAAAGTTTGCTATCGTGTGATACATACAACTTTTCACCTCAATAGCGAAAAAATACAAGATGTAAGTAAGAAAAATATTTACTGAAACATAAAGGATTTTTTACATTTAGATTACGTACCTACTTACTTATTATTATGCTTAACTTAAAAATCAGCGAAGACTCAAATATTTTATCAAATAAATTTTCTTTTTTGTAGCGAGAAAATTTTCATCTGGTGTTTTAAGAACTTTCAATATCATGAGCGGTGAAAACTTTTGATTTTTTTAGATTTATGCCCCTTGTATGATATTCGTATTCTGTTGGATTAAAACTCGTCACAGCTCTAATAAATGTGTTTTATTAATTATTATAATTTTACAATATAGATGGGCTGTTGCCTGTGTGATTCGAGAGAGAAAAATGTGCCTATAAGTAAAACATAAACTAACAAAGTTAGACATAAGTAACTCTCAAAGTTAGCCACCTTTTGATGACCGGGCAGTGTGTCTCTAAATAAAACATAAACTAACAAAGTTAGACATAGCTCCCAAAGTTAGCCGCTTATTGGGTGCAACTTTGGTTTTGTGGTTTTATATTATACATATTAAACACCCCTCCGACTGTCTTTTCAAAAATGCGATAAGTTTAGATAGGTTTCAATGTGAACGTCGCATTTCGATTTGATTGTAGCTTTTAACATGGAGTAAATACTAGGTATACATAATATAAAGGTTGCCTTGTTTTATACAATTCCATGAAATATGATAAAATCACAGTCTCTGAACAGGTTTTCGCACCTTTTGTCTCTAATTATTAAATAATTCATAGGCTTTCAGGTATTTTTCACGCGACTTTTCCGGCAGAAAGTTTAATTCAGCGTTAGTCACTAAGTAATTCTTTTAATTTTGAAGATGTTAAATTATCACTGGAGTCACTCATTTTGTTAATTTAAATTTTTTTACAACAAATAACTACAAAGAAATTAGTTAGGTTAGGATAAAGAGTATATAGAGTATAGACAATTTTTATTCCCGCCATTTTTTTATTCCTCTTTTGTCTGCGTTCGGAATTGCGTAATTCTAGAAAAAAATTAACTAAGTAATTATTTTAATTCTCCTTAAATCGTTTATGTTTCATGTTGTTTTACAGAATTATAAATTCTAAAACACATTTTAAGAAAAACTCAATAGTTTAAATAATATATAATAGAAAATTTTGATGAAATAAAATGTTGGGGCTACTATACAAACTATTTGATACAAAATTTCCGAACTTTTCTTGAGACAGTGAATTGAAGAAATGACAATCCAAAGCGTTCTAAATTCAAATCACTTTTTCTCACTGAGTGAGCAAAAACGACTTTTGCTCACTGGTTTTGGCCAGCAAACGCGCCCTTTTTGAGCTACTGAGGTGAAAATAGGTTTTTATTAATTAAAACTAATAACTTAAATGTCGATTTTCTTATCACTTTAAAGTACAGATACGGCAAGTCTACAATTTTATTATATGTACCTATAGAAGATAATAATATGTAGATTACTATGAGTACTTAGTCGGGTTTTAGTTTAAGAACTAGCTGAACCCCGCAACTTCGTTCGCGTAGATATAGGTTTTTATATAGGATCGGATCGGATCCCATAATTCTCCCCCTAAACTAAATGTAGCCTAAGTTACTCCTTATAACGTCACCTATCTGCCATTGAAAGTTCCATTAAAATCGATCCAGCCGTTTCGGAGATTAGCTGGAACAAATAGACAGACCGACAAACAAATTTAAATGCATACCAGTTTAAAATAAGCCGTACATTCAAAGATCCGGGTCCCAAGTTATTTGAACCCAATAAATGTCTCTCATTTCTGAACTAAAAAACCTATGATCTTGAAATATTTACGGGACAATACTTAAAGTACTACCTTTCTAACAAAAAAAGAATAAGTTAAATCGAACTACGCGTTAATGAATTACAGCTAAATACACGTTTTAACTTTCTTCCCCTCTCCCAAGGGAACCATACGGAATTTCGGGATAAAAGTATCCTATGTCCTACCTCGGAGTATAAACTCAAATCATACCAAGTTTAATTTGAATCCATTCTGTAGTTTCGGCGTGATGCGCGGCCAAGACAGACAGACAGACAGATAGACAGACAATTAAAAATTAAAAAAACCCGACTGCCATGCTAAAAAACGAACTAAAAATTAATAAACTACCACCGTACCACCTAGTGTAGGTAGTTGTTATTTATTTTGTTTTTCATGATTTGTCACTCCAAATTGATTTAAAACATTTTCGTACTCGCCTTTTAAAGCCCTTTATTTTGATACCCCACTCGAGGGTCTTGAAGAAAAAAATTTTTTTCAGCCCGCACATTAAAGTGCATAACATTCGCCATTTTGAATTTTTATGAATTTTATGTACCCAGTGACATTTGCGCCGTCAAGACAAATGTAATGACGTATAATTTATCAAAATAGGTTGAGCCGTTAAGTAGTTACGAACTGACATAGGAAACATCCAAATATATAAATTTATACATTTTTGTATTTGCCTTTTGAATCCCTTTATTTTGATACCCCACTCGAGGGTCTTGAAGAAAAAAATTTTTTTCAGCTCGCACATTAAAGCGCATAAAGTCCGCCATTTTGATTTTTTTTTAAATTTAGGTACCCTATAACACTCGCGTCATTGAGACAAATCTAATGACGTATCATTTATCAAAATCCGTTGAGCGGTTGATTAGTTACAAGCGGACATAGGAATGGACATACATACACACAGGTGAAACGCATATACCCAGTCGGGTAAATAAAAAATGGAAAAAATTGCAGTTTTGGCTTCAGTATCGATTATAGAATGCCCTCCAATAAAAATTTTCAAAATATCTTCAATGTACAGAATTGGATCTGTTACAGTTTTATTATATTATAGATAGATAGAAGATAGACTTTATCTCTTGTATGAATTGCATATCTTGATTGCCTATCTAACTACATAGTTTAAAACAAAGTCGCTTTCTCTATCCCTATATATCCCTATGTATGCTTAAATCTTTAAAACTACATAACGGATTTTGATGCGATTTTTATTAATAGATAGAGTGATTCAAGAGGAAGGTTTATAAGTAGAAAAATTGGACCCGGTAGGTGGCGCTAATAGCGGGCAGGACGACGTCTGCCGGGTCCGCTAGTTCTTGATATAAGTTTGTCACCCACAAGGATATCTGTAGGAGGATTCTACAGCCAAGGTCACACAGATCTCAATCGTCTTGCAAAATTATAGTATAGGTAGGCGGGTCAATCGTGTAATAGAAATAGTATAGGATCCCGCTATACAACGACCTTCACCGAGATGTTTATTTGATGAAACCTATTTTATATTTAATTTAATATGTCAATAAATATATTGCATACATATGTGTTGCTTAAGAAATTTCAGTCCAGGATATGATAAAAATTCATACTTTCGATTGGTATAGAATTTGTCTAATAATCAAACCAGTGAAATGTTAAAAAAAATTTTTTTTTTTTTAATTATTTTTCATCATATCCTGGACTGAAATTTCTTAGGCAACACATATGCAATATATTTATTGACATATTAAATTAAATAAAAAATAGGTTTCATCAAATAAACATCTCGGTGAAGGTCGTTGTATAGCGGGATCTTAGACCAAAATGATTGCTGCAGTAATAGGGTCGCATTCAGCTCTGATTGGCCGACAAACTCTCGCTATTTGTCTAGAATGCATTGTTGCAGAAATAATAGTGAATACCTACCATAAATATACCTAACCAAACACCACACCTGAGATTGTATAGCAGTGATTGATAAGCTCTTAGACGATCGACGATCTGTCTAGACAGGTGTCTAGAATCAAGACAGGGTGTCTGCATTTAAACTGCACGCTGCTGCAAAAATGCATCGCAACCGCCGACTCGAATTGCGCAGCCAGTGTAATCTCGATTACCTACCTACAAAACTAGATACAAGTGAAAGTTAAGTATACCTAGTGATTTATTGGGAAAAAATAGCACTTCCACCACCCCAATCTACATCCTTATAACGTCCGACTGGTGGATACAGGCCTCCTCTCTCATAGGAGAGAGGGATTTAGAGGTTATACCCGCCACGCTGCTCAATAGGTACGGGTTGGTGGACTGGCGAACGTCAAGAAAATAGAGAAAAGCGTTTCCCGATTGTAACAAGTTTCCATATTCCAGGAAAAATATACATATGAATCACGAACCTACCTGATGGTTTTCTGTACTCCTAAAAAAACATTTAGCTCCATACCAACAGTACCTACTGTGACTGACTGCAAACTCACAGCCCAAATCGGCGGATCAAAAGATATGTTTAGAGGAAATATTCCGTGACGAACCTATAGGTGCACTAAGGAGGGGGAGGGACGGTCTGTCGCTCACCTCCGCAGGAACTACCTCCTCCCTGCATGTGTAGCCCGGGTGGTGCTATAAAGGAGCGACAAACTATGCGACGTAATAATCTTTTCATACAAAGCTAAAATACAGTTTGCTCACAATATGACCACACACATAAATTTTTAAAATCTTGACTTCAAACCTGATTTAATTTACGCTTATTTTACCGAAAGCCATACGTACGATTAAATAAATAAACTAAGGATGTACTTTTTCATCCATCCATCCCTAAATTCAAGTTTGTTTGATTGGATCAAGTTTGTTCACGCGGCCAAAGTCGTTGGCATCATCAGCTAATTGAGATAATAATGTCGTTAGTTTGTGCCGAAGATTTTATTTTTAACTCAGGATCATATTTTATAGTACCTACTTATAGGAAGCCCAAGAGGGGATTTTGAGATTTACTCGAGCGCGGCAGATTAACATAAGAGAGGATATCTTGCATCCTGCTAAGTAACCTCTACTAAATATAAGCGGCATGCTTTGGAAAATGTTGAACTAAATAAATTTCTTTCTTGGACTAAATAAAATAATTAATTAGCGTCAAGTGTAGCGAATTCATTGATAATAAGCTACCGTTAAGGCAGTAGTCATGTTTAATAAAAGTTACAATAACATCGAAACTGATATTGTTGTAGATACTCGTACCTAATAAAATCGCCCAAGCGCGAGTCGGGCCTCGCCCTTTTAGGGTTCCGTACATAATTATGAACAACATAATATCATATTTTGGGTGTAATTTCCGAGCATCGCAAAAAACCGTGAAAGAAAAACCCAAAAAAAATTCTTTTGTTTTGGTCGCATTAAAGAGGTCGGAGGCCTCAATTAGTTATGTCGTCTCCGCGGGGCCTCCGATGGGCTTAGAGTGCCACTGAGACATAATTATACCTACCTACACTTTTAAGTCCATTAGTAAATAGGTATTAGGTACTTATACAAACAAGTCCGCCAACCCGCATTGGAGCAGCGTGTCTGAGCGTGTCGGATCTAAGGTCTCAATCTCTCTCTCCTATGAGAGAGGAGGCCTGTGCCCAGCAGTGGGACGTTAAAAGGCTGTATGTAGTGGTGGTGGATAAGTATAATAAAGCGGAAGAGTTTGTTTGTTTGAACGCGCTAATCTCAGGAACTACTGGACCGATTTCAAAAATTCTTTCACCGTTGGATATGTACGTGATCCCTGAGTGCTATAGGCTATATATTATGTACCACGGGCGAAGCCGGGGCGGATCGCTAGTTCACAATAATTGGACGCGGTAGGTGGCGCTGCAATCGCTTTCTAGGTTCAGGAGGCCTACTACAATCTTTAATCTCGATCCAATTCCGATGCTATTCAATATCGGTGCCTAAAATAAATCGCATTGAATTCGTACCATGAAGTATCTTTTTGTTTCTATATTTTTATACTAGGTTTTTGTTTCGTTCATGACGTCTATTGGTCGGATAAAAGAGTTCATGGTACGAAATAGCGATTCAGTTCAGTTTAGGTCTTTAATTGAGTCGCGATTATAGTTGATGGTAGACCCACAGTGCAGGACATCGTCTGCCGAGTGCCGGTAACACTAGTAAGTTATTTCATGAAGTTCATACAAGATAAAATAGATGGCGCGCGCGGGTGTTAGCAGGAATTTTTTCGGTTCGGAATTTGCCTTCTTGCAAAATATCTAAACCTACAATGCGAGCAGGGTTCACTTCATGTTATTGTATACATGATAATGTAGTTTATCTACTCTCATATCTTAAAATCTCGATTAAGAAATTAAAATGTGTCATATACATACTTATTGGACTACTTTATTCACATACATCTATAATATTTAAAAAATAAATAAAAAAGTTCATTAGGTATAACACTACTTTGTTAGGAAATTATTGCAAAGTACCTAATGTTATAAAATAATTTTTTCTACATTATAGTACAGGCACTGGGTTCTGGTATTTTTGAGCCATGGCGGGTGTTTAGTTTTGTTACTTACAATTATTATCCCGCTATCAAAGTTACCCTATTATTACCTAGGTACTGCATTATATATTTTTTTTCTACTGCATTATACTTTATTTCATTATTGACAGGTCTGGTCGAGTTACGACTCTGGGTTCTGGTTTTTTCAGCGATGGCGGGAAATCGTATTGTTTTTGGCGCCAATTTTTTAAATTTTTAATTTATTATTTATTGTTTTTGTAACCCAAACCTTTGCAAGTGATTTTTGTTGCGCCGAAAAATGTCTAGCAGTGATACTGAAGAGAATTTAACTCCACCTGACCACCGACCACAACAATCTTTTGCCAGCAACATCAAGGAAAACTCACGACAAATAATACCAAGATTTTATGGTTTGGATTTTAAGATATGAGTTTAGATAAAGTAGTGTATGAAACTCTACATAATTAGGTATTAAAACACTATTAAAAAACTCACCTGCGGCTCGTTTTTTAAACTAACACTCGTGTTTTAATAACCTCTATTATGCAACCGTTTCATAAACTACTATTATTGTACATTGTTGTGTATTGTAATTGACATCGCACCGAAATAATTTTTTTGAAAATGTTCGTTCTGTGAACAAAATATAATGCTTCTGTAATCTGTACGTTTCCCCTACTCCTGCTCAACGGCTGGACCTTTCTGACCTGGGGGGTTATTCTATAACATGGTTACCAACTGAAAATAGTTGCTAACGAATTAGTTCGATACACATTGCTGCTTTACTGTGTGAGTTCATGAAAACACTTTATATTTCCCACAGTAAAGCAGCAATGTATATCGAACTAATTCGTTGGCAACTATTTTCAGTTGGCAACCAAGTTACAGAATAACCCACCTGGACCGGCTGGCCTGGCTGGCTGTGGTGTGGTGTGTTGGTGGTGGCTACGAAAATATTACAGTTCCTGCGTCAAAAAAAAAACATGTCGATAGGTATTAGGGACAATAATTTTTATGGGTTATGTAATACATTTTCCCGCGGAACGGAAGACGGAGACAAAGCTTGTAGCTTGTACGTATTCCGGAGACGAATATAGGCTACTATTTAATTTATCCCGGGAAATCGTTTCGCATAAAAAATAGCTATAGAAAAAATAAAAATATAAATAGTTTCGCATAAAAAATAGCGGTCTTCGTTATTTTCGATGAAAATAGCGAATTTATCAGAGCTCAAAGATAATGTATGACAAAAGTGAAGAAGTTAAGAAACATGAAACCTCAATAGCGCAAAGGTAGGAAGCGTCAATAGCGCAACGGTCGTCGGGCATGGACTGACACCGGAAAGATCGATGGTTCAAATTCCACCCGTTGCACTAACTGTCGTACTTACTTCTAACACAAACTTTACGCTTATTTTTGTCGGCATGGCATATACACTTTCGCTAACAATTTTCTCAAGTATTAATTATACCTATATTTTGTTTTGAAATAGGTACATATTATAAATGTCTTCATTTATCATCCATATAACTTGTAGCTACGATTCTTTAGCGGGTCGTATCTATCACGCGAGTATTTGAACACACTGTGCAGTGTGCTGTAGGTCAGTTCTGAATGTTCTGATACTACAACCCCCGGCACGTAAGTCGAGCGGTGGCCGGTGACAATGCGTAGAAGTCGAAAATGAGGTATCTCGGGATACTGAGGGGGTTGCGGGGAGCGCGTGGGGATCGTTCGTAAGCACTGATTAGCTCTCGCGGATCCCTCGTAAGCGTTGATTGGCTCTCCAATCGTATTGTGTCCCGCTCACTCGTACGACGCTGTGCGCACTTGAAGGTCACCGCTCGACTTACGTTTTTTTTTATTTTTTTTTTATTCAACTACAAGTTAGCCCTTGACTGCAATCTCACCTGATGGTAAGTGATGATGTAGTCTAAGATGGAAGCGGGCTAACTTGGAAGAGGTATGCATACCCCCGATCGGTTTCTACACGGCATCGTACCGGAACGCTAAATCGCTTGGCGGCACGGCTTTGCCGGTAGGGTGGTAACCAGCCACGGCTAAAGCCTCCCACAAGACCAGACCAGAGACAATTTAGAAATTATAAAATCCCAAATTGCCCCTGCCGGGAATCGAACCCGGGACCTCCCACTTATAAAACCACAGCGCTCACCACTGCGCCAGGGAGGTCGTCAAAACGTGCCGGGGGTTATACTGTTGTGTTGCTGCACGCTCGTTCATATAACAGCAGTAGGTACTGTAGGGCTATTCTCTAAAATACCATCTCGATATCGAAGCTCACTCAAGTGAGATAACTCGCTTCGAAAGCAAATTCACTTCACCTTGGTTTGATATTCTGTAAACATCTGCTACGCACTTGCGAAGTGAAGTGAGTTTGAGTGAGAAGACCTGTACTATCGAGTTTTACAGAGTACAAATTAGTAAACTCATCTCGAATTCACTCTCTATAATTCGAAAATGGCTTTACAGAATAGCCCTGCAGATGTTTACAGAATATCAAACCAAGGTGAAGTGAGTTTGCTTTCGAAGCGAGTTATCTCACTTGAGTGAGCTTCGATATCGAGATGGTATTTTAGAGAATAGCCCTACAGTAATATCGAGTTTTACAGAGTACAAATTAGTAAACTCATCTCGAACTCACTCTCTATAATTCGAAAATGGCTTTACAGAATAGCTCTGCTGTACACTACAGCTCACTATTCTGCCTCGCCCCTCTGCCCTTGTGGCCATAACGCGTAACATAGCGGTGAAGGGGATTGTGCAAGTGCATCGGCCGAGAAGTGATCTTACCGTCTTACGGCAGGTTCAGTATACGAGTCGATATCTGCGTTAACTGTTATACCCACGCAAGACAAGAAACAACATAGTATATAATAGTTGTCGTTTAAAGCCAGTGCAATACCTAACTATGTGTTGTACAAGTTTCAAGTGACAAGTAAAAAGTTGTTGTAAGGCAGACTTTGAGTTACGTGACATCTACCGTGTGCGACCACATGACTAAATAGCCAAAGCGACATTAGGTTTTCTTTAAAAGCCTTTTTCAATTTTCATTTACGAGTGCCGCTGATTTCAAACGCTCTTCATCATGATCAACCCATTACCGGCTCACTACAGAGCACGGGTCTCCTCTCAGAGTGAGAAGGGTTTTGGTCACTCTACCACGCTAGCCAAGCGGATTGGCAGACTTCACACACATTTGAGAACGTTATGGAGAACTCTCAGGCATGCAGGTTTCCTCACGATGTTTTCCTTCACCGTTAAAGCAAGTGATATTTAAATACTTAAAATGCACATAACTCCGAAAAGTTAGAGGTGCGTGCTCCGGGATCGAACCCACGACCTCCGATTAGAAGTCGGTCGTCCTAACAACTAGGCTATCACAGCATTCAAACGCTCTTCATAATCTTCTTTTTTCTACAAGCCGTATCGTGACTAATTGACCGACAGACAGATAGAATTTGTGTAAAAAAATTGTGAAATTTCGGTGTAGGTAAATACAATTATAGCAAAAAAAACATACCTACGCGCTGAATTGAGAAACTCCTCCTTTTTCGAAGTCGGTAAAAATATAATAACCACCCACAATTACGTTTCTTCAACGTCCCACTACTGGGTACAGACTACAGGCCTCCTCCCTCATAAAATAGACGGATTTATGACCCGCCACACTTCTCCGATGCGGGTTGGCGGGCTAAAAAAATCCTATAAATACGAAAGTGAGTTTGTTTAATTGCTACACTTTCACGCCTAAACCGCTGAACCGATTTTGATAAAATTTGGTACAGAGATAGACTAGACTTGGAGAAGGTCATAGGTTACTTTTTATCCCCGAAAATCAAAGACTTCCCAAGGGATTTTGTAAAAACTAAATATACGCGAACGAAGTCGTGGGCATCATCTAGTCACACTAATATTATAAAGGCGATTGTTTGTGTGTGTGTGTGTGTGTGTGCAGTGTGTGCGTGTGCAGTGTGTGTGTGTATGTTTGTTACTCTTTAACGCCGCAACTACTGAACCGATTTTGCTGAAATTTTGAATGGAGATAGATTATGCCCTGACTTTAACACATAGACTGTAAAATGTTTATCCTGGAAAATACACAGTTCCCACGAGATTTTGACAAAACCGAAATCTATAGCTACAGCTATAGGTAGATTACTATAGCTAACTTCCTTGAAAGTAGGTATAGAGGTTGGAAAAGGGAGCGGGAATGGGAACCAGAAATCCACGATTCCCTCGGGATAGTATATAATAAAGGACTATTTATTTTCAGATGGAGCCACCGGTTAAAGAAAACCCTCTGTCAGATCACTATCACTACGGGTATCAGAAGAATTTTCGGACGGCCCTTCCTCAGTTTCTGGCAGTGAGCGTTAAGAATCTGCTACTGATAAGTACGTACATAAACAAGAGTTTTACATTTCTATTAGCTTGCTCTGTTCGTATGTTATGCTCCGACGAAAGTAACTGTTTTATCCACCATTTCCGAGTTGCCCAACATCCTGAAAATTTACAGATACTTGCGTTTTTAACCCCCGACGCAAAAACGACGGGGTGTTATAAGTTTGACGTGTCCGTGTGTGTATGTGTGTGTGTGTGTCTGTCTGTTCCCCTGTGGCGCTCAAACGCGTGGACCGATTTGAATGCGGTTTTTTTTGTTTGAAAGGTGAATCAGTCGAGAGTGTTGTTAGCTATGTTTGATGAAAATCGGTCCAAGATGGCCGCCGCTACAAAACGGCGGATTACATATTTTTTCACAACTCCCTTAATATGGGTATCAAATGAAACGGCTTGACTAGTAGAATGACACTATTGCAAATCCAAGATGGCCGCTGCCACAAAATGACGAATGTCGGGGGTTTTTTAAAATTTTAATTTTATGGACTCCTTTGTTTGTACTTGCAACATTTCAATACACATATGATGAACTCTTAAAACAAGCTAGGTTAACTTTAGGAAATATTAAACCGATTTCAATATACCATAAGAGTTCCCTCGATTTCTCCAGGATTCCATCATCAAATCCTGATCTGATGACCATTGGACCACCTGGAAAGTAAATCGTTTCAAACAAAAGAAGAATTTTCCAAATCGGTCCAGGCATCTTTGAGTAGGTAATCGGGGAACATACATAAAAAAGAAGATTTGGGTATCAAATGAAAGGGCTTGACTAGTAGAATAGCACTATGCAAATCCAGGATAGCTGCCACCACAAAATGGCGAATGTCGGGGGTTTTAAATTTTAAATTTATACTTACTTTTAAGTGTTTACATATTATTATTATGGACACGCTGCCACGCATGAATTAGTATTTCGAACTCAAGGATCCTATCTAAGGGTCGTGGGTTTGTTTCTGGGGCCACGGCCAGTTCCTCTGTTCTTTCTACAAATGTTAAGTTTCAACGATCTTACTGATGCAGTGGTGAGCACTGTGACTTTATAAGTGGGAGGCAATGAATTCGATTCACGGCAGTGGCAATTCGGAAATTAAAAAGTTCAAAATTTGGTCTTTTGGCGTGGCTAGTTACCACTCTACCGATAATGATGTGCCTGTTTGATCTCGTTCAGAAACGGTTCTCGTTCAATTAGGATACGTCTCCTAGGTTAACTCGCTTCCACATTAGACTTTATCATCACTTACCATCGGGCGAGTTCGCAGTCTCAGGAATTAAACTCGGGACCGTCTACAGCGCTTGCTACAGCGCCGTAGAGGTCGTCAAAACCTACACACTTATCACAATATCACAATCACAATAATATTATAAAGGCGAAAGTTTTTGTTTGTGTGTGTGTGTGCAGTGTGTGTGTGTGTATGTTTGTTCCTCTTCTCCGCCGCAACTACTGAACCGATTTGGCTGAAATTTTGAATGGAGATAGATTATGCCCTGACTTAACACACAGGCTTTTTATTCCGGAAAAGTATTCATGTGGGACTAAAATAGATATAGACTTCCAAAAACGCTATAGAGGGCGCTGACTGTTCTTAGGTAAATCACGCTCACATAATACATTATTGCAATAATTTGCTTTATTGCATACATTGGCACACATAGGCTACTTTTTATCCTGGAAAAATGCACAGTTCCCACGGGATTTTGAAAAACCCGAAATCTATAGCTACAGCTATAGGTAGATTACTATAACGAACTTCCTTGATAGTAGGTATAAAGGTTGGAAAAGGGAGCGGGAACGGGAACCGGAAATCCACGATTCCCTCGGGATTTGTTTAAAACCGAAATTCACGCGAGCGAAGCCGCGAGCAGATGCTAATTAATTGCATGCATACTTAATTATAAAAGACATAGGCAGCTTAAGTAAAGGCATAGATAGGTATATATAGAGTATAGTATGTTCTTAAGTTGAAATGCGAATTCCAAGCCAGGTCACTCATCACACTCTTGTTATTATGTTCTAGGTATCGAATATCAATTACGTATTACATTTCATAAAGCAAACATTCTATGTACAAGTTCCTATAATAACAAAATATGTATTAAGTATATAGAATTACTAGTAGCACGATACCCGCCATTCATAGCTACGTGTCCATTTTAAGAACTAATTTAAATAACAACACGCTAATTGTTTGGGTTAGTATTCAAGTTACGTAAGCAGCCTAATTTATGGAAAACACTTTATAATAATTAACTAGTTAGGTTACACAAGCGACTTCGTCCGATTTAGTTTTGTTTTAAATCTCGCGGGAGCTCGTTGATTTCCCGAGACAAACGTAGCCTGTGTCGCGTCCGTCTCCGAGATGCAAACTATGTGTATGCCTAATTTCGCCAAGTTCTGTTCAGCCCACCTGAAGTTTGTAATACGAACAATATGAAATCTGTCTTCTATCTATCTATCTATCTTTTATACATATAATAAAATCGTAGACTTGCCGTATCTGTACATTAATTTCTGCAAAATAATAACTGGGAGATGTTAGGGATAAGTAATAGAACGTAGAAAAGCTATTTTTGAAATGTTTCTCTGTTTATCTGTTTGTCTGTATGTATGTGCGCGCATTACGCAAAAACTACTGAATGGATTGGAATGAAACTTGGCATGATTTAAGTTTATACTACGGACTAAGGATACTTTTTATCCCAAAATTCAGCACGGTTCCCTTGGGAAGTTGGGAGAGGGGATGAAAGTTAAAATGTGTACTTAGCTGTAATTCATTGACGCGTGGTCCGATTTCATTCATTCTTTTTTTGTTAGAAAGGAGATACTTTTAAGATTACCGGCTAATCTCTGAAAGGCTGGATCGAGTTTGATGGGACTTTCACTGGCGGATGTTTAAATTTTTATCTACTTAAACTTCCACCAGTGAACTTTTAACAGTTTTTAGCAAGGTATGAGCTCAAAGGAGCTTCAGTAAAACAAAAAGTTCCCACGGGATTTTCAAAACCAATATTCACGCGAACGAAGTGGCGTGTATCCGCTTGTATTAAATAATTTATTAAAATTGCAAATATTGATAGGAAAATAATAACTAGCACAGTTTTGAGAAATCAGCAATAATTGGAAACAAACTTGGTTATTCGATCCTAAACAATTCAACCAAATAACTATTTTAACTATTTATTACAGAACCTTTGGTGCGCGTCAGGCTTGCACTTGGCGTGCCTTATTTTTACCCGACTACGGCAAAGCCAAGAGGAAGGGTTATGATTTTAGCAGTCTATGTATGTATGTATGTATTTTTGATGTCAGTTACTACTCATCACAAACTATTTAAACAAAGTAAAATAGTTGACTAGGTATTTTACAAAAACACTGAATAGGTATATGTTTATATTTTAAAATATTCTCATTCGCGCATCTTTTGTCCTTTACGAATATCATTAGTTATTTTGATACCTCATTATTATTAATCGTTAAAAAAAAGACTGCTCATTGCCGAATAGAATAATATAAAAAGATTGTTTGAATTCTAAAGGGTTTTTTCGTCATTGTTACTGTGCTTATAATGAGGCTCTTTAAATCCATTTAAATAGGTTTAAAAGAATTCAGAAAAACACCAGTATGTTAAAATGTGACATTGACATCGGGTACGAAATCTAGTTTTGTTTATTTAATCTACCTATGTATAATATATATATGTACCTATATAAAAATTAATCCCTATTTTCCTTGGTCACGGCATCACACATGAACGTCTGGACCAATTTCGCTAATTCTTTTTTTGTTCTGTTTGTTATTGTCAGAAGAAGGTTCTTTATATGATGATTGAAATGAAATACAGCTAAGTACACATTTTAACTTTCATCCCATCTCCCAAGGGAACCGTGCTGAATTTCGGGGTAAAAAGTATCCTATAAGTATGTTACTCCGTAGTATGAACTTAAATCATGCCAAGTTTCATTTCAATAATATCTTATACTTTTCTTTATGCAGAAAGAGCCAAAGTCGCGGGCATCAGCTAGTTTACTTACTATAAATATATATTACATACATGCTAGTAGCTATCACTGAAGTTTTATTTTTGATCTTATTTTTTAGGGACTTTTTATTACCGAAGTTAATATGACTGCGAGATGTTTGTACACTAATTGAATATCCTAATTGACGCGCGCTTGCTGTTTCAAAATTTGTCCAACTGTTATTGTATTAATATGTGCTATATATGCAGTAATTTGTGCTTTTTAAATTTTCGCTGACCCGCAGCAATACGATATTCTGTCGGGATATTAAAATGTACCTACCCCGCGTTCGTATCTTGATGCAAGCTCACCAAATATTAGCAAGATCGATTGAACGGTTCCGCCGTGAATAGAATATTGCTCGCCCGGGTCAACAAGCTTATGAGTTATGACGTCACAGAAGCTAAGAACATCGTTTAATGGAAACTTTCTGAATAATACCCTGTCTTCACTTCACCACCACTAACCGGGTGGCGAACGTCTAACAGCTGCAATTGTGAAGATCGCATTCAGCCTTAATAATTTCAGCCTTAAATTCAAAATAATTAAAAACGAAATACATCTAAATTACATATTTACACATTAAAATATTACACATAAACAAGTATAAATTAAAAATGTAAAAAACCCCCGACATTCGCCATTTTGTGGCGGCCGCCATCTTGGATTTGCATAGTGTTATTCTACTAATCAAGCCCTTAAAAATATGTAATCCGCCATTTTGTAGCGGCGGCCATATCGGATCGATTTTCATCTAACATAGCTAACAACACTCTCGACGAATTAACCTTTCAAACAAAAAAATCGCATTCAAATCGGTCCAGCCGTTTGAGCGATACAGGGGAACAGACACACACACACACACACACACACACACACACACACACACACACACACACACACACTCACACACACACACACACACGCACACACGCACACACACACACACAGACACGTCAAACTTATAACACCCCGTCGTTTTTGCGTCGGGGGTTAAAAATATACACCGTCCAAATGATCGTTCATGGGCACGGTGACCAAGACCCTTAGCGCTATTGTTTCTTTGCAGTCTCTTTGTATTGCTAGACTTAGCCTTTGGGCAAAATATGAGCCAGCTCTTGGGTCACCTGATGCGTGGACCAATTTTTGAGACGCAATATTGACGAAATGTTTCGTGTACGATGAGTGATGACCATGGGCCCAAATGACGTGGTGACTGAGATATAGAATCTAGGCCCCCTTACATCACTACATAGTATAAAACAAAGTCGCTTTCTCTGTCCTTATGTCCCTATGTCCCTATGTATGCTTAAATCTTTAAAACTACGCAACGGATTTTGATGCGTTTTTTTTAATAGATAGAGTGATTCAAGAGGATGGTTTATAAGTAGAAAAATTGGACCCGATAGGTGGCGCTAATAGCGGGCAGGACGACGTCTGCCGGGTCCGCTAGTTATTTATATATGAATAAAGGGTCTCTTAAAATGAGTACCTATGTACAAGGTATTATTTTCTTGGTAGGTATCAACATTTTCAAGTACCTATTACTTAGTATTTTTTTTATAAGTTGTGAAGTCATAGGTGGTGGTAACTCTATATACAAAAATGAGAATAAAAATTATAAAACGACCTTCGGTACGATTTCGCACGGAAATTGTTATAGGTACTTACTAATTAAGTTGAGACAATATATTTTATTTATAGGTATGTAAACTTCTACATATTAATTTAAAATTATAAAACAGATACCTAGGTAGGAATTTACCATAATTAATTATTATCTATCTTAATTATCATCTTATTCTTATTAATTTTATTACGTAGAATTTTAATTATGGGTATCTGTAGAGAAGTCTCCCACGACGTTTCTTAATGTACATACGAGCACATCCCATACAAACGAAGTTTGATTATAAACACAAAGTCATCGAAATGTTGTTGGTACGCTCTAGAAACTAATATTGTAATGACTGTGGTTCGTCAGCTTTCGGTTAAAAGTTACTTACACTGGCTCAAAGATTTGTATGTACCTAAAACGGCGTAATACAGGGTGTAAATGACATCTTAATGAAAACGTTGAGGTAAGGTTGCATTTAATGTGTTATGTGAAAATACTGAGTATGTCAGAAATGATTGGTTTCAAATATTGTCATTTTTGAGCGCGCAATGTATTGCATACAACGCGATCACAACGCACGCAACGCTCCGCGCAAAATTCACAATATTATGAGACTTTTATGAGTTAAAGCGTGGCCTTGACGTCGCGCGCCTGGCACTTCTTTTGACTGTGCCGCGAACCTCATTATAAATTCAAGGCCAGTACGAATGTAGGTTAACGACCTGTATTCACACTAGTTCACTAGCAATCAGCTGTTCGACGAAAATCTTAAATTTGATAACATTACCGTTTTAAGTGAAAATAATGAAATAATTACTTTTTCATTTATAATTGCGTTGAGACAGATAGTAATAATGATTTTATACAGTATTCAGTTAAAAAAGAGGTAAAAAATATCGGAAATTTCATGGAAAATTCGACGAAAAATTTCACCACTGGGGAACCTAGAATCATGTACGGAATCCGTGGGACGCGTTTTGGACAACATGTCTGAATACACCCTTTATACGATAATATTTTACGGAACTCGGACAAACCACAGAAGACCCAATATAGGATATTTATTTAAATGCGAAAGTTACGAGTTTCTTTATAGTTTTCAAGTTACAGCTTACCAAAAATCGCATAAATTCTCAATAATATTATGTCCGCTTGATGTTACTTATGTTCTCTTTTTTTCAGGCTATGGAATGACACTGGGCTTTCCCACAATCCTCATTCCCGCCGTACAAAGTCCCATAGTAGGTGAAATTTTACACTTAAAGACCTCAGAGATATCATGGATAAGTAAGTTATTTTCTTAATTTTCATAATAAAAGAACTTAGTTAATCTTTATTAAGAAAGTTCTTTTGTTAATTTTAAAGTAAGTTGGTAGGTAGGTAGGTATAGTGAATAGTCAATCATCATACTTTGGAGAAATGATCCTTGTACTTATTAATTGCCCTGATTTTCATTGGATGCAGTTCTTCTTCTTCCTTTAAAGTTGAACACCGTCTCTATTGTGAATCTCCTGAACAAAAACAAAATTGTCAAGCTGCTTTTCATAAGAAACAGGGCCAAAAAGTCTGTTTAATTAATTAGGCACTTACTTTTATGTCTTAAAAAAATCGAGCAAAATGTTATCGGCCCTAAAGATACAACCTTGAGAAACTACTATTGTATTTATTTATCTAGAACTACTTCTTGTTAAATTCCAAAAAAAGCTAATTGAAATTACACATCTGCGGAAGTATTCTTTTCCTTACAAAAAAATCATCAAAACTGTTGATAGATAGTGAACAAGATCATGGCAGTGGTTTAAAAAGTCTTTCTAGTATAGTTAGTCTACTTACTAGTATGCAGTACTTTTTTCCTCTCCAAATTAAGATCGAAGTGTTTTAGGCGACGACAAAAAGTAACAAACAACCTTTAACCTTTGACTTTTCACTTTTCAAACAGCATTTATTGAGGCTTTTAATTTTCTTCCATTACCTACCTTCAAACTTAGACGATGTTGGGCTTTTAGATTACTGTTACTAAGCAGAAACTTGGAGAAATCTTAGGGTGAGATCTAGTATAATAATAGAGTGTACCTACTCTGACACTATTCACACTCAAGATAGAGATGAAATGAGATAGATTTATGTAAGGGAGATATTTATGTCCCGTCTAAATCTGTCTTGAGTAGAGTCAGAGTACGCTCTATGAATCTCAGCATTAGTCATTAGAGATCTCCGTGCTATGATCAATAGTAAACGATATATAACAAATAAACCAAAATAATAGGTAGTCTCTAAAGTTTGGAAGTTGTTGAGATTCATCAAGTTGTTATATTTCGTAGTATCCTAAAATACGCGGTCTCGGTATGGAACCCGAACTAGTAAAACACACATTGCAAGAGTTCAGCGTTCTCTCACGAGATATCTAGCCTCCAAAGACAACTGCGCGGTCTAAGTCATTTTAAAATACTACTTATCCGTTGAATAACAATGCTGAACTTAATGCTAGACGTCTTTCCAGACTCTTAAAATCATTAATTCATCCAATTTCTCCAAAAGTATTGCAGGCAAATTCTATCCAATTGACAAATTCTATCCAACAGAATTCTCGAGATATTGAATATCAAAGCACGATCTTCGTCTATATTATAAACATCATATAGACGAAGATCGTGGAAGATTCAGGATACAATCCAGTAATAAATTATGTCCAAGCCCTTCATGCTAATTCTTCCTCGACGATTGGGCTATAGAGGAAAAGTATGCGAAGCTTCACTAACTTACTTGTTGTTTTTCGGACAGGTTCGATAAATTTGATCGTCGTTCCAATCGGCTGCGCTTTGTCTGGCGTGGTCACTACACCGGTTGGTCGCCGGCGTGCTATGCAGATGGTAAACGTGCCCTTCTTCATCGCCTGGCTGATGTTCCACTACTCGACCAGCGTCGGACATCTTTACGGCGCTCTATTCCTCACAGGATTAGCGGGAGGACTGCTTGAAGCGCCAGTAAGTAAGTTTGTCTAAACCCCTGCATCCAATAACAAATTAGGAGTTCGACAGTTATTTGCAAAGTATCCAGCACACTGTGTCCAGCAAGCTGTGATAGCCTAGTGGTTAGGACGACCGAATTCTAATCGGAGGTCGCGGGTTCGATCCCGGGGCGCGCACCTCTAACTTCTCGGAGTTATATGCGTTTTAAGTATTTAAATATCACTTGCTTTAACGGTGAAGGAAAACATCGTGAGGAAACCTGCATGCCTGAGAGTTCTCCATAACGTTCTCAAAGGTGTGTGAAGTCTGCCAATCCGCTTGGCCAGCGTGGTAGACTATGGCCAAAACCCTTCTCACTCTGAGAGGAGACCCGTGCTCTGCAGTGAGCCGGTAATGGGTTGATCATGATGATGATGATGATCCAGCACACTATTTGCATTGCAATAAAGCTACGTCGTTGTGTTTATAATATGAAAGTTCTTATTGTAAGTATCCCTTCGACGTTTCAAAGATGTGTTTTTTGATGATCTTCGATTGTATATGATGCAGGTGCTAACATACGTCGCGGAGATAACGCAGCCACACTTGCGTGGCGCGCTGACGGCTACGAGCTCCATGTGCATCATAATCGGGGTCTTCACGCAATTTCTCTTCGGCCTTTTTATGTATTGGCGGACTGTAGCACTCGTCAATATCATATTTACGGTAGGAATTACTTTTTTTTAGTATTGTATAGAATTGGTCAGACGTGGAACGGACGTTGCGCGTACAATAATGAGGACGTTTCCTGATGTTGAAAATATAATATTTAACACAATGGAATTAAAATATTAACAAAACTAATAAAACAGTGAATTTTTTTTAAATCCATCCATAAATGACAGAGAAATTAATTATTTAAGTTTATGATAAATGATTGCCGCCTCTCACTCGAGTGTGACGTCATCCAGACGGCTCCAAGGTATTTTTCCTATATAATATGGTATTTCCTATATCGAAATGGTCCCATAGATTTTTTTGAAAAAAAGATTTAAAAAAAAATTCGAAAAAATCTATGGGACCATCTTGCAAACATCTTCAGCTATTGATTAAAAAAAATCATGCAAATCGGTTCAGTAATCTCGGAGAAATTGGTAAAACAAGTGAATTTACATAAAAAAAATACCTCTTACTGGACGCGATAACGTCACATGCTGGAGCGCCGCGTGAAATGAAATTATTCACGTAAGCGCAACTTTAAAGTTCCATAACTTTTTCAGTTTTTCAGATTTTTTCAGATTTTTGATTCATTTTACTTACTTAATTACTTTAATTTTTATAATTAATAAAAAAAATTGGAAACTTGTCCATTGTGTCTTCCATAAATCGTGCATGGGTGAAGAATATGTCTCTACCACTTGCCACTTTGATACGACTTGCGCCTAATACCTTCTGTTGCATCTTCCAAAGAGGATACTTTTTAACCCCCGACGTAAAAACAACGGGGTGTTATAAGTTTGACGTGTCTGTGTGTGTGTGTGTGTGTGTGTCTGTTCCCCTGTAGCGCTCAAAC
This sequence comes from Melanargia galathea, assembly GCA_920104075.1. NCBI lineage: Eukaryota > Metazoa > Arthropoda > Insecta > Lepidoptera > Nymphalidae > Melanargia > Melanargia galathea. The sequence goes on from OV049860.1 coordinate 17,500,904, forward strand.
GGGTGGACCGATTTGAATGCAGTTTTTTTTTGTTTGAAAGGGAAATTAGTCGAGAGTGTTGTTAGCTATGTTTGATGAAAATCGATCCAAGATGACCGCCGCTACAAAATAGCGGATTACATATTTTTTCACAACTCTATCAAATGAAAGGGCTTGACTAGTAGAATAGCACTATGCAAATCCAAGATGGCCGCCGCCACAAAATAGCAAATGTCGGGGGGTTTTAAATTTTTAATTTATACTTGTTCTTCACAAAGAACAACGAACTAATTCTGCATAGCGTATGGTACACGTAGTAGGTACTGCCATAATATAGATTTTTCTGGCTTGGCGAATTACAGCAAATTAGTTTGTTGTTCCTTATGTTCATATTCTTGGACTTCCGCAAAGTTGCATCTGCTTCTATCCAATATATTTTCACCTTCTTGTCATCCGCAATATTTTTGTTCTTTTTCTCGACAATTCATTTCTTTATAGGTCTTAGCTGTCGTCGCACTGTGCTTCGTTCCTGAATCACCTCACTGGCTGGTATCCAGAAAAAGAACTGAAGACGCGAGAAAGGTAAAAAAATCTTTGATTTTCACTTTCAATCGAGCAAAGATCTCCCATCTTTTTGTTAAGGACACTGTATTCGGCTGCGGAATCAGAGTAAATTCTAAATATTGGAATCAACAGTTTCTATTCTATTTATTCTATTCTGATTTCTAGAGTCTACAATGGTTACGTGGTTGGACAAATCCTCAGGCTGTTGAAGAAGAGCTGAGAGATATCCAAGCTTTATTCAAGCGAAAGAAAGGTACGTTATAAATATGTAGAAGAAATATTTTGAGTTTTGAATCTTACGATTACGGTCCGCGGCGTAGTGGCTACTGCTTGATAAAATTGATTTGAATTATTCTTTCTTCAGGTTATTTATTGATAAAAAGTTTTCCTATTAAGTAGCATGACACTATACTTTATGCATCAAGACCAATTATTAATTTTTTTTTAGCAGAATTTGGTGATGAAGAAGAAACGTTATGGGATAAGTTATCACTTTACCTAGATAGAAGCTTTTTGATACCTTTTTTCCTCGTCTCCTACAGCTTCTTTGTTGGCCACTTTAGCGGGATGACAACTTTACAGGTCCGTTTTAATACGTTTACTAAATTATTTTGATCTTAGCTAATTAAGTAGTTTTGATTTATATTCAGACTAGCGGTCCGCCCCGGCTTCGCCCGTGGTACATATATAGCCTCTAGCACTCAAGGATCACGTACATATCCAACGGTGAAAGAATTTTTGAAATCGGTCCAGTAGTTCCTGAGATTAGCGCGTTCAAACAAACAAACTCCTCCGCTTTATTATATTAACTAGTATAGATAGATAGAGCGATCTTAATTGGCCGGCCCAAACTTAAATAACCAAATGATCCTTTTAATTTTTCCAGACGTACGCAGTTTCAATCTTCCAGATGTTAGAAGCGCCGATTGACAAGTACTATGCGACGTTGATTCTGGGCATTCTGCAGATCTTAGGATCAGTGGCTTGTGTAATACTGGTCCATTATACAGGCAAGAGGCCATTGACCTTTTTCTCTACCGCTGCTGCTGGAGTGTGTTGTGTTCTGGTTGCTGGTTACGATGGTTACTTTAAAACTGTGAGTGAACTTCATACATTTTTGTATAGCTACTGTTTTCACACGTTGGCAATGGTTCACGCAACACGTGAATGGGCAAAAAGCATTGGCGCAAACATTTGCACCAACATTGACTGTTGTCACTTCTATGGTCATAGGTACTTGGTGTTGGACAAAAATACGTGCCATTAACCGTTTGGACTTTACCGTCTTGCCGTGTTTTATGGTGCGTAGTACACCAACTTTTCTGTGTGGCCTTTTCTTTTTTTTTTTTTTTTCAAAAACAAGTTCAGGTATTGCAAAAAAGGCACATGCAGTAATTTCTAAATCTTCATATTGATTCTGTCTAGAGAAGCTGTCATCACATCCAATGTTTGGATGCCAAAAATTCGGGTGTCAAAGGATGCAGTCTTAACTTCTGCTGCCACCATCGGTCGTTGGTAGGAACCAACGCGTGGTACAGGGTAGCTCGAAATGATTTTTTCATAGGATAGTGGCCTAATCATTTTATGACAGCCAGGTACTGGTAACTAGATAGGACTCTGACAAAATATTTTTCCTAACTATAATATAAAGAAATAAAAGAAAACAGAGAACAATAATTAGTGAAGGGTTTTTGAATTACAGCACGATGTTTTAAACAAAACTGCTACGGACAACGCCAGCGTACACAACGCAACTATCGGTGGCATCAACAATGGTTATGTAAGTATGTTCGTTAATTAATTAGCTAATTAGGTATACCAAAAATATGGAAAATTTCTTGTGTTCATTTTTCAAATCCACCGGATTGGATTTTAGCTTACATCGTCGCGGACTGCATCTTGCGTAAAAGTGATGACATATGGATTCGCATCCTTAATCTATTTGTATGTATGTACGAACGGGACGTTGCTACACTACCAGTAGTGTGGTATACATCATCATGATCAACCCATTACCGGCCCACTACCGGCACGGGTCTCCTCTCAGTGTGAGAAGCGTTTAGGTCGCAGACCACCACGCCGCGCCGCGCTGGCCAAGTGTGACTTGGCAGATTTCACACACCTTTGAAAACATTATGGAGATCTCTCAGACATGCAGGTTTCCTCACGATGTCTTCCTTCACCGACAAAGCAAGTGATATTTACTGCAACACAATCGTTGCAGTGCCGTAACATGTGACTTCCTTCTTATAGAATTACCCATAACAGACCACAGCACGACAGTTCATAGACAGATTTACCTGTAGTTCGCAATAAGGCAGGAGTTCGGGCGAACTATGAGCCAATCAGTCCTAGACCCTAGTCTGGGTCAAATAGTCACATGCGGGGAGCACAGAAGGCCCCTCGCCTCATATCTACGTCGTCCGCACGCCAGCCATCTCGCGAATTTTAAATTATTATTACCCTTTCAGGACAATCCCTATTCATGGATACCTACAACGTTATTGATGTTGCTAGCTTTTGTCACACACACTGGCATACGACTTCTACCATGGATTCTTATTGGAGAGGCAAGTATTTGACATCTCTCTTCATTTGCTTCTTCGTCAATTCTGGGTTCTTTTCCGTATTTAGTCGTTGAACGAGCACATTTACAGAGTACATTTGTTTATACATACATATTACTAATAAGGATCGAAAACAATCAACCAACACTATGTTTAGAAATAGCGTTGACACCCAATGATGTTAACAATAATAATAATATAAGGAGACTGATACCGCGCTTTGTATATTTATTGTAACGGTCAAATGTCAACTCAAACACGCACCAAATAAACATCTTTTATTTAGGGTAAAACCCGGATAGATGCCGCAGTTGGATAGATGCCTCAGTGTCAAAAAACCTGACTTCCCAAACTCGTGACTAAAAATTGATAGTTTAAATAAGAAGCGCAGGCCCCCCAAACCTCAGGCCCCTACATACATTTGTATTAAAACAATTTGTTTCGCTTGTGCGTGTGATTATCTCCGCAGCGAACGCGGCAAATCCTTCAAAGTTTTAGAGGCGAGTATTTGCCGTTGTATAACTTTTGAAGTAGTAGTAGATTCTGTTATATTTTTTATTATGTCAATACACTGGTTCAATAAGTGTACACCTAAGTGTAAATAATCGCTCTTTAGTTTTTAGTTTATTTAATAAATAAAAGGGCATCTATCCATATCAAAAAGGATAGTTGCCTCGATTTTTCGAGGTATAGGTGCCCTTAGAGGCATCTATCCCCTAATATACCTATAGATATATCAAGTATTTTTTTTAATATTTTTAATGTTCTTTTATATTTTTATTTCTTTTTTCAATAAATTCCTAATAGTTTTAATATTCTTCGGGGCATCTATCTCTTTCAGCCCGATCTGTCCAGTGGTTTGAGCTGTGCGTTAATAGATCAGTCAGTCAGTCAGTCAGTCAGTCACCTTTTCCTTTTATATATTTAGATAATAAAACCTTATAAAACTATGTATTTTGCTTATTTTTTTCATAGGGCATCTATCCTTTTTAGTATTTTCATAGTGGGGCATCTATCCACACAGGTAGGCATCTATCCTCAAAAAAAAGGGTCTGCAAAAAGTTAAATTCTGCAAAATCTGTAATCGTTAGGACAACAAAAACAAGTCATAATGGAACCCAAAAGATTAAACTAGCTATATTCATTAATATTATTTGTGATAAATCAATATTTTAAAAGTTAGGAGGCCATTTCAAAAAGTGGGGCGTCTATCCGGGTTTTACCCTATATCAATTATCGAACTAGCGAACAAACGAACATTAATTCAACAAACTACCCACACATCTATCTATTAATTGTAGGTTAGCGGGGATATAGTTAAGGGATCCGTTATGTTATGAACTCAACTATATACCTATGTGATATACTTATGTATCTGACTTCACTATCGCTAAATAATATATAAATGAACCTATTCGTATATGAACCTCGGCGCGAGCCGTATATATATGTATTTAGTCCTTCGAGCGTATTAGTAAGTTTTGTATCTGTTTTGCCAGGTATTTAGCGCAAAAACCAGATCAGGTGCAGCCGGCCTATCAAGCGCTGTTGGTTACGTGTTTGGGTTTCTCACAAACAAAATCTACATTACCATGGTGGACAAACTATCCATTTGGGGCACATACGGCTTGTACGGCTTTATTTGGTACGTTATCATTCTAGGTACATTGCTTTATGCGCACTTTTAGAATTGTTTTTTCTAAAAGAAGATTTTGATAATAGAAGTCTCCTTGGCTTCTTCTAAGCCAATCAAAATTTCCCCGCGGCATCTGTTTGTCTGTTCGCGATAAACTCAAAAACTACTGAACGGATTTTCATGCAGTTTTTCAGACAGACAGAGTGATTCACGAGGAAGGTTCAAATGAATAATTTGTTAAGGTTTTTTGTAAGTTGGTTGAAACATGAGGATAATTGTTGAAAATGTCAGAAAAAGTCAAGTCACCTGGGAGCTCTCATCGAAAACATACTTATAACATATAACAAAACAATTATGTATCTACTTACCTGCCTGTGGTGGAATAGTAGTGAGTAATTACGTGCGAAGCCAGGGTGGATCGTTATCCGGAACCTAATTACCGTAGAATGGTTAAAATACCATTTACCATTAGATGAGGGAGAAGTACCTATTGTAATTTTACTCTCAACTGTGAGTCTGCATCATGACTTCGAAATACTTATTAAATGAAATATACTTATAGGTACATTTACTTTTTACAGTTTGTCGGGGTGCATAGTATTCTATTTTATATTACCAGAAACGGAAGGCAAAAAACTAAATGATATTGAAAATCATTTTGCTGGTGTTAAATATCTGACCAATCAAGTCTATCGCTCAAAGGTATGAAAAAACTGTTAACTAACTACTATTACTCAAAAAAATTATTATTAAGTTTCATTTTAACGTTACGGTACGTTCGAGGAGGCTGATTAGTTAAATAACTAATCAGCCTCCTCGAACGTACCTATTTTTTAACTAGCTGATGTCCGCGACTTCAGCCATGTGGATTAGTGTTTAAAAAAAACTTTCTGTTTTTGGATTCCCGGGATAAGAAGTAGCCTTTGTCCTTCTCTAGTATGCTAGCTTTCCTATGTCAAACTTGAAGATCGGTTCAGCCATAGAAATATATATAGTTATCAAGGATAGAACGGCCTTGTGGGAGGAAAACGCGTGCCAAACTTGTGTACAATTGTACACAAGTTCTCAAAATCCAACCCAATACGCACCGATATTTCGACGTAATTTATTTGTTGTATAGCTCAAGAGCCCAGTGTATGTCTCTAACACAGGTAAGAACGACCAGCGACTATGAAGTTGAGCTCATGGTTACTTTAACTTCATAGTCGCTGGTCTTCTTACCTGTGTTAGAGACACACAAACATACACTTAAAGTTTTTTTGTATAGATATGTATAGAATACAATGACCAATAATTTCGAATAAACATAACCTAATTGTCTATTACAGAAAGATGCGCCCATAGAAATATCCCGACTGAGAGATTTAAAAGGAACAACGAATCCAACATTTGAAGGAGACAACACTAACTTATAGAAATAGTTATGTATTTATTCAAGTTTTATGGAAAGTCACTCTGAAATCCTTGATTACTCCATTCAAGAAAATGATGAAATGTGTCATTTTCTCTCAGAGATTACAGCGTGAACGATTTATTAAGCGACATGGATATGTTGCTGGTGAAGCAAGTAGATTGTACAAAGTAGACACTGCCAGGGCTGACTTTTCATGAAGAACTATAAATGAAGGATTAATCTTTAAATTAAAAGTAAACTTAAGCGGTGAAAAATGAAATGTAAATAAATATATTGTACAGTAGCTATAAGAAATAGGTGATTTAAGCAGTTGCAGCGCAGACCTGCCTCGGCGCGCTGGTGAAAAACTTACGTAGATCACCCATTACCTTAGAACCAGTGATTTAGAAATCGTGGTGATATTTCCATCCTATTTATTTGTATAGATTTATTAAGACGTTATTATATCTCAAACAACCTCAAGAGCTTCAAGAGCCGCAAGATGGGCATTTTAGCGTCCCAAGGGCTTAGTGTCAGTTTTTAAGTTTAACGCTAACTGGCGTAAATCTGTCAATTTGTTTGGGACTGGAAAGGGACGGATATTTTGCCGTCCCAAGCAAATTGACCTACTCACACACCCGTCTATACATGTAACTTTGTAAGCCAGTGAATGTTAACTTAAAATCTTACACTGAACCTGTGTAATTTTTCAAACACTAACTGTGCGAAAGTATGCCATTTAATATCGACATTTACTTTTGGGAAAGCCGAAAACACACGACTTTTTTGAGTTTATAAAATAACTAGTAATGCGCGTGGGTGCGCGGCCCGCAAGCGGACCGCGAGGTTTCGCTTTCGGGTATTTTGGTTTGAGCAGCCTCCATCTATCTCTCGCCTATTCCTAATCCTCGATCATTATCACTCTCCATATTTTTTCTTCGAATCATTCTGCTCATCAAGTAGAACTTAAGGTCTTAATCATCTTTTGGCAAAAACCACTCTTCCATCTTTTATACTTGGTGAGATAGACACCGATGTTTGTATGGCCACCATTTGGACTTTTTTTCAGCTCACTGCCAATTGGATGATGTTTCGAGTATTTTTTGTTTGAGCACCTCCTACCTATCTTCAATACCCTGCCCGGGCTCCTCAACCAACTTCCAAACCCTCAATCATCATGTCTTCCTATATTGTTCTTTGAGAGTTCTCAAAAAAACCGCATTAAAGCCTTGCATAGTTCACAACTTGTAGTCTCTTCAATATTCGCCATACATTTTCTATGGAAAAATAAATTCCGCCATTTTGAATTTTTTTTCAATTCAATAAGTAGACCTTTGGATCCTCATCATCTTTTGCGAAGAAACCACTCTTCCATCTTTTATACCCTCCGAGATGGAGACCGACGAAATTTGTATGGCGGCCATCTTTTTTTCGCCATTTTGAATTTTTTTTCAGCTGACTGCCAATTGGATGATGTTTCAAGTGACATTTGCTCGAGCACCTCCCACCTATCTTCAATACCTTAAGCGTGCCCGTCGCTCGTCTCTGAAATCCTCAATCATCAGCTCTCTCCATATTTTTCCTCTTAATGAATTTTTGTCCTCTATACGAAACCATTTGTGAAAAAAAAATTTTTCATACAAAATTTTACAGGAGGGGTGATCAATCAGTGAGTCAGTCAATGAATCAGCACGAGCAGCTATATATATATTAACTAGTATGGCGCGTGGGTGCGCGGCCCGCAAGCGGACCGCGAGGATTCGAGTAGTTTTTGTTTGAGCACGTCCCACCTATCTTCAATACCCTCGCCGTGCTCTTCATCCGTCTCCAAAATCTTCGATCATCAGCTCTTTCCGTATTTTTCCATCAATAATTTTTTTTTTGTGTAGAAAAATAAATTCCGCCATCTTGTTTTTTTCTGTTCATCAAGTAGACTTTTAGGTCTTGATCATCTTTTGCCAAGAAACCACTATTCCATCTTTTATACTTGGTGAGATAGACACCGACGAAATTTGTATAGCCGCCATCTTGAATCCGCCATTTTGGACTTTTTTTCAGCTCACTGCCAATTGGATGATGTTTCGAGTAATTTTTGTTTGAGCACCTCCTACCTATCTTCAATACCCTGCCCGGGCTCCTCAACCAACTTCCAAACCCTCAATCATCATGTCTTCCCATATTTTTCTTTGAGAGTTCTCCAAAAAACCGCATTAAAGCCTTGCATAGTTACCAACTTGTAGTCTCTTCAATATTCGCCATACATTTTCTATGGAAAAATAAATTCCGCCATTTTGAATTTTTTTTCAATTCATCAAGTAGACCTTTGGATGCTCATCATCTTTTGCGAAGAAACCACTCTTCCATCTTTTATACCCTCCGAGATGGAGACCGACGAAATTTGTATGGCGGCCATCTTTTTTTCGCCATTTTGAATTTTTTTTCAGCGGACTGCCAATCGGATGACGTTTCGAATGACATTTGCTCGAGCACCCCCCACCTATCTTCAATACCTTAAGCGTGCCCGTCGCTCGTCTCTGAAATCCTCAATCATCAGCTCTCTCCATATTTTTGTTCCGAATGAATTTTTGTCCTTTATACGAAACCATTAGTAAAAAAAAATTTTTTCATACAAAATTTTACAGGAGGGGTGATCAATCAGTGAGTCAGTCAATGAATCAGCACGAGCAGCTATATATATATTAATGTTATCATACAAGTAGGTACATATAAATAGCAAGAAATATTATTAATAAAACTCAATAACACAGATTTCTTAAAAATGTTGCCTGCTAGAACACTGTAGGATAAACGAGTATGTTAAGTAGGAGTATGTAAGGATATAATAATTACGTTTCATGCATTGAATGAATTTTATGTTGAATAATCTAATAAAACATTTTTTTATGAAACATTTATTTTTATTTCATTTAAGCTCATACGCATGATTTTTTCTGTGTTTCATAATTTTTAATTAATTACTAATAAGCAAATCTTCATTACCATTATTAGTCATTATTATTCATTATCTTAATTAACATAATTACCATAGCTATTTTGATTAATTTTAATCACAAATATTTCTCTGATTTAAGTAGATAAATCAGAGAAATATTTGTGATTAAAATTAAAATAATAATTTATAATTATTGATTAAAAATCACTGTCAAATGAAGATTCATTTGACAGTGATTTTTTAATCAATAATTGATAATAATTATAAATTATTATCAATAACGATAATAATTTATAATTATTTTTAGAATTCTCATTTTCAATCAACTGAAATAAAAAAATCTGATGAAAGTCAGAAATGATAAAAAGACCCAGAACAAAGCAAGGAACAAAGCTAGGAACAAAGGAGTTTAAAAGAAGATTACTTAAGTATAATCCAAGTAAAGATTCTGGTCGACCTATGATATTTAAAATAGGTCATAGAAAAACAATCTGCCTTACATGCCTTTAAATGTACGAAAAAAAATCTGGACTAAAATGACAACAAAAAATACAGTGAAATGTCCGCAACAATAATTGTGAAAAATTATTATTATTTTAGGTAGTCCATAGCCTAGGTAGTGAATAAAACCGCATCTGAATCCATCCAGCACTATTTGAGGAAAATGAACCGATATACATATAAAACATAATATGTAGGGTAGAGCGGGGCTTAAAGGTCCGCGGGTACAAAGGTCCACCATAAGTATCTAAAAACTAGTGACGTATCGTATTTTCTAACTATACGAGTGGAAAGAAGGGGGTGCGAGAGGCGTAACGAGGCATTGCTGGAAGTCGAGTGATGCCGCTAGTAGGAGATACACGACTGCATCTTAAAATTTTAACGAAAGTAAATTTTCACCTCAGTATCTTAAAAAGGGCGCGTTTGCTGGCCAAAACCAGTGAGCAAAAGTCGGTTTTGCTCACTGGTTTTGCTATTTACTATAACAAATTTTTTTTTTGATATTTTGACATCAGTTTTCTTTTTATGATCACAGGAAACTCCATATATCATTTTTTGAGAGAATTCGATCCATTAACAAAAAAAAAAAAAATGGCGTCCAGTTTTTGCTATTTTGACATCAGTTTTCTTTTTTTCACCAGTTTATAATTTTTAAATTGTAGTAATAAGACCACAGCGCTCACCACTGCGCCAGAAAGCTGAAACCTTCCGCCAGTCCAGAGACAATTTAAAAATTATAAAATCCCAAAATGCCACTGCCGGGAATCGAACCCGGGACTTTCCAATTATAAAGACCACAGCGCTCACCACTGCGCCAGGGAGGTTATCAAAAAGAGACAAAAGAGGTTTAAAAAAAATTGCCATACTTCTTCCAAGTTAGCCCGCTTCCACCTTAGACTACATCGCCACTTACCATCAGGTGAGATCGCAGTTAAGGGCTAACTTCTACATGAATAAAAAAAAAGTTTCGGAGAAATGCGTGGACAAATATACATACACCTATTTTTGTGTATTTGTTTGGAAGCTCTTACAGTCGAGCTTGAAATCGAGCGGGCAAAGGAACGCTGAAAACGAAGCGCGACGCCCGCCCTTCTTCAACATACGTGGACAAACAAAACTTATAATATACCTATACTTAACCGATTTCAAAAAAAGGAAGTTATCTATTTGACACGTATGTACGTAATATGTATGTAATATTATTAGAACCGTAGTGTGTTCACATAATATATTATGATAATATTCTATTAGGGCTTCAAAACAAATATACAATTTTTTTTAGGGTTATGTATGTATACACGGTATGTTTGTCCACGCATTGCTCCGAAACTATTAATTGGATTGTGTCCATTTTTATTGGCAAGTTTCATCAAAATCGATTACTTAAGAAGTTTTCAAGATATGGACAATTCTTTTTTTAGATATTATATTAAAGTCAATTTATTAACCGACTCCAAATAAAAAAGGTTACAAACTGGAAAAAAACGACCCGGGAGATGTCGTCCTGCCCGATGACAAACCGATATCAGTGCCACCTACCGGGTCCAACTGTGTTTTCAAACCATCCAGGGACCCTTTGGAATATACACACCATCCAAATCGGTCCAGCCGTTTAGGAGTTAGGCGACAAACACATGTACAGAAGAATTATATACATATACTAGCTGACTCCCGCGACTTCGTTCGCGTGTTTATAGGTTTTATATCGGATCGGATCCCATAATTCTTTTATGTACCTACCTAAACTAAATGTCGTCTAAGTTACTCCTTAAAACATCACCTATCTGCCATTTGAAGTTCCGTTAAAATCGATCCAGCCGTTTCGGAGATTAGTTGCAACAAATAGACAGACCGACAAACATAAATCTAAACGCACACCAGTTTAAAATAAGCCGTACGTTCAAAGATCCGGGTCCCAAGTTATTTGAACCCAGTACTGAGGGTTGTAATGTCTGTCATTTCTGAACTAAAAAACCTGAAATATTTACGGGACAATACTTGAAGTACTACCTTTCTAATAAAAAAAGAATGAGTGAAATCGAACTACGCGTTAATGAATTACAGCTAAATACACGTTTTAACTTTCATCCCCTCTCCCAAGGGAACCGTCCTGAATTTCGGGATAAAAAGTATCCTATATCCTACCTCGGAGTATAAACTCAAATCGTACCAAGTTTCATTTGAATCCATTCAGTAGTTTCGGCGTGATGCGCGGCCAAGATACAGACAGACAGACAGACAGACAGACAAAAATGAAACAAATTGCAGTTTTGGCTTCAGTATCGATTATAGAATGCCCTCCAATAAAAATTTTCAAAATATCTTCAATGTACAGAATTGGATCTGTTACAGTTTTATTATATTATAGATTAAGATAAGTAATTAAAAATAAATTACTTTTATTCAAACCAATTAAGCCTAATTCCGAAAAATAAAGCTAGGCTTAATTTAAGACTCGAACCTAAAGTCGTTTCGAACCTTCAAGCCTAAAAATTTAAGCCTAAAAAGGCTTTAGGCTTTTGTATGGGGGCCTAAAAACCTTTTTATGAACGAGTCTTGTGTAGCCCTGTTCTCGTAGGCTAGCCCTAAAAAAGCCTCGAGTCTTTTTAATTTAAGCCTAAAAGACTCGAGTCTTCGGGAACCATAGTAATGGGCGAATAGTTCGAGTGCACTTTTCATTATAATATTATGATTCTGATTTTCTTTTCCGCACACATCATCTAGATAAGCATAGGTATGACGTACTGTTCAATGGAAAGCCGCCTACACCATTTTGTGAGTCCAAATGATATTCGTGTGAATTGGTAGAGATTACCACACGCTTCAAAGGTAGTGTATATACTACGGGAGGTCGATAACCAATTGAAAATGTCATTTTATACCGACTGGAAATTTTCACAATAATAGTTCAGACCTAACCCATCACAGCTCCGAACGTCAGCTGCCGCACCAGTGGTGGAGTTAAGAGTGAGAGCATATAAAAGTGCTTGAAAATCAAAGCGCTCCGAGTGATTTTATCCCGGACAAAAATGGTCTTAAATCATTGTTTCAATCATTTTTGATACAGAAACAATCGTCAGCTGCACCGCCGAGGGTGGGTTATACGTCCGCTACGCGCATGAAGTGCATTAAAATTTTGACAAATAAAGTTATTTTATACCTTATGAAATTTATGCAGCAGAATATTCACACTTTTAAAATAATAAAGAAAATCGTCAGCTGCACTTCTGGTGGGGGAAAGACCGTCAGACAGCGTGATAAACATTTTGTGCGCTCAGTGCATTTTGCCTAGTAAATCTAGGAAAAATATCCTATAGTTTTAAAAATTGGCCAAATGTATTCTTTGGGTCTTCCTCTTGAATATATCCAAAAACCTTATATGGGGGTGGGTAACCAGCCGCCATTTTTAATTTTGCCCCTTTTTTCGGTTTTTTTCTCATATCACGAAAATCTCTACAAATAGGATTATAATTACTTGTGACAAAAGTTTTTATATACAATTTGCCACAAATGTGGTCTCTTGCATTTTTACTCTAAGTTTATTACTTTAGGAGATATTGGGTGTTTAAGGGTATTTTAGGTCCCTTTTTCGTGTTTTTTGCTAATATCTCGAAAATCTCTACGAATAGCATTATAACTAATTACTTCTGACGAAAGTTTAAGTAAGTATAAAATTTTCTACAAATTTGGTTCCGTTCATTTTTACTCTAAGTTTATTACTTTAAGAGCTATAGGATATTTAAGTTAATATTTGAGGTCCTTTTTTTGGGTTTTTGCTCATATGTCGAAAATCTCTACGAATAGCATTGTAAGTACTTCTGAGAAAAGTTTTTACATAAAATTTTGTACAAATTTTGTCTTGTTAATTTTTACGCTACGCTTACTACTTTAGGAGTTATAGGGTGTTTAAGTTAATATTTGAGGTCCCTTTTTCAGTTTTTTGCTCATATCTCGAAAATCTCAACGAATAACATTTTAATTACTACTTCTGACAAAAGTTTTAACATAAAATTTTCTACAAATTTGGTTCTGTTCAAAAAAGTGGAAAGTCAAAAGACCTGGCTGAGAGCTTTAGACCTATTGCTCTCCTCAGCTGTAGGCAGGAGCGTAGCTACCGCCGTATCTGCCGTATCAATTATACGGGGCCCCCTAGCCACGGGGGCCCCGTAAACTTCCCAAATTTTTGTTTATTTCAGAAATGACAAATGTCAAAAAAAAGCAATTTCGTTTTTTTTTCCGCGTAAAGCGTGCGTTCAAGAGTTGGCAACACTCTACATCGGTTATCGGTATATCTTTACCCTTCATAAGGGCCCCCAAACAAATTTTTATACGGGGCCCCGCCAAGGTACGCTACGCCACTGGCTGTAGGTATACTTTGAAGCTGCTTGAACGCTTGATCCTCACTAGAATCACACCGTACATGGAAGCAGTCGCACCAACCGAGCAAGCTGGCTTTAGAAGTGGCCGCAGCTGTACCGATTAAGTTCTTGCCTTAACCTCCCACATTGAAGCAGGTTTCCAGAAACAAAATATGAAATCTACTGTTGTGTTCATTGACCTAACGGCGGTCTATGACACCGTATGGCGACAGGGTCTTATTTGCAAATAACTCAAAGTTATCCCAAACTTAGAGATAGTCAACCTCATATCTAACATGCTGAACGACAGAGAATTCCAAGTCTTCTTGGAGGACTGCAAGAGTAAAAGGAAGAAACTTAAAATGGCCTACCACAAGGTTCTGTGCTAGCTTCAACACTTTTTAATATTTACATCCATGACCGAATACCTTAGCAACAAAATTCATATATGCTGATGATATCGCACTAGTGGCTCAAACTAAGGATTTCGGAACTGCAGAAAATACCTTAACCAAAGATTTCGAGGTTCTAGCGAAGTATTTTAAATCTTGGCGGTTGATTCCAAGCGCAAGCAAAACCGAGGTTTGCTGTTTTCACCTAAACAACCAGCTAGCTAAATATCAGCCAAAGGTTTTCTTCACTGGTGAAAGGCTTAGGTACAATGCCTTTCCAAAATTTCTTGGGGTTACGCTTGACAGGACTTTAACGTACAACACCTTCTCAAACTGTCCTTGAAGGTCGGAACGAGAAACAGTAAGTATTATACAAAAGCTTTGTGGGACAACTTGGGGAGCATCCGCTGATTGCTTGCGGACTTTTGGCATTGCGCTAGCTTTCTCCACCGTGGAGTATTGTGCCCCAGTGTGGCCAAATAGCGCCCATGTACATAAGGTAGACACAAAGTTGAATGATACCATGCGCTGTATATCAGGTACTCAGGTACGGTTAAGTCTACGCCACGCCACTGGTTTCCGGTATTGTCTCACATTGCTCCCCCACACCTACGCAGAAAACAGGCTGTAAAAAGGGAAGTCAACAAAATCATCTCAAACCCCCAACTTCATGTGAATAAAATTTTCTGCAACCCGCCACTAAAACGACAGTCTCGTCACCCCGTTTACTCCGATGCTCATGAGATAAGGCTTTTCAACCTGGCAGAGAGTTGGAGAGAGGAATGGAAGGTGTCCGGTGGGTCAGCGACCCTCGTCTCCGACCCCACAATAAAACCGAAAGGTTTCCTGCTAGGTACCTCGTAAGTTGTGGTGCCGTCTGAATCGATTACGAACAGGGCATGGTCGCTGCAACTACCTTTTGCACAAATGGGGTATGAAACCCTCCGCCATCTGTGACTTTGGCGAGGAGGAGCAAACCATAGATCACATCATACAGCGCTGCCGCACCCACTCTTACCAGGGTCCACCTAAAGACCTTTTTGACCTCCCCCCTCAGTTTATCTCCTGATTGGGGAACTTGGTTATTGACTTATAAGTCTTTTTGACATAACTTAGTATTTTTAGCTGTAAGATAATTTTGACATCAATTTAAAATATTGACATAAAATTTTGAAGAAATATTTTCTCAACTCACGCTTATTTATCAAACGCCATACGAAAAAGAAAGAAAGATCGCCATTGTAGAGCTTGGTAGAGCTCAGTAGTAATATTGTAGACTGTAGTCTTTGGTAGAGCTGTCGACTATTATATACCTACTATGTGCTGTGGCAAAATAATAATAATAATGTAGGTATAAAGTCGTGTTCGATGCTATGGTAGAGTCTATGACAATCGCGAAAAAAAGTTGACGTGACATACGTATACGAGGCTTGCATGCGTGACGTGAGTAGTAAACGTGAACAATCGAATGACAGTATAATAAAAAGATTTGAAAAATATATTCTAATATTATTTTACATATTCAATATTTTTACACTTTTTAATATTATTTAATAATAAAAGTTGATCGCAATATTGAGGAAATTAAGTGTTGTGAAATAATTCAGAGTCTAACAGTGACAATTCCGTTTGTTTATTGGTTAACATCCGCCATTTTGTACTGTCGTTTGTTTAGTGACTGGCTCTCTTTTCCTAGAGATGCTATACATTTCTCCTGCGAATATATATTGTGACTTTGCATGTGGTGTACAATGTTTTTGCTAGAAACGTTGATTTTAAGGGTTTCAAATTGATCTCGTGTTAGTTGTCAAACTGACATCGGTCGGACTCTACATATTGCCGGATGTGTCCTACAATCGGTTAGGAGTGTATACCGTGCCACCTCGAGTGGTGTACGTGTTGTGAGACGTATGCTGCCGAGAATATGAGTGCAAACGGCAACCAGGTGCCATTGGCACCGAGTCAGCGAGGACCCGCACCGTATCCTTTTTTAATATTTTGTTTATAAGTGCTCTAAAATAATATTTACGTAATATAAGCCACTTCAGCATCTGGTCGTGCCGAATTTGCGAATGATTGCTCGTGTTTTGTAATTTTAATTAAATTACTTGTTATCTCGGTTTTCTATGCTTATCGAACTAAAAAGTTTTAAAAGTTAATCTTTATCGCATTACGAACATGATATTATTTACATATTGGAATTGATGAAAAACGTTACTGTACTGTGTAATACTTTCATGTATGTTTAGTTTTTTGGTAGAGTTGTAGTGGCTCTATCACTTCATAGAGTTAACTGTGACCATACTTAGTTGAATAGATATAGACCATAATTTTTATTTAATTTTGAATAAAATATTGTACATTTACTTTGTTATTATATTGTGTTTACCTTTCAGTGACCATCAAATCATAGCCCCAAGATTCATCTGCATGATTACTTCATCCATGTGTTATTCCAAGGAAAGACAATTACTTATTACAGAAAATATCTAATTTTTGAGTACTGGAGTTCCGCTAGAAATCATGCTTGGGTCAGTATTTTTTTTAATCTATATAAATGGAACACACTATTATAAGCTGAAAAAAAGTTATGCTGTGCAGCGTAGTTTTTTTTAAATTTATTTTCAAATAATATGTATATACAAATTAAAATACTTACATTTAACTCTCGCCAAACTGGTGGGCCAGTTTGTTGGTGAGCTGGCGCTCTTAATTAACTAATTATTCTATCTTATCCTAAAATTATTAATACTAACTTATCCACAACTACTTATATTAAAAATTAACATTACTTATACCTAATAAAAATTTAAAAAAAATTTATAAAAATTAACATTAGAATTTACTCAGTAAAGTGCACTTCATAAAGGCAGAAAAGCATCGCTTACCCTGGTCCCTGAGAAAAGTACTGTTTGAGGTACTTTATAGAGAAAAGTATAAATTAATGATTATGTTTTGTACAATAGTAAACAGGTATTATTGCATATCCTGACTTCGAACAGTATATTTGTATATTTGTCTTTATTCATGGCTAAGCCATTTCTTCACTTTCTGCGTCCAATTCTTTAATGATGAGCGATTGTGCATTATTTGGCAATAGGATCAGGGCATCTGCAAACCTTAGGTGATTCAGTTTTTTGTCATTTATGTTCAAACCATTGTCACAAATAAGGATTCTGAATATATTTTCAAGTAAGAATAGTTTTGGTGATAATGGGTCTCCTCTCCTTGTTTCACACCTTTCCAGAACCTAAATTATCTTCCTGGCATTATATTGTATCTTATGTTCCTTAAGTTTTAAGTATTTTTAACCCCCGACGCAAAAACGACCGGGTGTTATAAGTTTGACGTGTCTGTGTGTGTGTCTATCTGTCTGTTCCCCTGTAGCACTCAAACAGGTGGACCGATTTGAATGCGGTTTTTTTTTGTTTGAAAGGTGAATTAGTTGAGAGTGTTGTTAGCTATGTTGATGAAAATTAATCCAAGATGACCGAAGCTACAAAATGGCGGATTACATATTTTGTCACAACTCCCTTAATATGGATATCAAATGAAAGGGCTTGACTAGTAGAATAGTATTATACAAATCCAAGATGGCTGCTGCCACAAAATGGTGAATTTTGGGGGTTTTTAAAATTTTTAATTTATACTTGTTGCTCTACTGTTTTTGTACATTTCCATTGTATTCATATGTATTTTTTGACAATACCCTGGTCTACTAGGGCTTTCCATATCTTGCTGTATTTTATTGAGTCCAAAGCTTTGTTATAATCTATAAAGGCAACATAAAATGGTAAAGCATTATACTCTTCTACCACCTGCTATATGACATGATCAACTGTTGAGTATCCACTGCGGAGGCCACCTTGTTTGGATTGGATATTCAATTTAGTATGATTTTTGAGAAGACTTAATACATCTATGTATTATGTAAGTCATATAGGTCTATTGTTATTAATTTGGTCTCTACATGCTTTTTTAGGAATTATAATTATTTTTGTTTGTGCTGACTGTATTGGAACTTCTTCTGTATTTAAAACCTTATTAAAAAATGTAGTGAGGGAAGAAGTAAGAACATATACGGTACCTATAAGTAGCTCATTTGATATGCTCTCGTCTCCTGGGGATTTGTCATGTTTATTAGATGGGATAGCTCGTGTCACTTCACTTTTCAGGATGCATGGGATACTTTCCTCTTTCTGTTTGTCACAATTTAGTTCTGTTTCTTCAGTCTTGTCCCAGAAAACGTTTTCATAGAAATCTGTAGCTATATTGGGTATTAGTTTGTGATTTGTTACCTGGTTTCCTTTTTTTTTTAATTTTATTTTCCTGTAATGTCTTTAAAGCTTTGCAGACTCCTCCAGATTTAGTTATGAAATTACTATTACTATTATTATGTTTCTTTGTGACATTCTGTGTTTCAAATTCTTTGGTTAATATTTATCACGGTTCGAAAATATCCGATATTTATTATAAATATCAAAATATCGGATATTTATGATATATATCGGATATATATCAAGTTTGATATATATCCATTTTGTATGAAAGCCATATTATTATTTTATTGTATTATTTATGAATACTGTCTGCTATTTTACTTAAACATGCTAAAATTATCTAGTGATTACTTTCTTTGTAAAAAATAATAGAATAATCAAGAAACACATATTGCAATATATTATTTTCAAAAAACATTTGATATATATTGTCAAACCCAGTTTGATATATATCAGATATATGTATATCCATTGATATATACTCGAACCCTGATATTTATACTAATTACTGCAATTTTTTTTCTATTATTTTTCTTACCTTAATAATTTTCTTCTCTCTACTATAAGATGTCTCGGTTCATACCCCAAATCTGTCTGTATGGTTGGTTTGATCATTTGAGTGATTTAAGTCAAATAATGCCTTTTTAATGCAATCATAATTTTTTTGAACTCTAACTCACTTAAACTTTATAATGTTTCATAAAGAGTTTCTAAAATGCTTCTTGGCAAAGGATTCTGAATGTCTTTTTTACTATGTATAATTGTATATGTTTTCTTGACTATTTTGGCATTGTGGAGCATATTTTCCCTCTCGGTAAGTGGTGGTTAGTGTTAAAGTTATTTAGTATGTTTACATCTTTGAATATTTTTAGGGTTCCGTACCCAAAGGGTTAAAATGGAGCCCTATTAATGTCACTCTGCTGTCTGTCTGTCTGTCCATCTGTCTGCCGGTCACAGGTCTCTAGCTCGCAGACAAAATAAGTTACAAACCTGAAATTTTGGTATTTGGTGTAAAACGTTGATCCAAAGTCAAATATTGATTAGAAATTGAATTAAATTATTTTACATTAAATTATTCCCATTCATGAAAAATGAACCATTAGGTTATCCCCAGGAAAACAGCCGTATCCACTAGATCTAATTCCTCATTACTAAGCTGTACAGTGGTTTCAACTTGTTTAACATTAGATAAAGTGATCTTAACACACTTAGTTTTTTTCCCATTAAGTAATAAGTTATTAGCTTCAAACCACTGTACCACTTTTGTGAGAGAATTGTTTACTTTGTCAGGTATTCTTTGGTATCGATCAATTTTAAACAAAAAGTGATGTATCATCAGCAAACAATACTATCCTGTGACTATCCTTAGCGAGATAAGGAAGGTCATTAATATAAATAAGGAATAGAAAGGGCCCAAGAATAGAACCCTGTGGAACTCCTATTTTTACAACTGATCCGGTGTCCGGATCGGAATCCGGTTTATAAGCTGTGACCAAAACAAACGAACATTTTTTGGGTTTTTCTTTCACAATTTGTTCCAATGTCTAGCTCGGAAATTAAATATTTCTTAGACCCAAAATATTATATTGGTCATAATTATGTACGGAACCCTAAAAGAGCGATGCCCGACTCGCATTTGGCTGATTTTTGGTTTATTTGTGAGTATCAGCTTCCTTTTTGTACTTTCCATCAAGGGATATCCATGTCCACTTCTTGGTTTTTGTTTTAATGTGTTTATTATTGAAAAATTATATTGCAATGCGAAATTTAACAAATGTTGGCCATTGTCATTAAGTTTCCCTGTACTATATTATCTTCCTATAGCACAGTTCCTATTGCAATTACTTTCACCAATCTAACAGTTGAAATGAGGTGCACACATTAGCGCGAATTTGAAAACGAGCTTTAGAGCGGTTTCAGACTAGCGTATTTTTTTGCGTGTTAGCCGTTATTTTTCTTTTTTTTTTCTTTCATTTTGCGCTTCAAAATATGGATTCCGATGAAGAAACATTGCTTACACGCTTCCGAAATTGCAACCGAACTTAAATGGGCCGAAAAAATACTAATCTTAAACCGCCCTAAAATGCGAATGTTGTTTGTTACATTTATGGAGAATAGTTACGTTTGAGCATTTGAATAGAAGCAGGCGTTACTTTGCGGAAATCCATAATATATGATGAAAAGTTAAAATTATTTTGCTATGATCCGCAAAACAGTCTCTGTATGGTACAACAAGCAGCATGTGCTATTATGCCCTGTCAGCCCTCCTGCTGTTAAATATGCAAGAAAAACAAGCAAACAAGCGAACCCCAAGCACCACCACCATGTAACACCACACAAATCCACCACCAAAATAAACTCGACGATCGTTTCGCTCCGACACCGGAGCATCCTCAGGAGATGTAGACTCTACAATGCACAATTGCATAGATGTGTGTATGTAGACTCTACTATGAAATTGTGCATTGTATCATCTATAATATAATAAAACTGTAACAGATCCAATTCTGTACATTGAAGATATTTTGAAAATTTTTATTGGAGGGCACTCTATAATCGATACTGAAGCCAAAACTGCAATTTTTTTCATTTTTGTCTGTCTGTCTGTCTGGCCTGTCTGTCTGGCCGCGCATCACGCCGAAACTAATGAATGGATTCGAATGAAACTTGGTAAGATATGAGTTTATACTCCGAGGTAGGACATAGGATACTTTTTATCCCGAAATTCAGCACGATTCCCTTGGGAGAGGGGAAGAAAGTTAAAACGTGTATTTAGCTGTAATTCATTAACGCGTAGTTTGATTTAACTCATTCTTTTTTTTGTTAGAAAGGTAGTACTTTAAGTATTGTCCCGTAAATATTTCAAGGTCATAGGTTTTTTAGTTCAGAAATGACAGACATTTATTGGGTTCAAATAACTTGGGACCCGGATCTTTGAAGGTACGGTTTATTTTAAACTGGTGTGCGTTTAAATTTATGTTTGTCGGTCTGTCTATTTCTTCCAGCTAATTTCCGAAACGGCTGGATCAATTTTGACGGAACTTTGAATGGCAGATAGGTGATATTATATGGAGTAACTTATGCTACATTTAGTTTACGTACAAAAAAGGATTATGGGATCCAATCCTATCAAATATAAAAACCTATATCCACGCAGACGAAGTCGCGGTGATCAGCTAGTATTATATATTTATGTATTGCCAGACTAAAGTTTTGGGTAAAATACAAGCCAGCTCTTAGGTCACCTGACGCGTGGACCAATTTTTGAGACGTAATATTGACGAAATTTTTCGTGTACGGATGACCATGGGCCCAAGGTCTCAAACGCAAGCGGCACAAAAACATGGTCCTTATAGACTGAGTATTTACGGCGACTCCAAAAACCCCAAAACCCCAGGATAGTAAAATTTCAGATGGATTATATTAGCAACAAGCGAATGCCCGCGACTTAGTTTGCGTGGATATAGGTTTTAAAAATCCTGCGGGAACTCTTTGTTTTTTTTCCTAAGCTCCTTTGAGCTCATACATTGCTAAAAACTGTTAAAAGAAGGACTGTTGAATAGAAGCAGGCGTTACTTTGCGGAATTCCATGATATACAATGAAAAGCAATGAATAAAGAGGAGATGGTAGCTCTATATCTTAGTTAATTACACTTTACAGTTTATTTTATAACAATTTACTATGAGTTAAATCTAAATATTTTTTTTTTATTGATTTTTATCAGATTGAATTGAGTTACCACTTTGAAAAAAATATATAATAATTGTTTATACCTTGCCTAATAGTGCAGTCAATTTACGAAAAACAAAAATAAAAAGTCTTATAGTTTTGGAAATTGGCCTAAAGTGTTCTTTGGGACTTCCTCTATAACATATCCAAAATCCCCATATGTGGGGGCTGCGGAACCGGCCGCCATTTTGAATTTTAGACCCCTTTTTTCGGTTTTTTGCTCATATTTCGAAAATCTCTATGACTAGCATTATGATTACCTCTGGACAAAAGTTTTAAAATAAAATTTGCTACAAATTTAATCCCATTCATTTTTACTCTAAGATTATTACTTTAGGAGCTACAGGGTGTTTAAGTTAACAGAAAGATAAAAAATAGCGATTATGAATACCGCGTCTTTAAAAAAAAATTATATTCACTATCGCTCATATTTTTAGTTTGCAATAAGCAAGCTCATAGTCATCTACCGACCCAACATAAAAACCGGCCAAGTGTGAGTCGGACTAACACACGAAGGGTTCCGTACCATAGAGCAAAAAGAAAAGTTTATTGTATGGAGATCGCCTTTAAATATTAACTTTATTTTATTTTCATTATTTTGTAATTACAGAGACTATAAGCCCTCATACGCATTAGCGGTCAACCGCGTATGCGGCTAACC
Organism: Melanargia galathea; assembly: GCA_920104075.1. Lineage (NCBI taxonomy): Eukaryota > Metazoa > Arthropoda > Insecta > Lepidoptera > Nymphalidae > Melanargia > Melanargia galathea. The sequence goes on from OV049860.1 coordinate 17,523,918, forward strand.
GCGCGGCTAGCCACTTGTATAGAATTTCGTCGCGGTTTAGTGCGTACAAAATGAGCGGTTGCATCACTACATAGTATTTAAAACAAAGTCGCTTTCTCTGTCCCTATATCCCTATGTCCCTATGTACGCTTAAATCTTTAAAACTACGCAACGGATTTTGATGCGGTTTTTTTTAATAGATAGAGTGATTCAAGAGGAAGGTTTATAAGTAGAAAAATTGGACCCGGTAGGTGGCGCTAATAGCGGGCAGGACGACGTCTGCCGGGTCCGCTAGTATAAAAATATAAAAGCGGCTAGCCGCGCGGTTAGCCGCTAATGCGTATGCCTCACACTAACGATACTCACTTTTTGAAAATTTCAAATATACTACCTATACGGTTCAAGAGATACAGCGATTGTTAAGGTCAAGCAAACAACGCCGAAAAAATCAAGTTTCTTGTATGGGGGCCCCCCTTTAATTTTAATTTTTATTATTTATTATTATAGCGGCAACAAAAGTATATACTATGTGAAAATTTCAACTGTATATATATTACGGTTTATGAAATATAGCCTGTGATAAATATTTACGTGATTTTTTTCGGTGCTATATTTAGGTGCACGAAAATTTATAGATAATCCATACTTTCAAAGGTTCTTGTACAATTCGGGTTCCAAGTTATATGGAATGCTGAGGGTTGTGGTGGTTCAGTGGGTCTACCATCAACTATAATCGCGACTCAATTAAAGACCTAAACTGAACTGAATCGCTATTTCGTACCATGAACTCTTTTATCCGACCAATAGACGTCATGACGTCATGAACGAAACAAAAACCTAGTATAAAAATATAGAAACAAAAAGATACTCAAATCAAATCAAATCAAATCAAATAAACTTTATTCAAAATTGGTACACTGTACACTTTTTGAACGTCAATTTAGGTACAGGCAATGGTGATAATTATTTACGGAAACTTAAAACTAAAACTACGAGGGTTCCAAACGCGCCCTGGTCTGAGAAGAGCCCACAACAAACTCAGCCGGGTTTATTTTTTTTTTTATTATCACCATCTTACAATATGGTATAATAGCCATAAAAATGATTTGAACTGTTGGCTTTTAGAGCAATCTATGTCCATGGATTTTTGTCATTAAAAAAATCTTTTAAGCTATAGTAAGACTTTTCAATTAATTTGCGTTTAATAAAACCTTTGAACTTATTGAGAGACATATCCAAAATGTTCTCTGGCAACATATTATAAAAAAGTACAGAATTACCAACAAATGATTTTCCAACTTTTCGCAGCCTAGTAGTGGGCAACACAAGTTTATCTTTATTTCTAAGATTAATGTTATGACAGTCACTTTTTTTCTTAAATTTATCGATATTTTTGTGTACATATATTAAATTTTCAAGAATATATTGGTTATAAACTGTCATAATTTTAACTTCCTTAAACTTATTTCTCAGTGACTCTCTGGGTCCCATATTATATATGGCACGAACAGCCCTCTTCTGCAGCACGAAAATGGAATTAATATCAGCAGCATTACCCCATAAAAGTATGCCATATGACATAATGCTGTGAAAGTAACTAAAATAAACTAACCTCGCAGTTTCAATATCAGTTAGTTGGCGAATCTTTTTAACCGCATATGCAGCAGAACTAAGTCTGTTCGATAAGTTATTTACATGAGGGCCCCATTGGAGTTTAGCATCGCATGCTAAACTCAAAAACATAGCATACTTCATGGTACGAATTCAATGCGATTTATTTTAGGCACCGATATTGAATAGCATCGGAATTGGATCGTTAGATTAAAGTAGGCCTTCTGAACTTTAAAACTGATGACTTTCAAATATTTACGGGTCATTTTTAAAAATGTCTCATTTCTAACAATAAAAGAATGAATGAAATCGGACTACTCGTTAATGAATTACAGCGAAGTACAACATTTAACTTTCATCCCCTCTCCTAAGGGAACTGTGCCGAATTTTGAGATAAAAAGTATCCTATTTTTTACTCCCAAGTATAAACTTAAATCATGCTTATTTTAATTTCAATCTATTCAGTAGTTTTTGCGTGAAACACGCACAAACATACAGTCAAACAGACAAAAATTGCAAAAATGGCTTTTTTACGTTTTATTATTTATCCCTAACGTCTTCCAGTTATTTTTTTCGCAAATATCTTTAATGTTCAGACACAGCAAGTCTACGATTTTATTCTATGCATTGACTAAGCAGCTGCCGGGTGCACGCCTGCCTCACTGCATCTTTGTCTGTCAAATAGAATTAATTGCGCTCGCTACACTTTTCGGTCACTTTTAATGCTCGCGCAGAAAATTTTATATCTTAAATCCAGGCAACCATGGATTTAGCACCATTTTTAATCAGGCAACCTAATACGGTTGGATTGGGAATAAAATAATCTTTCATTTGATATGTAATTCGATTAAATAACAGATGAGGGAAGTTGATTGAAAAAAATTACTTAATTTTTTTATTGTTAAACATCCTTTGCACCAGCTTTGCAGGCAACCTATGTGCAGTGTATCAATCTCTACATCATCTAGCATATAATCTCTATCAGCATTAAATTAACAGATGAGGGTATATATTTTTAATACCGGATCTTCTACCATAACACCTAATCTGTGGCAAACTAGCGTTTTGACAGCTTATAAGAAGTATATTAATGGTTGGTGGAGTCACTAGCTTATTACAACGTGTTGTTGATCTACTTTTATAGTAACTAGATTATCAAAATACCCGCGCATGCATGTTCCTACATGATCACAGTGCATAGTCGTGGTCCCGTGGGACGCTCTCGCTGTTATTATGATATTAGCGCAGTTTTACAAATTCCTAATTCAGGGTTTAGAATTTCATAGTTAGGTATTGTTTGTTTATGTTTAAATATAAAATAATCAGAGAATAAAGCAGTGACCTAAATAAAATATATCGAATAGTCTGTGAAATTTAATACATAATTGTGGCTTAATATTGCAGAAGACTGGAAAACGAGAGAAAACATTGCAAATCGAAGATGAAGTGCATAAATACAATGTTCCTCAAATGAAGCTGCTCAATGACAAATAATGTTGACGATCCTCTTGGTTTGCAAACTCTTTTGCATAAAAACGATCTAAATTGCAGACTTAGAGATTTAGAGACTGCAGATTTAGAGACGTTGAGGCATACATTACCGAGAAAAGCGACAAACCTTTCCTTTTAGCGCTTATATTAGCACTAAAATGAAAACGGGATTTCCAACTTCTGAACTTTAGAACTTCAGAACTTACAACTTCTGAAGCTTATGAGTCTAGGACAGTGGCCAAAGTAAGATGGATAGTCGAAGCGGATCACGGCGCAATTTCGCAAAAGTTCCGGCTCTTAGATAATGATTTAAGCAACAAAATGTTACCGAACGTAAGATCTCTTTGTCGCATTGCTGGCGTACCTACAAAATAAATATGATATATTTCTGACATAGATTTACATTGTAAAATAATTAAAAATATGAAAGACTAGAGGATGTCCGCGACTTCGTTCGCGTGGAATTATGTTTTTAAAAATCCTGCGGGAACTTTTTGTTTTTCTTAAGCTTCTTTGAGCTTGCTAAAAACTGTTAAAAGTTCACTGACGGATGTTTAGGTACTTCAAAATATAAACATCCGCCAGTGAAAGTCTCATCAAAATCGATCCAGCCTTTCAGAGATCAGCCGGTAATCTTTAAAGTATCTCCTTTCTAACAAAAAAATGAATAAAATCGGACCACGCGTTAATAAATTACAACTAAGTACACATTTTGATTTTCATCCCCTCCCAAGGGAACCATGCTGAATTTCGGGATAAAAGTATCCTATATGTTATTCCGTAGTATGAACTTAAATCATGCCAATTTTCATTTTAATCCATTCAGTAGTTTTTGCGTGATGCGCGCAAACATACAGACAAACAAACAGATAAACAGACAATTATTTCAAAAATGACTTTTTTACGTTCTGTTACTAATTATCCCTAACATCCCCCAGTTATTATTTTGCAAAAATCTTTAATGTACCTACACGCAAGTCTACGATTTTATTATATGTATAGATAGATGCATAGAAGACTAGTAGACTAGTTAACAAGTTCGAAAACGTGAAAAATAGAGATAAAGGTCCTAAAAATATGAGTGATAGCTCATTCGATTCGGAATCACCTGTAGAAAAATGTTTTTGAAGGATTTTGGTGCAGGTAAAAAATTGCAATTGTTATTAACAAAATAAGATGAAAAAAAATGAAATTTCGTTTTATGTTAATAACTCGAAAAATATTTATATTTAAGCAATTTTGAAAAAAGTTCGTTAAAGAGGAGGAAATTTCCAATAAAAAAGTCTTAATTCCGAAACTCTATCTCCATTATTTATAACTTTAATTTGACGTTGAAAATAGGGCTCCGCACGGCGGTTACGGCATGCGCGCGCGAGAGTTCAGCAATAAAACACTTGAAAGCATCGAGCCCTGAAGAAAAAAAGTTTTTTTTCAATAAGTTATTCAATTGTAAACTAACAAATTTCTTCTCAATCTCCGTTGGCATAAACAATGTGATGAAAGGTATAAATATAATAATTGGCCTAAAAATATTAAACTTCGTGGAGCCCTTCTGATATATTTTTTCTTCTGATTTGATTATTTGCCCTTCTGATTAGTTTTTATAACTAATATAAATCATATGATTTAGCATGATTATTATGATTTTTCAGTAGTTATAAAAAATCATAATTAACAAATTAATAAATTTTTATGAAAATTTATTGCAGGATCTTATGAAGTATATATATCAGAAGGGCTCCACGAAGTTTAATATTTTTGGGCCAATTATTTATACCTTTCATCACATTGTTTATGCCAACGGAGATTGGGAAGAAATTTGTTAGTTTACTGTATAGATGTAAGATGCTTTCAAGTGTTAAGAAGATACTAGAATTTTTTCAAATTTTTAAAATCACATTTTATGTTATAAAAAAATTAATTTTATTGCTGAACTATCGCGCGTGCATGCCGTAACCGCTGCGCGGAGCCCTATTTTCAACGTCAAATTAAAATTATAAATAATGGAGATAGAGTTTCGAAGTTGAGATATTTTATTGGAAAGGAGGATGGGCAAAGTGGTCTACCTACTCAACACAAATGAAACCTATTTCAATGAAAAGCTTATTTTTAGTACTTAATTTTATTATATGGAAGCAAAGCTGTAAGTCTTGGGGTTCAAGAGATTTTCGAGAAAAACATAATGCAGCCCCACGGAAGCCCCTTACCTTATTTTCTGTTTTATGACCGCAAGATATAGAAGCATTAGGCTATGAAGGACATAATATGCCACCTAGTAACGATAGGAATAGTTCGCAGCTTTCTAACGATAAAGCTAATAATCACACGAGTAGATAGGTATAGTGGATTCAGTATTAACTGACGCGTTTCCACTTGAACGTAAACAATAGGGGTAATAAACCAAATACTCATAGAAACCATTCATTTTTAAAGGAGCCGTTTCGGTGTGGTTTCGGCCTTATCTATTTTGTTGCAAACCAACCAGTGTTGATACTTTTGAATATTCATAGAATAATTTAAAAAAAATTACGTACATGTTAATATACAAATACAATAACAAATCTAAATTATTTATTTATTGTAAAGTAATAAATCAAACGTTCAAGAGAATTATTTGTGCATCACGATTTATAAGCTTGTTGAACACATTCAGATTATCGTCGTTATTATTTTCACATGGCACAGTGGAAGGCGATTTCACCCAAGGTCGAAACATATCGAAAAACGTATATTTCCATTGAAGATTCTCTTCGAAGTTTTAAAAACAACTGAGTGGTATTTCTATTTATTATATTATTAAAAGGAAGATAACATAGGGAAAGTATCAAAAACGTTTGAACCGTTTTGCAAGTGTTTAGGTACAAAGAATTCACCCGGCACGACTTAATCCTATTGTTATTGCTAATGACGGTCTCAAGTGGAAACACGCCAGATAATATTGAATGTACTGTACAGACTGAGGGGAAGCTTCTACAAGCGGGCCGCTGTAGGTACACGCATACATATGCGCACGTTTGTCATCTAACTGAGCTGGTTGGATGTTAGACGCGGGCATCGATGTAGTTCTAATACATACATCGATGGACGCGGGCGTCCGTGAACCGTTGGTGAGTGTGTTTGTGTGAGTGTACCTACAGCGAGCCGTTTGTATGAAGCTTTTCCTCTGTCCCTATCTACTTGTGTGCTAATAATCTCGACTTATTACTATTATTAGTTATGTTGGGCCCGACATTAGGCCGGTTTTGTGCCCCCTGCTGCCAACTTGACCAATGTATTTAATTCTAGACGCTACGCCACCACCACCTACAGCCTTTTAACGTCCCACTGCTGAGCACAGCCCTCCTCTCTTATAGGAGAGGGATTTAGAGCTTAAACCCGCCACGCTGCTCCAATGTAGGTTGGTGGGCTTTAACGATTATTGTCACATGATAGTAATAATAACCGGGGCCGACTGCCTAACGTGCTCTCTGAGGCACGGGGGTGAAACAGCGCCAACTACCAACTCCGAGCTGGCACTGAGAATTTCTTGACAGAAAAACCCAATACCTAACAATTATTTGCCTGACCCGGGAATCGAACCCGGGACCTCGTGATCTGCAGTCGATTATGCTAACCATTAGACCTAAGAGGCAGTTTAATGTAGAACGCTACGCACTATTAATTAAATTCATAGTAGAATTACTAATATAGAGTATTTTTAAAACATTTATTTTTTAGTGAATTTTGAAAAACTCCCATATATTTTGGCATAAACGCTATACGTAATTTGATTAACTACTTATTAGCTTCTTATTTCCATAGAGGGCGTTTGTGTTGATTAGGTAGACCAACGTTCATACATTTTTGCCCATCCTCCTTTCCTCCTCTTTAACGAACTTTTTTCAAAATTGCTTAAATATGAATATTTTTCGAGTTATTAACATAAAACGAAATATCATTTTTTTTCATCTTATTTTGTTAATAACAATTGTAATTTTTTACTTGCACCAAAATCCTTCAAAAACATTTTTCTAGAGGTAATTGCAAATCGAATGAGGTATCGCTCATATTTTTAGGACCTCTATCTCTATTTTTCGCGTTTTTGAATATGTTAATTAGTCCCAAGGATGCCCGCGATTTCGTCCGCGTGGATTTAGATTTTTAAATATCCCGCGAAAACTCTTTGTTTTTTCTAAGCTCTTTTGAGCTCATACCTACTGGTCAAAGTCGCGCATTAAAATGCACAGTAATGAGTATTAATTTTTAATAGCTCTTTCCCATCACTATCTCAATGAAAGTCCGATCAAAATCGGTCCAGCATTTCGGAGATAGACAAACACAAATTTAAGTGTACCCCAGATGATAATAATCCGTACGGTCAAAGGTTCCTGTACAATCCGGGTTCCAAGTTATATGGAATACTGAGGGTTGTGATGACTGTAATTTCAGAACTACTAAACCAATGGTCTTGAAATATTTACGGAACACTCTTTCAAGTATTTCTTTTCTAACAAAAAAAGATTGAATGAAATCGGATCACGCGTTAATGAATTACAGCTAAGTACACTTTGACTTTCATACCCTCTCCCAAGGGAACCGTGCTGAATTTCAGGATTAAAGTATCCTATATGTTACTCCGTATTATGAACGTAAATCATGCTAAGTTTCATTTCGATCCATTCAGTAAGTAGTTTTTGCGTGATACGCGCACAAACATACAGACAAACAGAGTAACAGACAAAAATTTCAAAAATAGCTTTTTTACGTTTCATTACTTATCCCTAACACCCCTCAGGTATTATTTTGCAAAAATCTTTAATGTACAGACACGGCAAGTCTACTACTATTATGTTATGTATTCAAGATTGAAAGATTGAAGATGTACGAGTATTTCAAGATTTTGGAAAATTCTATCCCCAAGTGGGTTAAATAAGACATTTTAGGAGGATGAATAAGAAGAATTAGTAAATAATTAGTAGAGAGAGTAATTAATAAAGAGGCGACGTTTTCACGTCATTTGTCAAGTTATAGACATATATAGGGCTCCGTCTTCGGTACGGAACCCTGAAAAACCGCATTCAAACGGTTGACTTGTTTTAGAGTTACGGTGCGGTCAAACTTATACCATCCCTCTGCGTCGGGGGTTAAAAAAACGCATTAAAATCGATGTAAATAACCATTATGTGTCTAAGATACCTACCGCAGCTAGAAAAAAAGCTGATAACTTTGAAACGGCTGAACCGATTTTGATAAAACTTGTCTAAGAAAGCCTCGAAAACCTGCTTTCAAAAAAAAATCTACTTTCAAACAAAAAAACCGCATTCAAATCGGTTCAACCGTTTAAGAGCTATGGGGGGACAGACAGACTCAGATAGTGGTCAAACTTATAAAATTCCTCTTTTTGCGTTGGGGTTTAAAAAACAACCGGATTGAGGGCGAAACAAGTGATAATCTAAAAGATTGCAAGTTAAACCGAATTCACCACACACTTAACAGTCGATATCTTGACAACTACTGGACCGATTTTAATAAAACTTGCACTGTTCCCCTAAGTTGAAGTAAATGTAAGCCAATAAAGAATGGTCCCAATCCAATTAATTGTTTCGCAGAAATCCGCTGACAAACATACGTATACAGCTATGAAAGTATATATTTGTTTGGAAGCCCTTATTATTTTATTTGAATGGTTTGCAGTTACAATAATATTACATACATACTGTCGAATTGACAAACTCCTATTTTTGAAGTCGGTTAATAAAAAGACTTCTCCCCATTGTCTATTTCTATCTTACACAATGCTCTCTGCGGAAATGGATAGTAATATTCTTAAACTTGTCAATTTAGTTTAGATTGTAAAACAAATTAGTATTTTCTGAACAACTTAACAAACTGTAAACAATAATAACTAGTGGATCCGGCAGACGTCGTCCTGCCCGGTGACATACCGACATCAGCGCCACCTACCGAGACCCGGTAGGTTACCTGTACCTACCCGGTAATTGTGTTTTCAAACCATCCAGGATTGAAATATACACACAAAATTTCATCCAAATAGGTCCAGCCGTTTAGGAGGAGTCAGGTGTAAAACACACGTACGGAAGAATTAAATAGGTACGGGTGAGAGTTTACCGTATCCACGCGACGGGATGTTTGACAGTTACGAAACCCGTGAACATTTTGTATGGGAAAATGTTTCCTCTTTTATTTTATTTTTTCTTTAATTTTCCGATGTTTTTAATAGTTATTCTGCTATTCGGGATGGAGACAAATCAATAACCATGAAAATCGCTCCAGCTGTTCTCGAGTTATAAGTGTTCGAATTAACACGACTTACAGCTAACCTATCGGGTCTCAGTAGGTGGCGCCGATGTCGGTATGTCACTGGGCAGGACGAAGTCTGCCGGGTCCACTAGTAAAATCCATAAAAAACACTTATCACACTTTAAAGTTTAAACAAAGCGCCTCCAATGTAACCAGACAAGACTGTCAAATATTGACGTGAACCCCGCACATACGCAATAATACTATAAATACGGAACCCTAAAAAACACCCGTTGATCCCTTGATATTTCTGATAGAAATCTAATAATTTAAACTAATAATCAGCAATAATATTGATCTATAATGAATAAAATCATCAATAATAAAAATATAATAAGGCCAGCATATTATGTGCAATATGATTTGTGGGATAATTATATAATAATATGTGATATGAAAAATGTGAGGTAGTCTTACACGTAGGCAGCAGGCCATTCACTTCTATTAAGGCTGCTCTCCTCACGCGCTTCTCTATACAAACGTATTACGCCTATTATTCTAATATTTGTAGCAATAGATCTAAAGTTAAGCCAGATATCAATTTATATCTCCATTATCTATGCCATTAAAATAAAAAAATTAGTAAAATTATATTTATTTTGAAAGTTTGACGCTTGAAAAATCACTATTTTTGGGCAAATTTTGAGGCAACTTCGTGCGTAAATAAACTATATAAGAAACTAGAAAATTGAAAAACGACCGAATTGTTATCATACGTTACTTCATAATAATTTCAAATGTCTTTAGTTCATGTAAAAAAATGCCAAATATTTGCTAAAATAGGCGTAATTCCAAACCTAGATTTGCATCTTTTTACTTTGCCGTTTTTCACTAAAAATCATGATATCTCAAGCAAAATTTATTTATTTAATTAATTAATTATTTATTTATGTATATATTTTTAGTACTCTTCTTTACTGAAGACGTCTTGCTCTCTAAATGCAGAAATCACTGTTTTAGACTCCACTCACAAACGATTTGTCGCTCCCATAGAGAGGACTCTTAATACAAAGTTCGCTAGATAGCACAGTTCACGTTAATTCCGACTACCTTCACTTCCACTTTTCTCAGTAATCAGCGCCATATTTGCTTCAGGTGGACTGTCAACTGTCAATTGACAGTCCACCATATTTTTATTACTATAGGTCAGTGCAGTAGCCCAGCTCGTTTAGTCAAATGGCGCGGTGACGAACAAAATAATTTAAACAATCTCTTGAATCTAGTCATATTAAATTGGTGAATTGTTTTAATTATTTTAATTGTGTGTGTGTGTATTTAAAAAATATTAATAATGTCCGACGGGTATAACGCAGATGAAAGTTATTCTGATTCTGAATCAGCGTCAGATTATGAGGACTCGATACCGATATCATATAATGAACACTATAATATCTCCGCACGTTACCCGTATTGTTGTCCTTTGTGTTGTCCTGTGTGTTGTCACTATTGGAATTTGATAATACGTAAGTGAATATTATTTTTGAATGTACAACTAGTTTGATTTTTGACGATTGCTAACGGCCATGTTGCAAAACGTAAGCGTCTCCCGTAAGCTTGAGTTTTACTTTTAATAAAGTACATGTCTGATTGATATGCAATTATAATATCGGGATTTGAAATTGATTGTTTTTTGTTGTAATATAGAACGAGTCTACGTCAACATATTTTCAACTTTTAGTTTTTTTTTCTGTTTTATTTTCACAACTAAAACCAATTTTAAAACTCGATATATCCCATTGTAAAGCAAAGTTTTATAGCAATCCGACATATAATTTTCTAAATAAGCAAAACTACGTACTTAGTGCTTACGGTGTTTTCAAACGTTACCTTCCCATATTTCCGTGGCAGTATTTTTAAACCGACTCCAAACAACAGGAGTGCATCAATTCGACGCATATTCCGTGACTGTTTTTGCGGGTATACCATTAGGCTGGACCCTTTTTTTGGAGATCTACGACGTAAAACATTAAATAAGTCTCGATCAATATAATATAGTCTAGTAAAGAAGATGATATTTCATTACAAAAATCCATCATGGCGGTAGACCACCGTAAAATGTCATTAATTTTTTTACCGTAAGATGTCGTTCGATTGGCGGCATTTACGTTGTTAACGAGAACTGACGATGGTATGGTTGATTGCCAGTTTATAATCTTTCTTTATTGTTTAAAAACTTACATGGATACAGTACATTACATAAAGTAGGTATTAAAGTAAGCCATGATATAGCCTACCAAAATGTCGCCCCCAAACTAGGATCCCCTGAAATACACGGGTGTTAATAGTGGTTAAAACACATCTAAAGTTAATTTTCTTCTTCTTTACACACACACTTTGAGGATATTTAACTTATATTGTATTTAGCTTATATTTTAAATGTGTAGGTACTTCATTTCTAATAATAAGATTTTCATAAAGATTGTTTACGGAAGAGCGGGACATCCTGGTACATTTATAAATTTACCTAAAAGGATGTTCCAACAAGAGATTAATGTTTTGTAAAAAATGTTATGAATATTTTTTTTACAAAAATTTTTTTTTTCATTTCTTTCATAAAGGTAGGTACCTAAGTTCTTTAAAAAGCGAAACAAATATTACCGTCACGATAAGCGGCGCGATACTCCGCGCGCATGCATTGACTGTGATAGTATATGCAAAAAATTTAGATGTTGATGAGTGTTTTACGTTATTGAGTTATATCAAAAAAAAAAAAACATTTCAAATATGTTTATTGGTTTAAGATAATTTTATTGTTAATGTTCAGTTACGTACCTATAGGTAAGGTAATGATTATTAGTTTGTTGTATTAATAATAATGTGTGTAACATAATATGTACAAATGGATAGGATATGAAGTAATTTATTCATCTATTCATCTATAGAATACTAGCAGTTGCCCGCGACTTCGTCCGCGTGAATTCATACAAACCTCAAACGAAATTTCTTCCTTAATCTAATAAAAGTTCTTAATACCAATTTTACCAAATAGCGAAAAATGATGGACACATACAAACCTTCATCCCATACTTAACCAACTTGGGGGTAAAATTTACAAAAATCCAGAAAGACATAATTCTTTATTTTTAACCCCCGACGCAAAAACGACGGGGGGTGATATGTTTGACGTGTGTGTGTGTGCGTGCGTGCGTGCGTGTTTGTGTCTTTGTGTGTGTGTTTGTGTGTGTGTGTTTGTTTGTGTGTTTGTGTGTATGTGTTTGTGTGTGTGTGTGTTTGTGTATGTGTGTGTTTGTGTGTGTGTGTGTGTGTGTGTGTGTGTGTGTGTGTGTGTGTGTATCTGTCTGTTCCCCTGTGGCGCTCAAACGGGTGGACCGATTTAAATGCGGTTTTTTGTTTGAAAGGTCAATTAGTCGAGAGTGTTGTTAGCTATGTTTGATGAAAATCGATCCAAGATGACCGCCGCTACAAAATGGTGGATTACATATTTTTTCACAACTCCGTTAATATGGGTATCAAATGAAAGGGCTTGACTAGTAGAATAGCAGTATGCAAATCCAAGATGGCCGCCGCCACGAAATGGCGAATGTCGGGGGTTTTTTAAATTTTTAATTTATACTTGTTAACCTAAATCCCAAATATAATATATATTTTTTAGGGATATATGAGCGCTAAATTTTTAGGCTGTATATTCAATTATTTTATTTTGATCACAAAAAGCAATTTTAAGCGACTGTAACATCCCCCAGTTATTATTTTGCAAAAATATGTAATGTACAGATACGGAAAGTCTACAATTTTATTATATGTATAGATAAATGGCGCCTTCTTTTTACTCACTAGCTGATCCATGCGACTTCGTCCGCGTGGATTCAAAAATGTACCGTTCAACTTTCTTGATTTTTTTCTTTTATAAGAACCTTCTCCGGATAATAACAAACAATTAAAATAGAATTAGCGAAATTAGTCCAGCCGTTCATGCGTGATGCCGTGACCAAGGAAAATAGGGATTCATTTTTATATATTATATATAGACAATAAAAGTAGAATTAACGTAATTAGTCCACCCGTTGATGCGTGATGCCGTGATCAAGAAAAATAGGGATTCATTTTTGTTATATATATAGATTAATTAGCTTTATCCCGGCTCAAGCATTATACTTATCGGCTCGTTAATATGGTATTGTAAATAATTGAGCATTACGTCATTCTCCCTACCCACATTTTATTATAAAAGAGAGGGCGCAAGCGTGTGCGACACATTCTGATCCGGGCTCTTGACGAGGGCGCTGTACGTTCGTGCGGTGTGTCGTGTTGTAGATTGTGTTGTACGAAGTAGGTAGTGTCGTGCGACGTGTGTTGTGTAGATTAGATTGGTTGACGATGGCTCGGTTAAAGGGGTGGTGGAGACCGACCTATGTAGGTTAGGTTAGTTAGTCAATTAGTGTGTCAGTTAATGAGAGGCTTTTCAATAGGCCCGTACCCATGTTACGCCCACAGCAAATTATTTCGATCTACCCTCATAATGGATAATAATAAATAGCCTTCTGATGTTGTCTCTGGTCCATCTCTGACGACATCAGAAGTGGGATCTGCAGGGCGATTCAGAACACTTCGATTCGGTTTCGGTTTCGACAACTACCCTGTCGAGTGTCGATACGGTTATTCTGAATTGAGAATACATCTTATCGTACGATAAGTAATTCAGAACACTTCGATAACGTAATTATTGATCGATTCGGTAAGTTATCGTACGATAAGATGTATTTTCAATGCAGAATAACCGTATCGACAGGGTAGAAGTCGAAACCAAAACCGAATCGAAGAGTTCTGAATCGTCCTGCTGAAGGGCCAATTGATGAGCTGGAGCCTCTAACTGCATTTGCGTCTATCAGTCTCCTTCGTGGCACCAAAGCCATGTTAAACCATTGTTGTGTGCGAGTCGTTTTCATTTTGTTAAGATTCCGGTGCCGCGATTCTCTCAATAAAGAAAGTATTGTGAATAGGTTATCGGGTGTGCGTTTTAGTAAAATCGTTAATATACCGATAATAACCGGTATTGGAAATTCAAGTGTTAGTAACTTGCAAATTTTCTGTGAGAATTTTAATTGATTTTTAATTGAAACAAAAATTTTTGTTTCATGTTACATTAGATGAGTTTTTGCGTTTTGATATTATGGTCGTGATATTTTAAAGCCCGGTTGTGCAATTACTATGACAGCAGATATCTTTTCTATTCCAAAGTGTAAAATAGTTAACACTGCATGCAGTATTTCACATTCCGCGGATTTCGTTTAGTAGATCCTAGTAAAACGGTTTAACGTCGTCCGCACCGCCTTTGATGAACGGCAGGTAGTTCGTAATAAAATAAGCGAGATGTTAGATGCGGGTATGCGGGACCCAATTGTTCAACGTGAAAAACGTTAACAGAGCGATTGTGTGTGGATTTCCGAGAATTGATCAGCTACACTGTTACCGATTATATCAGATCAAATTGCGCGTTTATGTGGTGCTAACTATTACAAGTGTTTAGATTAGAAACCCACTGGCCCGGGTTGAACCAAATTAAAGTCCATCCGGGATAGCTTCAGAGACCTGGAGGGCCGCCTAGGTTGTCGGGGGCTTTTTGAAGTGGGGCTAGTGATCTCAGATCTACCGATTGCTGAGTATAATTAATAGTCGCTCGAGGACGACCCAATGTCAGGTTGGCCGTAACGGGCGGCGATCAGCTGTATGTTGATAACAATTGAAAGCGCTAAGATAATAACAAAAACCAACAAAAAAATAAAACAAAAAAAATCGCGATTAATTGAAACTAAAGTTATAGAAATACTCAGAATAACAAAATACCCGCTATTGAGATGAATGATTCGTTTGAAAATGGTTTTGTTTGCTAACCAAATTCTATTGCCCAGGTACCTTCATCAATGTTGAAAAGTGATCAAGTTCGAAACCGTTGGTTGCGATAAAGTCGTGAAGAGGTAGTACATCGTGAAATGGTTTATTAAGATGTTAACTAGAGAAATGCTATTGTTATGTTAGAAAGTTAGACGCCGCCGAGTTTCTTACTGGTTCTTCTCGCTAGGTCGCGGCATTCCGAAAATCCGAACCAGTGGTTTTAGTTTGAAAATTTAAATGTGATATTTGATTGAGGGTTTGCAATAGTAATTGCACCCTAATCAGATAAGTGTTGCCATTTCCGGGAATTTACAGGGAAAACGATGGAGTGCGTGTGTGGTGTAGTTGATTAAAAGAACTGGCCTATATGGGTCGATGTTTTCGATTAGACTATGGGTTGATTGTGATTATTACTTTGACTATGACGTTGACTTTGACCTTTGTTCTTGGAGGGAGAGTGAATGAATGGTCTAAGGAGCTGGCTCATGCGGGTCGAGGTTCCGGATCACTTCATTCACGGCAGCGTGTGAACGTGTGACGTTCGTTGTTAGTGTGAGCTGGGTGGTTAGTGAATGCTCTAAGGAGCTGGCTCATGCGGGTCGAGGTTCCGGATCACTTCATTGATGGCAGCGTCTAATCGTGTGTTACAAGTGGGGAGGGCACTGACGGGTTGTGTCTGCTACACATCATCACATGAGGTGGTTGACGCGATTGACAGCTGATGTGATGATTGACAATTGACAGACGGAGGTGACCTAGAAGTAGTGAAGTGTCAGGGATGGGCGAGCGTATTTAGAGGTGTACTTCATTTGTGTGTTGTTCTTTGTAGACATTCCCGAACGTGGGCAGTCGCACAGGGACGTGCGAATGTCAGTCTGGCCGTATTGGCTCGTTAATATTGTATTGTAAATAATCGAGCATTACGTCATTCTCCCAGCACCCTAGACGTTTTATTATGAGAGAGGGCGCAAGCGTGTGCGACACATTCCGATCCGGGCTCTCGACGAGGGCGCTGTTCGTTCGTGCGGTGTGTCGTGTCGTAGATTGTGTTGTACGAAGTAGGTCGTGTCGTGCGATTTGTGTTGTGTAGATTAGATTAGATTGGTTGACGATGGCTCGGTTAAAGGGGTGGTGGAGACCAACCTAGGTAGGTTAGGCTAGTTAGTTAATTAGTGTGTCAGCTAATGAGAGGCTTCTCAATAGACCCGTACCCATGTTACGCCCTCAGCAAAGTATTTCGATCTACCCTCATAATGGAGAATAACAAATAGCCTTCTGATGTTGTCTCTGGTCCATCTCTGGCGACATACTTAATCCCCTGTTAAATAATTCTTCCACTATTCATACATTAAAATAAATAAATAGCTATGGTGTTCATGGCAATTTCAGTATAATATTATGATTCGTAGGGAACGATAGCAAATAGAGTTTCGTAACTTGTAAACAAGGCAAACTAGTTGGCAAGGACGTTAAATTTTCAAAAATATATGTTGAAAATTAGATAGATATCTATAATAATATACAGAAGCTTGTCCTGACTGACTGACTGACTGATCATCAACGCACAGCCTAAACCACTGAAGCTTGTGAAACTTGAAATTTGCACAGCAGCTTCATTTTATGAATAGAATAGAATAGAATAGAAAAGTTTTTTATTCAAATAAACTTTTACAAGTGCTTTTGAATCGTCGATTGAGTCTACCACAGGTTCGGAATGCAGTTCCAGCCGAGAAGAACCTGCAAGAAACTCGGCGGTTGCTCTTTTTTAAATGATGTAGGCGCACATTAAGAAATAATTGCGATTTCCACCCCTAAGGCGATTAAATAGGGGATGAAAGTTTGTATGAATGTCCGTTATTTTTCACGTTATATCCATGAAAATTGGTATTTAGGTTTTCGGTTAAAAATAAAGACTAGTTTTTCCAAAATTCCTTAAACACGTAGTTTAAGGAATTTTGGAAAAACTACCCCCAGGTGGGTTAAATGAGGGATAAAAGTTTGTATGAAAGTCCGTCATTTTTAAAGTTATATCAATGAAAATCGATATTTATATTATCGGTTAAAAATAAAGAATTACGTTTTTCTGGAATTTTGAAAATTCTACCCCCAAGTGGGTTAAATAGGGGATGAAATTTATAAGAGTCCAAGCGGATGAAGTCGCTGCCATCAGCTAGTTGTAAAATAAAAACTAATCAGTCCTATATCATTTGGTCGTACCTATCTGGTACATAGTTATAACATGATATTTTGTTTGGTAGGTATATTATGTTAATTTGAGTGCATAGATCCTACCTAGAAACCTAATGCCAGACGTGCAACGTGCAGCGTGTTTGGTTTGAATACTTATTTATTTTTGTAAAAAAGTGCTCTATGAAGTAATTTGCTGCTCATTGAATTATTTTAAATTCACTTCAGAATAAATAATGGGTATCGGCAAACATCGGAATCAATCGTATTTTACATTACAAAGACGATGGATGAAAGTAATTTGGTCCTAAAAAACACTCGTAATTTCAACTTTATCACAAATAAATAAATGTCATTAACATTTCAAGAACAGCAATTAGTTGCAAGTCGTGACTCGTGAGCAGCGCGGCGCAGGAAAT
Source organism: Melanargia galathea (assembly GCA_920104075.1). Classification (NCBI taxonomy): domain Eukaryota; kingdom Metazoa; phylum Arthropoda; class Insecta; order Lepidoptera; family Nymphalidae; genus Melanargia; species Melanargia galathea. The sequence continues at coordinate 17,541,758 of OV049860.1, forward strand.
TAGTCAGTTACGACTAGGATTGATCGGAGAGATGACGTCCGCCACCCTACGATCAAACAAAGGAAATAGATTCACAATAGGCATTAACAAAACATCCACACAGTATGAGCACCCACATGAATATTTGAGAGCATTTTTACCGCGTTACTTATAGTAGGGGAGCCCAAGAGGGGATTTTTGGATTTACTCGAGCGTGTCAGATTAAGATATGGGAGGCATCTTGCATCCTGCTGAGTATCCTCTACCATACATAAGCCCTTTATATAGAGCCGCGCGCGAAATAAAAAAAATGATGGACAGAAATACTCAGAAACGTCAGATTAAAAGATATGGTGGGTTAATTATATTACCAGCTAAGAAAAGTATATTTAGAAAATCAGACTATTTGAACGTAACGTACGAGATTGAGAGCATTACAAACCTTTTTGAATCTGTGAAGGGTGGTTGAATTTTTTCTATTTTGAAGGAAATGATGCAAAAATAAAAAAAATATAATAAGCCGATTTCCACAAGCCGAAGTTATAAAAATCGTCTATTAAAGATGAGAGCGTGCAGCTAGAAGCTTTCCCCACCACTGAAATGGAAAACGTTATATAACCTTTTATTCTTCCTATCAAGTAATCTACAAAATGTAATAGGTCCCGACGACGCTCCTAATACGCTGTAATAGGTCCCTACATAAACAGACAACATGCTAAAATTTTCGATTAAAATTATGAGAATCACTCATCGTCTAAGACGTTAAAAAGCATGAAAAACCATTTTTTCGGGAAGTAATTATTGTTATTACTGAACATGTGACACTCAGAAAGTTTTGCGAAATCAAAAAAAAATCCACAGCTTAAAATTTTATTATTATACCTGCAGTGTTATTCTTATAATAAGATAGAAGATTTTAAACGTATTTTCCAACAAAATTAACCAATTCTTCCAGTCCGAATCTGACACCTTTTTAATGCCTACTCGAACGTAACTATACTTCGACTAATTCGATACAGTAAACTGACGTTTCAAAATGTCATTTCGTAAAATAATAATAAATAAATAAATAACCTAATCTCAATAGTGATGTGATAGATTCATTTCACATCATTTCATTTATAAAAATGTTTGACTGTTACTTATTAAGATCTATAAATCACTACATAGTATAAAACAAAGTCGCTTTCTCTGTCCCTATATCCCTATGTATGCTTAAATCTTTAAAACTACGCAACGGATTTTGATGCGGTTTTTTTTAATAGATAGAGTGATTCAAGAGGAAGGTTTATGAGTAGAAAAATTGGACCCGGTAGGTGGCGCTAATAGCGGGCAGGACGACGTCTGTCGGGTCCGCTAGTATTGTATATATAGTAGGAACAATCTACCTCGAACTAGGAATACGATTAACGTTTTACAGATTAAAAAGTTAGAAATTAACCCTATTATGTTTTGACATGCACTCGACCGGTTTAACTTTATTACATGTTCAATTATTTTTTATCAATCGATCACCCAACGATATTGCTATGCCAGAATTTGATTGTGGCGTTTCTTAAATCAAAACTTTACTTTGATCAACTTTTGTCTCGTCGTCTGATGATATTTTCTACCATCAACTATCTGCCTAAGTGCCTATAGACCAGAATCTCATGAAAAATAGGGAAATTAAATTTTGTAGTAAGCAACACTAGGTTAACTCTGCTGCCCTAGTCATAAACAAAGTAATTACATTCAGAACACCTTACTTGGGATCGTTTCACGAAACGAAAAATCAACCAACTGCATTTTAAATACAAAAACAAAGTAATCAACATCCAATTACTTTGTTTTTGTGTTGTGCTTGTTGTTTACTTGGTTTTTGCATTTATATCCCGGGTTAGTGTGTGCAGTTACTTTGTTAGGGCAATTCAAATTTCAGTAAACGGTTCAAGTTATTTGAAATATTAAACTGTGGTAAAAACAACTCGACAAAACTTTTGTTAATGCAAAAAAGTCAATTTCACAAAAAATGTCAGTTACTTTGTTTATAGCTAGGGCAGCCGTAGTGTTGCTAACTTTGGAATTTCATTTCCGTATTTTTCATGAGATTCTGGTTAACCTATATCATATCATTATTTATGAGCGTGTAATGTTAGTTTAGTAAAAAAAAATCTTGTGGTTGATCGAAAGACGGCGCGGCGGTGCGGGAAGGTTGACGGCTAGGTGCGGCAGGGCTGACGGTTGAGTGACGGGAGGGGTAACTTGTCGACGTAACAGCTGAGTCCGACACCACTCCCGCACACCATAAGTACTCAACAACCGTAGAGAACTTTATTAGTAACTAGCTGATGCCAGCGACTTCGTTCGCTTGGATTCTTGTTAATCACATCCCTTATTTAACCCACATGGGGGTAGAATTTCCAAAATCCCAGAAACATGTAATTCTTTATTTTTAACCGACAATACAAATACCGATTTTCACTGATATAACTTGAAAAAACAAACTTTCATCCCCTTTAGGGGTGCAATTCGCAATAATCCTTTCTTAGTGTGCGCCTACGTCATAAAAGGAAGCTACTGTGAAAATTTCAAGTTTCTAGCTTCAGTGGTTTAGGTTGTGCGTTGATGATCAGTCAGTCAGTCAGTCAGGACAAGCCTCTTTATATTAATTATAGATGAAAATCTAAATGTATGAAGATAAATGACTAATTTATGGCAACACTGAAGACATCATAGAATGCTCGGAAAAATAAAAAATCAAATCTAACTTCTTGTTTTAAAGTACTATTAAAATAACACACGGATTTCAGTAAAATTCGCTACATAGTATACGGAATTTTATTTTACTTCATAATAGGTAATTAAACACAGCAAATACATATTATTATATCGACGAGGACGACGCGGTGAGATTTTCATTGGTTACGTATTTCACCTTACGGAATTGCATAAGGGTGGCTATCCGCTACGATTGGGACCGTCCCAAAATCGTAGCGATAGTCTACGAAGTATTTCTGTCTCGTTCTAGCGTCAGTATAACTCTCGCGGACAACGAAATGAAATGTTGATTGGGCTCTCTTCTGCTTTGACTATCTTCCAGTTTCTTGTATTAAATAGTAATAAAGTTTAGTTGTAATTAATGAATTTCAAAGTCTAGTGCTTAAAAATTAGTGATAATCAATAGCACAAACGTGAAAGTGTCGCTGTGGCAATAATTTTAGCGTGTGCAAGTCGCGATGTGCCGCGCCGTTTCCTTATCGATTTTCTCTATGCTGCATTAAATTACTGTTTAGATTGTGAATGCGGACTGCAAATATTCTAACAATATGCCTTAAGACTTAGTGATTTTTTTTATATTGGCACGTGCTTTACCGTACGTTGAAATAGAATATTTTTTAATTTTTGAAAATGTTTATGTAAAGCAATAACATTCATATTTTTTATATGATGAGATGATAATGTAGAGTTCGCCATATGCCGGTGGTCGTGTCTCCATTGTTCTGGGAATGGTTCAACATTTGGCTGATTCAATTTCTGAAGAATTTATATCATGAAATCAAAATGGTAGCGCTAAGAGGCGGTAACAGTTCCCTGGGCGCAGTGTCGCACGGATGCGGGCTCCACGCAGGACAGCAGAACGCGCTCGATTTGACGCACCGCTTACAATCATCACTGGGCATGCAGCAGAGCGGCGCGACGCAGCCGGTGGGCCACCACGCCGGCTACCTGGGCCACGCGAGCCACGGCAACCATTCCAATCACATCGGTCACGGCGGCATCGGCGCAGCCAGCCAGGTCAACTTGCCGACGTTGAGCAGTGTGTCGCTCTTGATGCCCCAGCACACCTCCGCTAACTTGAAGAACGAGCAGAACACGCGCTACTCCAATTCCAATTGCATGCTGCCCTCGCATCATTACAGACTGTTAACGCAAGCCGCAAGTAAGTCGCAGTGTAGCCCGCACCTCAATAACCACTCGGGCTATTTGCGCCCACGTTAAGCGGACACTTAGAAATGATTCCTTAACCTCATTTTGTGCATTGTTTTCTATGTTATTGTTACCGACTGTACCGATAAGGCTATTGAAACTGGCGTCATTACTTTTAATGCTACACTTGAAAATATTATGTTCGTATAGCGATATGGGTAAGGTAATGCACCGTGGATGTGTGATTGTATGCTGAACGTGTACAGCAATTGTTTGCAGAAAATTTCCTTAGCATATTTCAGTTATCCTCGGGCGCCGACACCACACAGTGAGTCTACCAACTATCGGAGAACTTCAACAGAAGTTGTACACACAGTACAACATCATAATCGTGTCGATAGTTTGCAATGCGTCTATTATTATTTATTAACTAGCTTTTGCCCGCGGCTTCGCCCGCGTGAATTTCGGTTTTTCACAAATCCTGAGGGATAAGTAGATTTCTGGTCCACCCGCCCCCCGCCGCGCGGCGGCGTACCGCGGTACCGCGTACGACGGGCGCAGGGCGCAGGGCGCAGTGCGCAGGGCGCAGGGGTGCGCGGCGCGGGGAGTTCCGTGCAGCGCGAGCGTCGCGGTCGGCCGTCACGCGCAGCGAAAATACCTATCAGGGCGTTTTTTACCGATTTCAACACAACTCCTTTTTTGAAAGTCGGTTAAAAAAGTAGCCTATGTTACTCCTTGGTTAATCCTCTACTTGTCTGTGAAAGTCCCGTCAAAATCGGTTCAGCCGTTTCGAAGATTAGCCCGTTCAAACAGACAGACAGACAGACAAAAATTTTAAAAACGTGTGATTCGGTTATGGTATCGTTCAAATAACCATATGAGCTTAATATGTGGTAGTTATTTCGAAATTACAGACAGACACTTCAATTTTATTTATTAGTATAGATTTATTAACCACTTAAAAGGGGACAAAAAAGTTTTTCAGTTTTTTAACGCATGTCGAGAGCTCGTAAGTCTGACCTGCGCCTGACCTCTTTCAGGTCGTGTCGCAATGGTGTTCCATCGTAGTATGAGAGTGAGGGAATAGAGAATGCACTTGTTCGCCTTCGTCGAGATTGGCCGCCATGGCCGTATTTCGTTCGGGAGAACTTTATTGTAATTTAACAGTCAAAACAGCATACGTTTGCAAATATTAAATCTATTGCAAAATTCAAGAAAACATTTACAACTTTTAAACTATTTTATTGATATATTATTATTTGAATGGAATATCAATACATTGTTTTAATTTCTTTAACTATATTATGAAGCTTTACTTTTGGATTGAATAGCAAAACCTGTTACAATTAATAGTAAAATAATAATACTGCTATTACAATTTGTTTGTTTGAATAACGTTTTATGATATGTTATTTAAATTGTACAGTTTATACTAGGTGTAGTAGTAATTTGATCCAGCGTTCGCCTATTTAAATTTCACTTAGCTTTTCATTACATACATATTTACCGATTTACGCAATTTGACATACGATACATTAAAACGATATGAATAGACTATTAATAAATTCTTGCCATTTTAATAATAAGTATCAACTACCGATTATATGTAGGTATATACATAACCAACTGATGCTCGCGACTTCCATATGTCCATATCCAGGATGTAGGCTATCTCCTTGCAAAAATTCATCGAAATTCGTTCACCGCTGAACGAATTTCGATAAATTTTAGACTTGAAACGGTGGACTGACGGACAGAGTTACTTTCGCATTTATAAATATCATGGATATCAATTCATCATCATCCTGCGGCATCATCATCATCAAATTATACAAATATTCATGGATATATTGAAAAATAACAGACTTTTATGGTTACTTTCATTTTTACTATTATATAGGTATATTACATTTTTCTAAAATATGATATACAAATTTTATTTTTAAATGAAAGTCCAAATATTATAATAACTTGAAAAATAAAGGACTTTCATAAAAATATCCATTCCCTATTAACCTCCCTAGTGGTATGATTTCCGCATAATTCTTAGGGTGGCCTACGTCATAAAATGCATAAATGTAACTTTTGAGTATATTATAATTAGGTAATTTAAACTGTTTCATAATATTTTTGAAGTGAAATATCTTTAGTATCGTTGTGCATTTGAATTCGATGAAACGAAATTATTCGTGAAAGCGCCACTTTAAAGTTCCATAACTTTTTCAGTTTTTGAGATAATTTAATGATTCTTTCAGATTTTTGTTTTATCTTACATACATTTTATAGTTAATTAAAAAAAAATGGAAACTTATCCATTGTCTCGGGCGAAATCAGTAATTCTGCGGTCCGCTTTAAGGTGATATTGATTGGAAAGCATTGTACGGTATTTCCAGGAGCAGAATGCTACCACCCAGCGCCGGGTGCGGGCAGCTCATACATGTCGGGCGCGGGCGGGTCGCAGAGCCCGGCACAGAGCATGAGAGGGCAGCCCGCGCCCCAGCCATCGGCACCCCCAGCGCCCCCGCAGGATATGTCCAAAACGACTATGGTAAGTCATCACTTCTCATGCTCTCAGGCGGAGATCTACGGAGCACACTCCGACTCCACTCTGACAGAGGCTGAGATCTACAAACCGTAGGTACTCTGACGCGTAATCATAAGGAACAAATTATTAACGTCAGATTTTAAGGTTGCCCTTCTTACGCGCTTCTCCATACAAACGTATTACGCCTATTATTCTAATATTTGTTGCAATAGATCTAAAATTAAGCCAGATATCAATTTACATCTCCATTATCTATGCTATAAAATAAAAAAAATTGTATAATTATATTTATTTTGAAAGTTATGACGCTTGAAAAATCACTATTTTAGGGCAAATTTTTAGGCAACTTCGTACGTACAACTATAATATAAGAAACTAGAAAATCGAAAAACGACCAAAGTCATATCATACGTTACTTCATAATAATTTCAAATGTCTTTATTTTATGTAAAAAATTGCCAAATATTTGCTAAAATAGGCGTAATTCCAAACCTAGATTTGAATCTTTTTACTTTGCCGTTTTTCACTAAAAATCATGATATCTCAAGCAAAATTTATTTATTTAATTATTTACTTATATATTTTTAGTACTCTTTACTGAAGGCGTCTCGCTCTCTAAATGCAGAAATCACTGTTTTAGACTCCACCCACCGACGATTTGTCGCTCCCATGAAGCTAGGGCTCTTAATCTTTAGTGCCCCTTAGACTTGTCGTCATACCAGTTTTAATCGTGTTCATCATTTACTGTATACGAGTATATTAAGGTGTTTAAGTTGTTATCATTAGAAGACGCTGCGCCTCGACTCCACGTGACGCACGTGATGAAAGACTACGTATGCTCTGGCCCTTAGGCCGTAGGAGGGTAAATCCGATGTACGAGTATACCGTATTGCGATGATAATAGAATATTGATTATTAATTTGCTATGGAACATCTTCCTTCTTGGGATTAAAGAGAAGCTATTCGCTGACTAGTTTTATTTCAAAGCCATTTGTGTATTATTCGAGGAAAAAATTGATGAAACTTTTTATAGTATATCTTACTAACTTTTGCCCGCGGCTTCGCCCCCGTGAATTTCGGTTTTTCAAAAATCCCTAGTAGTCCAGTAACTTTAGTAATCCGACCTTGCGTTAAATCGGGTAGTTCTGATTTTTTGCATACTTATTTATGATGTTGGCTCAATGATTAATCCAAGTTTGTGACCTCGAGCGACGAACGCAACTTTGTCAAAAATCGAAAAAACCGCGAAAATTTCGGATTTTTTTCAGATTTTGGCGATTATAACCCATAAGGACTAGTTCTTGACACTACCTTTTCAGGGTGTTTTTAAAGTAGAATAAAATTGCTACAATTTAAGACCAGAACCAGCTCTGTAGGTACATTACATACTGAGATGCTCGCGACTTTACTCGCGTGTATTCTTAATCTCATACAAACTTCCATCTCCCATTGTACCAAATTGGGAGTAGTTTTCCAAAATTCCTTCAACACGTAATTCTTAAATTTTAACCGAAAATCTAAATACCAATTTTCATGGCTTTTAACTTGATAAATGACGAAAACGTGACAGGGTCTCATTTAAACTTTCATCCCCTACTTAACCCACTTGCGGATAGAATTTTCAAAAATCCTGAAATTCATATTTTTTATTTTTTATCGAAAGCCCAAATACCAATTTTCATGGATGTAACTTGATAAATGACAGACTTTCATACAAACTTTCGTCTCCTATTTAACCCCTTTAGGGGTAGAATTTACAAATATCCTTTCTTAATGTGCGCTTAAATCATAAAAGGAAGCTACTGTGAAAATTTCAAGTTCCTAGCTTTCAGCTGTTTAGGTTGTGCGTTGATGATGAGTCAGTCAGGACAAGCTTCTTGAAGCTAGAAACTTGAAATTTTCACAGTAGCTTCCTTTTATGATTCAAGCGCACATTAAGAAAGGATATTTGGAAATTCTACCCCTAAAGGGGTTAAATAGGGGACGAAAGTTTGTATGAAAGTCTGTCATTTATCAAGTTACATCCATGAAAATTGGTATTTGGGCTTTCTATAAAAAATAAAAAAATATGAATTCCAGGATTTTTGAAAATTCTATCCGCAAGTGGGTTAAGTAGGGGATGAAAGTTTAAATGAGACCCCGTCACGTTTTCGTCATTTATCAAGTTATAGCCATGAAAATTGGTATTTAGATTTTCGGTTAAAAATTAAGAATTACGTGTTGAAGGAATTTTGGAAAACTACTCCCAATTTGTTACAATGGGAGATGGAAGTTTGTATGAGATTAAGAATTCACGCGAGTAAAGTCGCGAGCATCTCAGTAAGTAATGTACCTACAGAGCTGGTTCTGGTCTTAAATTGTAGCAATTTTATTCTACTTTAAAAACACCCTGAAAAGGTAGTGTCAAGAACTAGTCCTTTTGGGTTATAATTGCCAAAATCTGAAAACAATCTGAAATTTTCGCGGTTTTTTCGATTTTTAACAAAGTTGCGTTCGTCGCTCGAGGTCACAAACTTGGATTATTCATTAGGCAAACATCATGAACAAGTCTGCAAAAAATCAGAACTACCCGATTTAACGCAAGGTACCCCATACTAGCAAATCCTAAAGTTACTGGACTATAGGGAATCGTGGCTGGCGTTGCTTTTAACCAAAATTGACAATTCTAGCTTAACCGTAAGTACCCTATAGGTTTTGTTGGTTTTGGGTCGAAAACCTAAATGGTAGTTCCTGTTGACCTAGAATTACAAAAGGCAAAACACCAGGTCTTACAGCACAAATAAAGGACAAATTCGAAAAAATAAATAGAGTTGAAAATTAAAGGGTGTCCCCATACATACATAGTTGACTCCAATTGAGATAGACCTCTGAGTTGTTGTCAGGGCCAACGCGTTTTACCGGCGAGTGTTCGAAAAAATAATGAACTTTCTATACCTGTTCATAAAAAAAAAATATTTGTGTATTTGTTCACTTGTTACGTTTTAATTCCAGCCGGGCCCGAGCTACCCGTCAGCGCAGAACCAAACGCAGGCGTCGCGCCCACAATTCGCGAACTTCTCCCAGTACAGAGCACCTCAGCACGGGAATCGGCCTACTACGCACACTAGGTAATACTTCTTCTTCTTCGTTTCACTCTTGACAGAGCGGTCGTGGTCATACAGAAGTGACGTCTTTAAGGGCAGATGTTAATACACAAGTATAAATTAAAAATAAAAAATAAAACCCCGACATTCGCCGTTTTGTGGTCGCGGCCATCTTGGATTTGCATAGTGCTATTCTACTAGTCAAGCCCTTTGATTTCATACCCATATTAACGGAGTTGTGAAAAAATATATAATCTGCCATTTTGTAGCGGCGGCCATCTTGGATCGATTTTCATCAAACATAGCTAACAACACTCTCGACTAATTCACCTTTCAAACAAAAAAAATCCGCGTTCAAATCGGTTCACCCGTTTGAGCGCTACAGGGGAACAGACACACACATACACACACACAGACACGTCAAACTTATAACACCCCTTCGTTTTTGCGTCGGGGGTTAATAAAGAGAGCTTTCACGAAAAAAAATCGACGATCGAATATACTGCCGTGCTAGGCAAAAATCTCTTATTCTCAGTAAATTAAACAAGTTTCGAGAAAATTGAAGTTTTGTTAATATAGTTTTCTTTTCACTTTGCGGTTGTTTTTTTTGCATTTCATACACAATTTATGCATGTGTACTTTATTTTTTTGTGTATAGAATAGATTTAAAAAAAAAGTTTTTTTATTCAAATAAACTTTTAGAAATGCTCTTGAATCGTCAATTGATGTAGCAAAATTGTGAGAAAATCTTTCTGAGGGTTTTAATACATATATTGAATAAGATACCACTATTTGCCTTGGTTCATTAGATGCGCATTTTTTAAGCTATCCGATGCCAAAAAAATAAAAAAAACGATTTTTTGTTTTAAGATACCGCTTATAAAACCGCTATAGAAATGTCATATAACCGCGTTTATGGCTTTTCGTTGGTTATTTGTATCTTTGTCCCAATTAATTCATTTAGTTAATGAAAGCAGATTAATTACGAGGCCTAAGATCAAGGAAACAAAAGAAAAACTTGTACAATGGATAAAGGGTTTTTGAGAGGGGCATTTGAAAACAAACTTTAGGGAAGCTTTACGTGTTTTTGAATTGCGGGATTCAAGATTATGACAGAAGTAACAATTTCAAGAATATCATTAGCTTTCTTCCGTGTTCGTGGCGCTAATTGGTGGATCTTATAAAAGTTAATTCTGTACACACATTACAGATAGGGACTTGATGGCAGAAAACATTAAGGTGGGTCCAGATATGTAAAAACGACGATTTCTAAAAATGAAACCTATAGCTAAATCGATTTATCGCTCCTAAAACCTCCTGCATAATAAATTTTATGAAAATCGTTGAAGCCGTTTCCGAGATTCAGATTATATATATAGAGTTGCTCGTTTAAAGGTATATTGTGGCTAATTCTGTTGTACACAAATCTCTAAACTAAACTAAAATGACAGGTCTAAATCTATTGCTATCCTTTTCCGCAGTGAGCACTGTGAAAGAGATAGGAATAAATTTAGACCTGTCATTTTAGTTTAGATTCAGAGATTGTGTACAACAGAATCGGCCACATTATCAGCTTAATAAGAGATAGTTATTTCGAAATCACAGACAGACACCTGATGAATACACAGATAAAAATATTGGTCATGATTTTGTATTACAGGCAGCAACAATCTTATATGCAAGGCGCGGGCGCCTCTGCGACAGGTCCGGTCATGTTCCATCCGACGGTGGTGTTCCAACCGCCGCCCATGGGTATCCCGCAGACCTACCAGCAGCCTAGGTCTAGCTCCACTGGGTAATTATACCTGTTATTGTTATCCTCTTGATTCGCACGGGTGGCCCCAACGCCGACCTCCTATATTCGTCGCGCAACACGTGGTTCCAGAATATAGAAATGAAAAATTCCATTCGAATTCAAATAATCATTATTCCAAATCGATACAGTTTTTGAACGTCAATATATAAAGTACATGCAAGTGAGGACAGAGAGAGACACCTACCTACTTTGAATAAATGAATTTTGTATTTGGATTACTTATGCGCCCTGGTCTGAGAAGAGCCCACAAAAGACCCCATAAATGTATTATCACCATCTCACCAATACTAAGCGATAATTTATTTCATTGTCAGCTTTTATTTTCAGAAACACTTATTGCAAACTGATTTGATTATAAAATTGTTGTAAATTAAAAATTGTTGTAGGTTTTAAATAAAATGTCGGGATGCTTATATCGTCTATAAATAGGAGCAGATATAAGTTCAGTTTTAAAGTGTTTACCCGGCATATCTGGCCGAAAATACTTAGATATTCAAATTAGGTAAATTATAAAAATGTAATAAAAATAAAATTAATCAGTTGGACAATGGAATCTAAAGTAAAAATTCATCAACGAGTTAAATCGAATTAAATAAACAAGTGTAAATTGAAAATTTAAAAAACCCCCGACATTCGCCATTTAGTGGCGGCGGCCATCTTGAATTTGCAATAGTGCTATTCTACTAGTCAAGCCCTTTCATTTGTTACCCATATCAAGGGAGTTGTGAAAAAATATATCATCCGCCATTTTGTAGCGGCGGCCATCTTGGACCGATTTTCATCAAACATAGCTAAGAACACTCTCGACTAATTCACCTTTCAAACAAAAAAAACCGCATTCAAATCGGTCCACCCGTTTGAGCGCCACAGGGGAACAGACAGACACACACACACACACACACACACACACACAGACACGTCAAACTTATAACACCCCGTCGTTTTTGCGTCGGGGGTTAATAATTGAGAGTATAATAAATAGTTTATGGTCACGACAAATAAACTACGAATGAAGTAAACGAGTAAATAAACGTTGCGAAGCGAATTACTGTGTATCATTTCGTCGTCCTCAACCGATAGACGTCCACTGCTGGACATAGGTCTCTTGTAAGGACTTCCACACGGCGCGGTCTTGTGCCGCCTGTATCCAGCGACTCCCTGCGACTCTTTTGATGTCGTCGGTCCACCTAGTGGGGGTCTACCAACACTGCGTTTTCCGGTGCGAGGTCGCCATTCTAGCACCTTGGGACCCCAACGTCTATCGGTTCTTCGGACTATGTGCCCCGCCCATTGCCACTTCAGTTTTGCGATTCGTTGATCTATGTCGGTGACTTTGGTTCTTTTACGGATCTCCTCCTTGTATCATTTCTATGCATCATATATATTTCTATACATCATATAACATCTAACTACGATCTTATTTATTTACTAGTGGACCCGGCAGACTTCGTCCTGCCCGGTGACAGACCGACATCGGCGCCACCTACTGAGACCCGATAGGGTACCTGTACCTACCCGGTAATTGTGTTTTCAAACCATCCAGAAACCCATTGAAATATACACACAAAATTTCATACAAATTTGTCAAGCCGTTTAGGATGCGTTAGGTGACAAACACTCGTACAGAAGAATTATAATTGTAGGTTATTGTAGGTAATAGTAGTAGGTTATAATTGTAGGTAATATATAATATATATCACTACATAGTATAAAACAAAGTGGCTTTCTCTGTCCCTATATCCCTATGTCCCTATGTATGCTTAAATCTTTAAAACTACGCAACGGATTTTGATGCAGTTTTTTTTAATAGATAGAGTGATTCAAGAGGAAGGTTTATAAGTATAAAAATTGGACCCGGTAGGTGGCGCTAATAGCGGGCAGGACGACGTCTGCCGGGTCCGCTAGTTGTATATAAAAAAAGTCGTGTTAGTTCGAACACTTATAACTCAAGAACGGCAGGAGCGATTTTCATGGTTATTAATTTGTTGTATTTATCTCCGTCCCGAATAGCAGAATAACTATTAAAAACATTGGAAAATTGACGAAAAAATAAAATAAAAGTAAAAACATTTTCCCATACAAAATGTTCACGGGTTTCGTAACTGTCAAACATCCCGTCGCGTGGATACGGTAAACTCTCTCACCTGTACCTATATAATTCTTCCGTAGGTACGTGTGTTTGTCATCTAACTCCTCCTAAACGGCTGGACCGATTTGGATGAAATTTTGTGTGTATATTTCAATGGGTTCCTGGATGGTTGGAAAACACAATTACCGGATAGGTACAGGTAGCCTACCGGGTCTCAGTAGGTGGCGCCGATGTCAGTATGTCACCGGGCAGGACGAAGTCTGCCGAGTCCATTAGTATATAATAAACTTTGGATGACGGCCATACGTCAGCTAGGTCTTTTCTTATCAAGATGAATTAAATATGACCCAACACGACGTAGCCTTAACCTTTAAGAGTTCCCTCCCTCTTCCGCATTTATCATCAGACCCTCGACGACAGTCATAGCTCAGTAACGTCTAAAGTTCTCGTCAGATGAATGAAGTAAGTCCAAATACGAGGTAGCTGCTGTAAACCGTTGAAGAGTTCCCTTGACTCTCTTCCGTCTCTATCATTAGACCCTTGATGACAGTTTAAAGTTCTCGTCAAAACAAGTGTAAATTAAAAATTTAAAAAGCCCCGACATTCGCCATTTCGTGGCGGCGGCCATCTTGGATTTGCATACTGCTATTCTACTAGTCAAGCCCTTTCAATTGATACCCATATTAAGGGAGTTGTGAAAAAATATGTAATCCACCATTTTGTAGCGGCGGACATCTTGGATCGATTTTCATCAAACATAGCTAACAACAATCTCGACTAATTCACCTTTCAAACAAAAAACCGCATTTAAATCGGTCCACCCGTTTGAGCGTCACAGGGGAACAGACAGATAGATACACAAACACACACACACACACACAAACACACACACACACACAGACACACACACACACACACACACACACACACCCCATGCCTATTTTCATATCTGTAACTTCAAAAACAGAACTTTCATATAACCTTCCTACCCCTATTGTACATTTTACCCCCTTAGGGGAGGATTTTCTTGAAATATTTTCTAGGCTGATATCTAAGCCCTAGAATGAACCTACTTTCCAAATTTCAAGTTGATCGTAACAATAATATAATTAAAATTTCCCATTAAAACTTTCATCCCCTATTTTACTACCCTTAAGGGAAGATTTTTCAGAATAAAATATACAGGTTTTTATTATTTAATACTAATAATCTAAATGCCAATTTTCAGGTCTGTAACTTAAAAAACATAGGACTTTCATACAAACTTTCTACCCCAATTTCACCCCCTTAGGGGAAGATTTTAGGGATATTAAATAGCCTATAACTTTCCCTAAAAATTGGACCACCAAATGCAAAAAGAATTTCTCAAATCCGACAGGTACTTCCAGAGATTAGCGCGTTCAAACAAACAAATAAACTTTTCCGCTTTATTATATTAGTATAGAAGTATAGATAGTATAGATATAGATAAGAGGAAAGTATATTATTATTTGCACCTTATTACCTTACGCTCGGAAACAGATAATCCTAAAGAAACTTTACGGTTATTTACTGAGATATTCTTAAAGTATCGGTTGACTGTACTTGACTGTTTTTACATAAGTAGGTACCTACATCGATAAAATGTTTGAGTCAAGAAACAATAAAAACCTTACCCTCTTATATCTTTTTTGGTGAAAAAAAAAACATACAATCCGTTTTCTTATTTGCCGAACCACACCCACATTGATTTTATAGGCACACATACAACAACACAACAATAATAACACTCCAACAATTAAAACGCCAACGATTTGCCGTTTAGATGGTCATTTATAAGGTTACATACTGTTTTTACATAAGTAGGTACCTACATCGATAAAATGTTTGAGTCAAGAAACAATAAAAAAACTTACCCTCTTATATCTTTTTTGGTGAAAAAAAAGATACAATCCGTTTTCTTATTTGCCGAACCACACCCACATTAATTTTATAGGCACACATACAACAACACAACAATAATAACACTCCAACAATTAAAACGCCAACGATTTGCCGTTCCGATGGTCATTTATAAGGTTACATACTGTTTTTACATAAGTAGGTACCTACATCGATAAAATGTTTGAGTCAAGAAACAATAAAAAAACTTACCCTCTTATATCTTTTTTGGTGAAAAAAAAAGATACAATCCGTTTTCTTATATACCGAACCACACCCACATTAATTTTATAGGCACACATACAACACAACAATAATAACACTCCAACAATTAAAACCGCCAACGATTTGCCGTTCCGTTGGTCATTTATAAGGTTACACTACTTATGTATTTATCTCTATTACACTTATAATGCCGTGGTGTACTAAAAACTTTAGGCACATAAATATGTACACTGAACCTATACTCTGATTCCGTGGAATTCTGTCATTTCTTAATGTTACCAGATATAAAACAGTAACCACATAAAAGTCAATAAACCACAAATATTATTACGCAGCTTCGGTCTTTCTTGACTGATGTTGTTGTAAAGTAGTTTGGGGTAAAATCGTACTTCAGGTGGTAACCCTGTTTCTCATACAAATAACTTCATCATAAGTTCAAAATGACAACTGTTAGAAATCTACCGAATTAAAAATCGGACTATAATAACATACATAAAAAGAAATATATACACAGTGGAACATGGAACCTCCTCCTTTTTTGAAGTCGGTTAAAAAGCACACGCGTCGAGTTATCGTTTGAATGCATTAGGTAAGCGTCTACTCACCTAGGACGCGCCAACGCGAACTGAATGCATCCCCCGTGTTGCACTTTCAGCCGTTTCAAGGTCCCGCGTTTGCCGTGAATCACCTTTGAGGAGCTGGGCGCCAACAAGACGGCATAATTATCTATACTTACATATAATAAAATCGTAGACTTGCCGTATCTGTACATTAAAGATTTTTGCAGAATAATAACTGGGGGATGTTAGGGATAAGTAACAGAACGTAAAAAAACTATTTTTGAAATTTTTGTCTGTTTCTCTGTTTATCTGTTTGTCTGTAAACATACAGAAATAGTGTGTGTATATATGCGTGTGTGAATAGTGCGCGCATCACGCAAAAACTACTGAATGGATTGAAACGAAACTTGGCATGATTTAAGTTCATACTACGGAGTAACATATAGGATACTTTTTATCCCGAAATTTAGCACGGTTCCCTTGGGAGAGGGGATGAAAGTCAAAAATATGTACTTAGCTGTAATTCAGTAACGCGTGGTTCGATTTCATTCATTATTTTTTTGTTAGAAAGAAGATACTTTAATTACCGGCGAATCTCTGATAGGCTGGATCTCTCTGAGAGTTCTCATGGGATTTTTAAAAACTAATATCCACGCGAACGAAGTCACGGGTATCCGCTTGTGCCGAATAAAATTTTACAGGAGGAGCAAAAATCGTATTCAAAGCTGTTAAGACTTGTTCGAAACCAACGAACTTTGGATGCAATTGTAACACAGTTTTAGGTCGTTTGTAATATTTCAAATAAGTTGTGAGTCTTGTTTAGCAGGCAAAAATCCACCGGATTAAAAAAAAAAAGTATTTTGCCCAGAAGTGTAATTATTTTGTTCTTTATTATTATTATTTTGTTGTTTGTCCGTTTTGTTCGCCAGCTCCTCATTCCTCATTTCATTGAGCATCTCCTGTAAATTGCGCGGCCGTCAAATCAGGAAGCTTTAGTGCCTGTTTCACCACCTTCTGTTATGTATTAGATAGCTATCTACAACTTTTGTCTTTGTCACTTGACATAAAGTAAGAAAGTGACAAAACTTACATTTAGGCTATCCAACACTTATCAGAAGGTGGTGAAACAGGCCGTTAGAGTTATCTAATAAACCGTGCAAATCGTTCCGTTAAAAATTAAATCGTTCCGTTGCTCGTGATTGAAATGATTTCATTTGCCGATAACATTGGTAGAAATGACCAAATATTTCTTTAAAATCCAAATATGTTTCTTCAACTGACATGCAACTATTATCTATCGAGATAGCTAGGTTGTTCAGTTAAATTAATTAGTAAAAATGCAACTTAGCGTCAATTTACACCGCGGTGGAATGGAATAGAAGCGACTTTTTGCAACGAAATTGTACATAGTTAAATGAACTTTATGTCAATTGCATAACATACAAATTAAATAGGAGCCAAAAAAGGTCGCGCGTCTTCCGCGGAATTCTCGCGCATTCTCGAGAATTTCCCTATAGCTACTATTTTGTATGTTATACAATTGACATAAAGTTCACAATACTTTGTACAAAAATTTCCCTTCCATTCCATTCCGCGGCAGTATAAATTGGGCCTTAAACGTATGTTTCCCGATTACTCAAAGACGCCTAAACCGATTTGGAAAATTGTTATTTTGTTTAAAAGGGTCTTCACAGGTGGTCCCATGGTCATCAGGTCAGGATCTGATGATGGGATCCTGGAGAAATCGAGAGAACTCGATTCATATTTTATGTTATGTCTGGTTTAAGTTTTCCTAAAACATAGCTTGTAAACCACAAGGTCATTTTATTTCTAAGTAGAACTAAGAATTAGTAGCATATTTTTTTTCATAAAACATTTTTTTCATGCTGCATTTTGATGTCGACGACAGCAAGTCGCAGTTTATGGATCATGGGTGACTAAATTATTTAAATAATTAGCATATACTATGTTTAGATTCACCATTTGCCTAAAGTGGTGCTAGCCTAGTGTTGGGGAGACAGAGGTCTACCCCGGCACGCATCTCAACTTTTCTTATCATTTGGACGGTGTATATTTTTTGTAAATATTACTTTAATTATGTTATGTGCAAATATGTTATGTTTATTGGGAAGATATTATGTTAAAAAGAAATTAAAATTCGGTGTAAATGAAAGGATTGTAATAAAATTTTAATAGATATATCACTTACAGAATTGATTAGGTACATCAATTCTTCAAATGATATATTCTTCTTCAATTTCAATTTATATGTAAAATATCGTTTTAATAAAGCCATGTTATTATTAAAAATGAACTTTTCGGTGTTATGTACGTTTTAAGCGATTAAATATCACTTGCTATTCTATAACGGTGAAGGAAAACATCTTGAGGAAACATGCATTGCTGAGAGTTTTCCATAATGCTCTGAAACTTTGAAATCGGATCTGCACTTGGCCAGCGCGTGGTGGACTACTTCAAAGACTCTCTACTCTCATTCTGAGAGGCGAACGAACGAACATTTAGACGACCTCCCTGGCGCAGTTGTGAGAGCTGTGGTCTTATAAGTGAGAGGTCCCGGGTTTGATTCCCGTTAAGGACAATTTGGGATTTTATAATTTCTAAATTGTCTCTAGTTTGGGAGGCTTCAGTCGTGGCTGGTTACCACCCTACCGGCAAAGCCGTGCCGCCAAGCGATTTAGCGCCCCGGTACGATGCCGTGTAGAAACCGATCAGGGGTATGCATACCTCGTCCAAGTTAGCCCGCTTCCATCTTAGACTGCATGATCACTTACCATCAGGTGAGATTGCAGTCAAGGGCTAACTTGTAGTTGAAAAAAAAGGCGATGCGTGTCCTGTAGTGGGCCGGCAATGGGTTGATAATGATGATAGTTTACCTAAATAATGTGTTTTTCTACACAGGTACTATCAATACATGCCGTACATAAGTTACACCACACCGACGGGGCCTCCTTGTAAGTACCTATTACTCAATTTCTTATATTTTTTTTTATAGCATACTAGCGGTCCGCCCCGGCTTCGCCCGTGGTACATAATAGCACTCAAGGATCACGTATATATCCAACGGTGAAAGAATTTTTGAAATCGGTCCAATAGTTCTTGAGATTAGCGCGTTCAAACAAACTCTTCCGCTTTATTATATTAAGTATAGATTAGGCTTAGACACACATGCCTGATAAAAAATGAGGAAAAAAATTATGAGGTCTAGATTGAAGCGCGCTTGCCTAGAAACTGTCTATTCACTCTTGCCTTGAAGGTTATTAAGTCGTATGAGACAGAGGTAACACGAATATACCTTAGAGATTCGTATCAGAAACATTGAACCAATGAATTTGAACCATTTCCCAACCAACCTTGAACCAACATTGAACCAATGAAATTGAGGAATCCATGGCCCAGAGCGTTATATGTAGTTTATCTTTCAACCTAAAAGCCTTTTTTCCGTGAGATTAAAATAGCATTGTGGTTGATGGTTTGTTTTACAGAGCTATATCTTAATATGTATATTTATGTTTCTTCTGTATGTGTAGTTTGTCACCTAACTCCTCTTAAATGGCTGGACCGATTTGGATGAAATTTTGTGTGTATATTTCATTGAGTTCCTGGATGGTTCGAATACACAATTGGACCCGGTAGGTGGCGCTGATGTCGGTATATCACCGGGCAGGACAACGTCTGCCGGGTCCGCTAGTATACGTATATATATTTTTTTCAGAGTTATATATCTTTTTCTTAATAAAAAGAATAGTTTTTTAGGGTTCCGTACCCGAAGGGTAAAAAACGGAGCCCTATTAATGTCACTCGGCTGTCTGTCTGTCTGTCTGTCTGTCTGTCTGTCTGTCTGTCTGTCCGTCTGTCCGCCGGTCACAGGTCTCTAGCTCGCAGACGAAATGAGTTACAAACCTGAAATTTTGGTATTTAGTGTAAAACGTTAACCCAAAATCAAATATTGAATTAGAAATTGAATTAAATTATTTTTCAGGGGGGCTCCCATACATGAAAAAGGAGCCGGAAAAAAAAATTTTTTCTTTACCCTAGCTTGTGGGGTATCATTGTTTAGAGCTCATTAAGTAGAGTACAAATATATATTTTTTTAATTTTTATCTCAAAAAATAAGGGAATGGGCGGCCATCAAAGTTGTCAGTTTTAGACCATTTTTGTGACGGGGGCTATCTCAAAAACTAATCTAGTTGGGAATATGATATTTCAGTATATTATGTACTATATGCTCTATTTAAACAACAAATACTGAAAACAACGATTTATTAAATAGTTTATAAGCTGTGACCAAAATAAACGAACATTTTTTTGGGTTTTTCTTTCACGGTTTGTTGCGATGTCTAGCTCGGAAATTAAATATTTCTTAGACCCAAAATAAATTCAAATTCAAATTCAAAATTCATTTATTCAAAGTAGGTACACTGTACACTTTTTGAACGTCAATTTGGGAACAGGCAATGGTGATAATTACTTACGGAAACTTAAAACTAAAGCTACGAGGGTTCCAAACGCGCCCTGGTCTGAGAAGAGCCCACAACAAACTCAGCCGGGTTTATTATTTTTTTTATTATCACCATCTTACAATATGGTATAGCCATAAAAATTATTTGAACTGTTGGCTTTTAGAGCAATCTATGTCCATGGATTTTTGTCATTAAAAAAATCTTTTAAGCTATAGTAAGATTTTTCAATTAATTTGCGTTTAATAAAACCCTTGAACTTATTGAGAGACATATCCAAAATGTTCTCTGGCAACGTATTATAAAAACGTACAGAATTACCAACAAATGATTTTCCAACTTTCCGCAACCTAGTAGTGGGCAACACAAGTTTATTTTTATTTCTAAGATTAATGTTATGACATTCACTTTTTTTCTTAAATTTATCGATATTTTTGTGCACATATATTAAATTTTCAAAAATATATTGATTATAAACTGTCATAATTTTAACTTCCTTGAACTTATTTCTTAGTGACTCTCTGGGTCCCATATTATATATGGCACGAACAGCCCTCTTCTGCAGCACGAAAATGGAATTAATATCAGCAACATTACCCCATAAAAGTATGCCATATGACATAATGCTGTGAAAGTAACTAAAATAAACTAACCTCGCAGTTTCAATATCAGTTAGTTGGCGAATCTTTTTAACCGCATATGCAGCAGAACTAAGTCTGTTCGATAAGTTATTTACATGATAAATATTATATTGTTCATAATTATGTACGGAACCCTGAAAGAGCGAGGCCCGACTCGCACTTGGCTGATTTTTTTATATTCCATAAAAAATATACAGCTAAAATTGTTACTTGGATCGAGCCTAGTAGTGTGAGTAGTGCAGGCGTGAACTAGCGCTTTACTTTGGATACCAAGCTTTTTTCTAATTTAAATTACACAATAATATAATGTAAATACTCTTTGTTTTTTGTGTGCAATAGAGACTTCAATCAATCAATCTATCTACTATAGCGTCCAGTTTCGGCTTTGGATCAGATTTTTGGTAAAAAAAACTGGTTACCATCACATTAATAAATCAAATATATTAATAAATCAAATATATAGATATGGCTATAATTTCCGAAGCTTGTTAGGTGCTGATTAGAGAAACAACGTTCATTTTGAAATCCAAGATGGACGGTTGCTTCTTTTAACTTCCCCGCGGGAAGTTTTTGTAATTGGCTCGATTTTGTTAATCCCAATATTTGCGCGTTTTAAAGGTTCCCCAGTCGAATGCTATAGTTTTTTAGTGGGCGCGTGCGTGCGTGCGTGCATGCGTGCGTGCGTGCGTACGTGCGTGTGTGTGTGTACGTATGTACTTATGTGCGTCCGCGATTATTTTTGGTCTCGATTATCTCTCGAACGAAATATGATTTTTGACATGGGACAAAGTTCATTTGACGCTTAATTACGTAACTTGAAACCGATTAGATTTTCAGCAAAATCGGTCCAGCCATTATTTGTACAGAATCAAATAACTAAATAGAATATATACTTGTATTATTCTTCCCATTGGGAAGTTAGTCGTGCGGATCTCGAGGGTCGCACCCAGATAATTTATTGTTATTTTTATTTGTTGATTTCGATTTGGACTGCATGAAATGATATCCACTTTGAAATTGGAAGCGGTTGACGTGTAATAGTGTTTGATATCGCAGACTACTATTCATCGAATGGGCAGCAATTAGGAGCAGGCAACGTGGGTGGTGCGGGGGGGCGGGCGAGCGCCGGCACGCTCGTGCAGCAGCCGGCGGCGCAGGCCGCGCCGGGGCCGCTCCCGCACGCGCAGCCCGCACCGCACATACACCCCGGCATGTCCGGTGAGTACCTACCACAACTATAGCACGCGACGAGGCGACAGTGCGAGCGACGTGGAGCTCCCCACCGCACAACTAGCAGGCAACGAGGAGAGAGTGTGAGCGACGTGGAGCTCTCCACCAAACGTCATCAAACTTTATAGTTATTCTTTAACGTCACAGTTTCGATATATGTAGTACCGCCACCGTGATGATTATTGTTTCATACATTCACTGTGATGTCATTGACATGTGGTTGTGGTGAATGTTCTTCCTTTTCATTTTAAAATGAAGGAATGTGGAATTGCAAAAGGATATAAATTCCACAGTGCCCTTCAAGGTGTGTATTCGACAGTGAATCCTTGAGTATGTGAATTAGCAAAGGACGGCTTTGCGATAGCCCGCCAACCCGCATTTTAGCAGCGTGGCGGGTCTAAGCTCTAAATCCCTCTACTATGAGAAAGGAGGCCTGTGCCCAGCAGTGGGACGTTAAAAGGCTGTAGTTGGTTGTTGTTGTTTTGGCTTTACGATCGGTATTATGAATGAGATGATACGCGAGCGTCTCTTCGGAGACCCACAATGGAAAAGGCGTACCACTAGCGGAAACTGACCATTACTATCAAGCGTATGCGATGCACATTTAGATCGGGACGCGAATGCATATTCATGAAGCGAATCACAACAAGAAGAGCTACATTGTTACTGTCAAATATTTATGTATATGTTAACAAATAGTAATTTAGGATTATAATATATAATAGCTGTGATAGCCTAGTGGTTAGGACGACCGACTTCTAATCGGAGGTCGTGGGTTCGATCCCGGGCACGCACCTCTAACTTTTCGGAGTTATGTGCGTTTTAAGTATTTAAATATCACTTGCTTTAACGGTGAAGGAAAACATCGTGAGGAAACCTGCATGCCTGAGAGTTCTCCATAACGTTCTCAAAGGTGTGTGAAGTCTGCCAATCCGCTTGGCCAGCGTGGTAGACTATGGCCAAAACCCTTCTCACTCTGAGAGGAGACCCGTGCTCTGTAGTGAGCCGGTAATGGGTTGATCATGATGATAATATATTTAGTTTTTGTAAGTGCATGTACATATTTATTTATGTTTCCCTTTCTTATTGCCGTTTTGTTCATTTAGGTACCTACCCAAGTATTTTATTTTTATTTTTTTCATATCTTTTTATTTTGTTGGCGGAGATGATATTTTTGTGGTATTCATATATATACTCTGATTTTTAATTCCGTGGAATTCAGACGTTTCTTAATGTTACCAGAAATCCCATAAAAATATGATAAATTCAAAACTTACAAATAAATAAAAATCAATTGCCTCAAGTAGATATGACAAATGCCTGACAGATACTTCAGCTTCAGGTACTTTAGTTTGGGGTAAAATCGAACTTAAGGTGGTAATCCTGTTTTTCGTACAAATAACTCATACTATTTTTAAATGACAAGTGTCAGAATTCCACCGAATTTAAAACCAGACTATAGTATGTATCTTAGGTATGTATAGTTGTCATCCACTACGCGTTTCATTGAGTCACCACCGTGTTTCACAATCTATTTCAAATATTTCTGTGTTCTTCTTATTTGAAATGCATTAAAATGCACACTTTTGTTTTCAGACAACTATCATAACACCGAAAACATTTCAGGTATACGTCCGAGTCCTATAAAACGTACTTCCCACAGGCTTCCAATTATTAATCCCCTAACTAGTGAGTATGATTTTCTTTTATCACATATTACTGCAGTTTGAGCACTATTTGTCAGTTTCACGTCAGGCGATTAAAGTTAAGTTACTTTAATTAAATTAATTAATTAAATTAATAATTTTTAAATTAATTAAATTAATAATTTTTAATTTAATTAAATAATTAATTTAATTAATTTAATTTAATTAAATAATTAATTAAATTAATTTAATTAAATTAATTATTATGGACAAGTGAAATAGAGAATGCCGATTGTGAAATAGATTGAATAATAAAAGGATATAAAATTCTGAATCCATTGATTAAATTAAATGTCTGAAATAGCAGTACCTATGACAGTTTTTTTTTTTTTTTTCAAAAAATTTACCGCGCAATGTTGTTACTGATGTTAAGAGAATTCTCGAATAATATCATCTTCTGAATTTATCTAGGAAAGTTCATATTTGCCTAAGGAAAAGAAGGCCTAAACAGCCACAATAGTGCATTATTCTTCATTCATGTTACCGGAAATTTACTACTTGTTTATTAGATTTATTAACTAGAAAATTAATATTAAATCCCAAATATGTATGAAAAATATGCATTAAATAATCGTGTAGCAACAACAATATTTTGCAAAATTTCTTTAACGATATTACTTATGATTTTTATTTCTATATCTGAAGACGGGCTAAATATATCGTTCATATTATATAGATTGAATAGGCTACGTGCGCAGTGCCGAAATAGTGCAATGTTGCATACATGATAATAAATATTATCGCACCTGTAATGTATTCGATCCATAGATTAATTATCAAGCCTGTGTTTTATTATATTATTACTTCTACAGATTTGTAATATATTTGTTACAGAACAAGATATATTCTCTGAACTATATTCTAATGATAGTCAATATTTGAGTGGTGACTCCAGTGAAGGGCAAACGTCCCAACCGGTAAGGATGCTTTTGCCTTAAAATAAAATATGATGATACCACCTAAATTTCTTTTAAAGTTGATTGCAATATTAAAAAACTAAAGTATGGTCTGTTTCAATAGAGTTGAGCTAAAATGTAAACTAACACACCTTTTTGCTAAAAAACTACAAAATGGATTGAAATGAAACTTGGCACGATTTAAGTTTGTAGTATAAATTTAAATCGTGCCAAGTTTCATTTCCATCCATTCTGTAGTTTTTTAGCAAAAAGGTGTGTTGGTTTACATTTTAGCACAACTCTATTGAAACAGACTATATATGAAATCCTTTCCTATTTTTTGTTAAAAATATTATGGTTCTTAAGATAAACAGTGAATTTAATAAAGTAACGTGAATATGTACAGGAGCCAACACATAGTTTTGCGGAAGAGTTTGGGAGAATGGTAAATGAAGCGGTGAACCAGCCGTCGCCGAGTGACATATGTAAACTGAACTTTGCTACTAAAACAGTCGACGTGCCAATCACAACTGCAAGCGCCAATCAGCCTAATACAAATACAATAAGTACTATTAATAGTAATACATTAAAGTCTGATGAATTAATTGTTAATGAAAATAAAAGTTTAGTAAACGAAATCATAGAGTTCAATGAAACGCCGGTAGTATCAGCTATATCGGACAGTCCTGTTGTAGTGCCTAAAATATCCATGAACGTCAAGCAAGTCCAAAAGACTAGTAAAGAAGAGCAGAGTCAACCTTTCGCAATAGATAATAAGAATTTACCAATCAATAAGCAACAAAAACAAACTAAAAGTAAACCAGTCGTGCCTCAAGATGAAATAGAAAAGCAATCCGAAACTTCCGTAGTTCCCCATATGAATTTACAAGCGGTTGTGACAACACCCGCGAGCGTGCCCGTAGCGGCGTCCGTACCGATGATATCTATGGCTATGTCCACTGCTGGGACGTCTGCCACTGTAGCGTCAGTGACGCCAATCCCGTCAGCTCTGCAAATGCCCGCGCCGCAGCCTCAGAGAATAAGAGAGCCGAGGGAGCGAGTGCGGTCGGAGGACAAGGAGAAACCTGCCTCGAAGCCCAAGGGAGAGGAGGAAACTCCCAACCTCAATGGCCCGATCACTACTTCTGTTGGTGAGTACTTTTAATTGTTTTATTTGTATTATATTGCTCTGTCTGAGGTTAGCCTATTCGAATGCCGATCACGAGGTCCCGGGTTCGATTCCCGGGTCGGGCAAATAATTGTTAGGTGATTGGGTTTTCTGTCACGAAATTCTCAGTGCCAGCCCGAAGGTGGAAGCTGTTTTTAACCGCCGTGCCTCGGAGGGCACGTTAAGCAGTCAGCTCCGGTTATCATCACTATCATGTGGCAATAGTCGTTAAAGCCCGCCAACCTGAATTGGAGCAACTTGGCGGGTCTAAGCTCTAAAATCCCTCTCTCCTATGAGAGAGGAGGCCTGTGCCCAGCAGTGGGACGTTAAAAGGCTGTAGTGGTGGTGGTGGCTCTGTCTGCCCTTTGCGTCTTTGATTACTTCGCTCAACTTATAGAAAACTAGCTGATGCCCGCGACGTCGTCCGCGTTGATTTGGGTTTTTCAAAATCCCTTGGGAATGGTATGCTTTTCCGGGATAAGAAGTAGCCTATGTCCTTCTCGGTACCCTGGTTTAGCCGTGAAAGGAACAGACAGGCATACAGAGTTACTTTCGTCTTCATATTATTAAGTATGCAAGTATCTACCACCACCACTACAGCCTTTTAACGTCCCACTGCTGGGCACAGGCCTCCTCTCTCATAGGAGAGAGGGATTAGAGCATAGACCCGCCACGCTGCTCCAATGCGGGTTGGCGGGCTTTAACGACTATTGTCACACGATAGTGATAATAACCGGGACCGACGGCTTAACGTGCTCTCCGAGGCACGAGGGTGATACACCGCCAACTACCAACTCCGGGCTGGAACTGAGAATCTTGACAGAAAACCCAATACCTAACAAATATTGTATGCAAGTATGGATGAAATAAATTATTGAAGACGCGTTATGGAATTGCTGTGCCTGCCTGCCTTTATTATTTTATGTACTGGCAATGAATAGGTATAATTAATTCGAGCATTCTTTAGAATGCATATTCTGCTATATTCCCTCGCAACCTTGTAATGTAAGCAATGTAATCACATTATTACATAATGTGATATGCTAAAGGTCACAATGTACCAATTGTATATTTGTTGAGTACATAATAATAATTATAATTTAGTATTACAATATTACTAGCGGTCTCCCCTGGCTTCATGCGGGTTCACACAGTATTTAACAAAGGCTAAGTGTGTAAGTTCTAAACATTAGGACGTGTGATTTGGATGCAGTTTAAAGGTCATAGCACACTTAAACGACTCTGCTCCTACCCGACAAAAAGAATAAAATTCAAATATGGGCTTTAAATATTGCTCTTTAGATATATTTTACATTGGCATCACAAATTAGCAGACAGCTCGCTGTCAGCGAGCTTACAGCCTTCAGACTGCTCGGTAGTTGACGCCTCGCTGGCCGTACGTTGTAGACGAGCGGTCGGCGTGATGCCCGCGCGCTCTCTGCTAGCTTGCTGCTAGCAGTCGCCGCGCTCGCTGTCGCCCGCGCCGCTCAGTGTCGGTCAGTATCTACCAAGTCGGCGGGTGGACAGCTGGCCGTCTGCTAGCTGTCGCCGCGTCGACTGCTAGGTACCTGCTAGCTGTCGCCGCGTGGACTGCGAGCAGTCGTCTTAGTTTAGGGCGGTGTTGGGTAGGAGCGGTGTTGGAGCAGAGTCGTTTAAGTGTGCTATGACCTTTAAGCTTACAAGCAGTCGTTTCAAAGCTCTCGGATAGCTGACTTAATTTTCTGTACACGCTTTCTTATCTCAAAGACTTATTGTAGGTAGAGATTTTCATTCAGTTTTCGAGTTACGCGAGTATGTTTTGAAGTCCTTTTTTACCGACTTATATTCAATATTCATGTACAATAAAACCCTAATAGGGCTTCCAAACAAAGATACAAAATTTTGTAGGTGTTATTATATTTGTATATATGTATGAATGTGTTTCCACGAATTTCTGTGAAACTCGAAAAATTAATAATCGGATTGTGACCACTCTTTTTTATTAGCTTAGGTATGTACATTTACCTACTTCACTTAAGAGAACACAATATTATACCTATTGAAAGCTATGGACAATTTTCTTATTTATAATTTATATTTTCATATTAGGTCATAGTAGATAGGTATTGCAGTAGGTTTAATTTTTTTTTTTAATTATAGCTTGTCAAGATTTCATGTGAATATTGTAATTAATAAAATTATGTGTCGTAGGTACATCTCGTTAGGACTAAACGCATTTTGGTAAATATCGAAGGACTAGGCGTTATTCGTATTTTCTCTAGGTGGTCCTACATCACTGGTACAAAAGTTATTCTATGTTTAGAATAGAAATATTTTCGTATCGGATCTTAAAGTAATATCAAAGTGTTAAGAGATACTACCAGATGAATTGACGCTGAGGTATAGTCTGTTCGTTTTCTTACGGTCGCCTTTTGTGTCTAGCCGCCTCCGCCGCGCGGTGTTTTGCCAAAGACACCGCCGTGACTTCAAAGCATGCCGCGAGGGGTTTTGGCGT
The DNA here is from genome assembly GCA_920104075.1 of Melanargia galathea. Taxonomy (NCBI): domain Eukaryota; kingdom Metazoa; phylum Arthropoda; class Insecta; order Lepidoptera; family Nymphalidae; genus Melanargia; species Melanargia galathea. Next base: position 17,570,497 of record OV049860.1, read on the forward strand.
TTTATACCTACTCATATTTATTCATTAAAATTCTCTTTCCTTTTTATATTTTTTTATATTCGTATTTTATTACAATATAACCATAAACATAAAATATAATATTCTCATGAACACGGGTCTTCTCTCAAAATGAGAAGGATTTTAACCATAGTCTACCACGCTGGCCAAGTGCGGATTGGCAGACTATTCGGAGATTCTGTTAGAATAGAAAAAAAATTACAAACAGAAAAAAAGTAATAAAAATAAAAGCAGAATACTAAGAGCACCTGCGCCTGTGCCGACACTAAGTTACCGAACGAACTATAATATTGTGTGCGAAAGTGTTTGTCTATCAGTCTTAACTGTGTTGCTTTTTAACGGCTAACTTAGCTCGACGGGTACAGACTACAGAGACACAGCTAGAGACAGACATAAAGATATTTTTATCCCGGAAAATCAGAGTTCCGATGGATTTTTAAAAACCTAAATGCCTGGAAACGAAGTCGCGGGCATCAGCTAAAAGTAACACGTAGTAATAGCTAGTATAGGTTGACCAGAATCACATGAAAAATAGGGAAATTAAATTTTGAAGTGAGCAACACTAGGTTAACTCGGCTGCCCTAGTGATAAACAAAGTAATTACATTCAGAACACCTTACCTGGGATCGTTGCATGAAACGAAAAATCAAACAACTGCATTTTAAATACAAAAACAAAGTAATCAACATCCAATTACTTTGTTTTTGTGTTGTGCTTGTTGTTTACTTGGTTTTTGCATTTATATTCCGGGTTAGCGTGTGCAGTTACTTTGTTTGGGCAATTTAAATTTCAGTAAACAGTTCAAGTTATTTGAAATATTAAACTGTGTTAGAAAACTACTCGGCATAAAATTGTTGTTAATGCAAAAAAGTCAATTTCACAAAAAATGTCAGTTACTTTGTTTATCGCTAGGGCAGCCGTAGTGTTGCTAACTTTGGAATTTCATTTCCGTATTTTTCATGAGATTCTGGTCCATCTATAGTAATACTATAGTAGGTATTAAACCGTATAACAACTACGGTTGCCATTTTTAGTAGCTGAATAACATAATTTTTTTTATTTAATACTCTACTTTCTTAGCTGCATACTCTACATATACATTATACATATATGTACATATATCACAATGCAAACATTTTAATATTAAACCACAGACGTTGTTATCGCTATATTTCATTTTTCAGCTTTTAGAAACATGTTGCCGTGTGCTACTTATGTAATTACTACTTATATATTTATCGACAAGATTAGATAAAGCATCGTGATGAGCAAACAAAAATTACCTATTTTATTTGAATAAAATTTATGAAATACTAGCGGACCTGGCAGACGTCATCCTGCCCGGTGACATAACGGCATCAACGCCACCTACCGAGACCCGGTGGGTTACATGTACCTACCCGGTAATTGTGTTTTCGAACCATCCATTCGAACCCATTGATAAAAATGAAAAATGTGATAAATGAAGAACCGCTCGACCGATTTTGTGCAAACTTCACATAAACCATCTACTAAATAGTCCGAACAAAGCCTAAACATTTGGTATGGATAGGTGAGCCCGTTCTTGAGTTATAAAATTACAGCGAAAAGTGGCATTGATTTTTAGGGTTCCGTACCCGAAGGGTAAAAAACGGAGCCCTATTAATGTCACTCGGCTGTCTGTCTGTCTGTCTGTCTGTCCGTCTGTCCGCCGGTCACAGGTCTCTAGCTCGCAGACGAAATGAGTTACAAACCTGAAATTTTGGTATTTAGTGTAAAACGTTAACCCAAAATCAAATATTGAATTAGAAATTGAATTAAATTATTTTTCAGGGGGGCTCCCATACATGAAAAAGGAGCCGGAAAAAAAAATTTTTTCTTTACCCTAGCTTGTGGGGTATCATTGTTTAGAGCTCATTAAGTAGAGTACAAATATATATTTTTTTAATTTTTATCTCAAAAAATAAGGGAATGGGAGGCCATCAAAGTTGTCAGTTTTAGACCATTTTTGTGACGGGGGCTATCTCAAAAACTAAACTAGTTGGGAATATGATATTTCAGTATATTATGTACTATATGCTCTATTTAAACAACAAATACTGAAAACAACGATTTATTAAATAGTTTATAAGCTGTGACCAAAATAAACGAACATTTTTTTGGGTTTTTCTTTCACGGTTTGTTGCGATGTCTAGCTCGGAAATTAAATATTTCTTAGACCCAAAATATTATATTGTTCATAATTATGTACGGAACCCTGAAAGAGCGAGGCCCGACTCGCACTTGGCTGATTTTTATATATATAGAAGATATATATATAATATATAGATCTGCCATGGTATAACTAAAACGCCGTTACCTAGTTCCTCCACGGCAGAGATATAGACTAGCTGTACCCCGCATGCGTTGCATTGCCACGTAAAGTAATGTTTAGGAACGCATAGCTAGAACAACAATAACAAGTATAAATTAAAAATTTAAAAGACCCCCGACATTCGCCATTTTGTGGCGGTGGCCATCTTGGATTTGCAATAGTCAAGCCCTTTCATTTGATACCCATATTAAGGGAGTTGTGAAAAGATATGTAATCCGCCATTTTGTAGCGGCGGCCATCTTGGACCGATTTTCATCAAACATAGGTAACAATACACTCGACTAATTCACCTTTAAAAAAAAACCGCATTCAAATAGGTCCACCCGTTTGAGCGCCACAGGAGAACAGACACACACACACACACACTCGCGTTGAGAACTAGAACTTTTCTAGGAGTCAGTTTATTCGAGTCCAGTGGGGTTATGCTGACTTTGCACATTGTGGCAACGTTGCTTTGACAAAATTCGAGGATAATAGATGTATGGACGAACTCAAACCCTAAAACAAGCTGATTTAGGTCCATTTCACTCTGAAGTCACTGTTTTCGATACCAGAATTCGATCAATTGCCACAATGTGCAAACTAGGCATAATCCCACTTATCAAAGACCCCAGACACGACACAGCTGTATAGTTATTCTGAGTTTGCGCACCTCCAAAACTTTACCAAATACCACGTATCGAATAACTGTAATATGTAATGCAAAATGTACCCAAACACTCTTTATTTTAAAGTCGTAATTCAATACTTCGAATATTTATTTTACAACATTTCTGCTTGGGGTGCTGTCTGTAAACGAATGCTGAATGTATTGGCGAACTCAAACCTTAAAATAAGCCAGTTAGGTCCATATTACTCTGAAGCCATTGTGTTTCGATCAGTAGTATTTAGTAAAGTTTTCGAGCAGTGCAAAGTGAGACAAAGCATACTGCTGTTACAGCATAAGCGGCCTCAACCGGTCAAGGTTACCATTATTGTAATTTGTAGTGGTCATTACGATTAGGTAGGTATTACCTAAGTTTCATGTTGCTTTGAAAAGTGAGAGTAATATTATATTAAACTTTACCTATATAAAAAAATAGCTGTAGCTGTAGTAGCTGTGATAGCCTAGTGGTTAGGACGACCGACTTCTAATCGGAGGTCGTGGGTTCGATCCCGGGCACGCACCTCTAACTTTTCGGAGTTATGTGCGTTTTAAGTATTTAAATATCACTTGCTTTAACGGTGAAGGAAAACATCGTGAGGAAACCTGCATGCCTGAGAGTTCTCCATAACGTTCTCAAAGGTGTGTGAAGTCTGCCAATCCGCTTGGCCAGCGTGGTAGACTATGGCCAAAACCCTTCTCACTCTGAGAGGAGACCCGTGCTCTGTAGTGAGCCGGTAATGGGTTGATCATGATGATGATGATGATGATGACATAAAAAAATAATTGTATGACTGAGATCTCTACACAAGCTGAGAATTAAGCTGTAAATAATCGAATAAGTAGCAGAACAAATTTTCATCGAAAATCAGCTAAGAACCATGACGATTAAACTCGAATTGATTTGAGTTGTATAAAAAATTTGATCCATTGCGCTTACTTGAAAAGTAGGTACCTACCTACCTAGCAACTTCTTAAACTTCGTTGGCGTAAATAGTGATTTTGTTTTCATCAAAAATTCATGTATCTAAGAGCGGGGCCGCACTCAAAGAAGCAACTTTCTTTTTTGGTTTCATTGTAATCGTTCATCATAGGTACATCAGAAACTATAATTAAAAAATTAAAAAAACCCGACTGCCATGCTAAAAATCGAACTAAAAAATTAATAAACTATAACCGTACCACTTACAGTGTAGTTGTTATTTATTTTGTTTTTCATGATTTGTCACTCCAAATTGATTTAAAACATATAGATTGCATATATTTTCGTACTCGCCTTTTAAAGCCCTTTATTTTGATACCCCACTAGAGGGTCTTGAAGAAAAAAATTTTTTTCAACCCGCACATTAAAGTGCATAAAATTCGCCATTTTGATTTTTTATGAATTGTATGTACCCAGTAACATTTGCGCCGTCAAGACAAATCTAATGACGTATAATTTATCAAAATAGGTTGAGCCGTTAAGTAGTTACGAACTGACATAGGAAACGGTCATTTTCTACGATTTATCACTCCAAATTGTTTCCAAATATATAAATTTATACATTTTCGTATTTGCCTTTTGAATACCTTTATTTTGATACCCCACTCGAGGGTCTTGAAGAAAAAATTTTTTTTCAGGTCGCACATTAAAGCGCATAAAGTCCGCCATTTTGATTTTTTTTTTAATTTAGGTACCCTATGACAGTCGCGTCATGAAGACAAATCTAATGACGTATCATTTATCAAAATCCGTTGAGCCGTTGATTAGTTACAAGCGGACATAGGAATGGACATACATACACACAGGTGAAACACATATACCCAGTCGGGTAAATAAACTACAATTACTTAACTACTTAGTGAAGATAAGAAATAAAAGTATGCACCTATCTACCTACTAGACATACAATTAAAATGACAGCGCGTCCTGATGGCCTGAACCTTATTATTATTATCTCTATGGCCTGAACCCGCTTTGAAGTCACTGTGTAGACTGTAGGAGGCAATAATAGCATGGCACTTGTACCTACCATGAGTTCCAACCATAGACCAACAAGAAGAGGACTTGGCATAATGTCCTATAGAAAATAGTGGATCGGAAAATAGCTTAAGCTTATCAAAATTTTCATAAGTGTGTAAGAGACAACACTACATTTTTAAACATAACAATAAAACAGATCGTGGCAGAAATTTTATTGCACTTCCCTTAAGATGGCCTCCCTAAAATGTATATGTTACAGCCAAAGTAATAAATAAGTATATTATGTATACTATCCAGCCATTATAAATATTATCAACTCAATTTGGATAAAGTAATAATTGACACAGAATTATTAAAATTATCTAGCTATTATAAATAATATTCAGCTATTTTATATAATATCTTGGAAGACTTGGATAAAGTAACAAAACAAGGACTTATGTTTAACTGATCACCAGATATTGCAAAATATAACGTCAAATAAACAGTTTATACCACCCAAAAACATAGTTACTTCTGCAACAGCTTCGGCGCTGGGGGAAGTGCAGCCCCATCGCCCAGGTTGCGTAGCAAAGCCCAGGCACCCACGCTCACCACCGCAGCTTCGGCTTGCTGGTCGCCTTCGGCGACCTGCCTCATCCGCTACGGCTCGCGCGGGTGCCTGCGATTTTTTTTTTCAAAATTAATTAGGTAACTGTTTGAACTTAACCGACTTATTGCTTTGGGTTGGGGTGCTCAGATTTCGTTTTGGACCACATTCTACCTAGGATCCAATAGAACCTAAGTGCCTCACCTCAATATTTATGTTCTAACCTAACCTAACCTAGCTTCTGTAAGTGGCACGCATCTACTAGTTCATTAATAATACTTATTTTCGTGAGGTACTTATCTTCTGAGGTGTCTCCGGAGAAATTACAACAGCTATGCATATAATGTTTCTATCATCAGCTTTGGCACGGTCTACATCAGGAATTTTAGGCTAGGTTAGGTTAGGTTAGGTTAGGATAGGGTAGTTTAGATTACGAGATCGTGGTGATCACGCCACACCACAAAGGAAAGAGATGCGGGAGGGGAAGCAAGGTATTTATCATTTTGACCAACGTTCATTTGCTATTATGAATAATGTCTGTTTTGACATGATATTATGAATAATATCTGGACAATTTAGATATTATTTATAATTGCCAGTCATTATGAATAAAAGCTAATTAATTACTTTGGCTGTAACATATACATGAACACTCACACACGCACAACTTGAGACATCACAATGAACACGCGCCATTTTAGGTTGGGGGATTGTGCGTGTGTGAGTGTATTTTTGGCACGTTTTTAAGGTAGGTATGCCTACTCTACTTATTATTATTATCTCTATGGTTCCAACCTGCAGAATCTATGTTGAAAGTTCCGTTTACTAGCACCATCTACCGGCCCGCAGCGGAACCACGCGGAACTTCATCTTTGCTATTACAGTACGCTTTGCGTACAGTTGACAAAAAAATTATTACTGATGTTATTATTAAATATTAGTGGATGTCTAGTTGATATTTAGATAATTAATATGTACTTTCTGTATTATTGTAAATTAATATATCGATGGTATTCGTATGGGCCTGGGTGTAGCATTGATGAAAAATGATGTAGGATGATTTTTGTCAATTTTAAGAGCCGATGCCTAGTGCTCGAATATTTCGTATTTTTTACAATTTGATTTGAAAGTTCCTCTATTATATTAAGGCCGCTCTCTTCACGCGCTTCTCCATACAAACGTATTACGCCTATTATTCTAATATTTGTCGCAATAGGTCTAAAGTTAAGCCAGATATCAATTTATATCTCCATTATCTATGCCATAAAATAAAAATATTAGTAAAATTATATTTATTTTGAAAGTTATGACGCTTGAAAAATTACTATTTTTGGGCAAATTTTGGGGCAACTTAGTGCGTAAATAAACTATATAAGAAACTAGAAAATTGAAAAACGACCGAAGTCTTATCATAGTTACTTCATAATAATTACAAATGTCTTCAGTTCATGTAAAAAATTGCCAAATATTTGCTAAAATAGGCGAAATACCAAACCTAGATTTGCATCTTTTTACTTTGCCGTTTTTCACTAAAAATCATGATATCTCAAGCAAAATTTATTTATTTAATTAATTTATTATTTATTTATGTATATATTTTTAGTACTCTTTTTTACTGAAGACGTCTCGCTCTCTAAATGCAGAAATCACTGTTTTAGACTCCACTCACCAACGATTTGTCGATGTCATGGAGAGGGCTCTTAACGCTAGCACACAGAGTTTTTTTTTGTTTTGCACTCAAATTATCCTCTGACAATTCGTCAGAGACCTTTTTGTATACTCTGATTTCTAATTCTGTGGAATTCTGACAGCTGTCATTGTCATTTACAGATGAGTTAATTGTATGGACAACAGGGTTAACATCTACGAAGTACGATTTTACCCCAAACTACTTTAATTCCCTGTCTTCATAAAAAGGCCATATGCCGCGTAATAATATTACTCGTTTTGCCTTAAAATAGAAAACACCAAGAGTGAAAACTAGAAACTAATATAAATCATATGATTTACATGATTGTTATGATTTTTCAATAGTTATAAAAAATCATAATTAACAAATTAATAAACTTTTATGAATATTTATCGCAGGATCTTATGAAGTATATATCAAAAGGGCTCCACGAAGTTTAAAATTTTTAGGCCAATTATATTTATACCTTTCATCACATTGTTTATGCCAAGGGAGAACGGGAAAAAATTTGTTAGTTTACAATTGAATAACTTATTTAAAAATGGTGATTAAACTTTTTTTTCTTCAGGGCTCGATTCTTTCAAGTGTTAAGAAGATACTAGTACAATAATATAAAATGTGATTTTAAAATATAAAATGAAACATAAGATGTGATTTTAAAATTTTTTCAAAATTTTAAAATCACATTTTATGTTATAAAAAAATTATTTTTATTGCTGAACTCTCGCGCGTGCATGCCGTAACAGCCGCGCGGGGCCCTATTTTCAACGTCAAATTAAAGTTATAAATAATGGAGATAGAGTTTCGGAAGTTGAGACTTTTTTATCGGTTTCCTCTTCTTTAACGAGCTTTTTTCAAAATTGCTTAAATATAAATATTTTTCGAGTTATTAACATAAAACGAAATATCATTTTTTTTTCATCTTATTTTGTTAAATAACAATTGCAATTTTTTACCTGCACAAAAATCCTTCAAAAACAATTTTCTCGAGGTGATTCCGAATCGAATGAGCTATCGCTCATATTTTTAAGACCTTTATCTCTATTTTTCACGTTTTTGAACTTGTTGACTAGTCTATTATAGGTATCTATCTAACACTATCCTACTATATTCTATTAAAAATAAATCTTGTACTGCAGTAAATAAAGATAAAATAAAATAAATGATGTTGTGATGATGAGAATCATTCGAATAATTAATTTTTACCACATCCCTATTTTTTTTCGTCAAAAAGTTTCAACCCATAAAACGTTACTTTACTGCATCGAATTAAAAGTCCTACTATACACGGCTATTAGGTACTTTTTCTAATAAACTTTCTGGAACCACATTTTGAGCTAATTGACATAAACTCTAAATATATAAAAGGAAAAGGTGACTGACTGACTGATCTATCAACGCACAGCTCAAACCACTGGATGGATCGGGTTGAAATTTGGTATGCATATAGCTATTGTGACGTAGGCATCTGCTAAGAAAGAACTTTTGATAATTCAACCCCTAAGAGTGACCCTCTTAGGGGTAGGGATTGAAAGTTTGTATGAAATTTATATTATGACTAGATGATGCCCACGGCTTCGCCCGTGTGGATTTAGGTTTTTAAAAATCCCATGGGAACTTTTGATTTTTCAGAACAAAAAGTAGCCTATCTGTAGTAACCCGTCCCCAAAACGGAAAAATTCCGTGTGATCCCCACGATTTCGGAATACAATTCCTTACAGCATCAGGGTTGAGGAGTTGGACATGTACCTACTCAGTAGCTCAGTAGCTGTACCTACTCAGAGTTCAATCTATACTAATAAATAAAATTGAAGTGTCTGTCTGTAATTTCAAAATAACTACCACATATTAAGCTCATACGGTTATTTGAACGATACCATAACCGAATCACACGTTTTTAAAATTTTTGTCTGTCTGTCTGTCTGTTTGAACGGGCTAATCTTCGGAACGGCTGAACCGATTTTGACGGGACTTTCACAGACAAGTAGAGGATTAACCAAGGAGTAACATAGGCTACTTTTTTAACTGACTTTCAAAAAAGGAGTTGTGTTGAAATCGGTAAATACAGATGTTAAAAACGCCCTGATAGGTATTTTCGCTGCGCGCGATCGCGACGGCCGACGCTCGCGCTCCCCGCGCCGCGCCGCGCCGCGCCCCTGCGCCCTGCGCCCGCCGTACGCGGTACCGCGGTACGCCGCCGCGCGGCGGGGGGCGGGTGGACCAGAAATCTACTTATCCCTCAGGATTTGAGAAAAATCGAAATTCACGCGGGCGAAGCCGCGGGCAAAAGCTAGTCAACAATAAAGTCTTTAATTAGTATCCCCAATATCAATTTAAATAACCGACAGTGCCTAAATCCCATTAGTTTTGGGGTTCCCCCCCTACAGCATCAGGATTGAGGAGTTGGAATCCAAATTTTTTGTAAAACAGTGTCGCAATGTTTATCTATCGATTAAAAAAAAATTACGCAAATCGGTTCAGAAATCTCGGAGATATCGGTGTACATAGGTAGAAAAACACAACTCCTCCTTTTTTGAAAGTCGGTTAAAAAAGTAGCCTATGTTACTCCCTGACTAATTCTCTACTTGTATGTGAAAGTCCCGTGAAAATCGGTTCAGCCGTTCCGAAGATTAGCCCGTTCAAACAGACAGACAGACAGACAGACAGACAGACAGACAGACAGACAGACAGACAAAAATTTTAAAAACGTGTGATTCGGTTATGGTATCGTTCAAATAACCATATGAGCTTAATATGAGGTAGTTATTTCGATATTACAGACAGACACTTCAATTTTATTTATTAGTATAGATTTCACGCGGAGAAATAAAAATATGAAAGGAAAGCTTATTATATCATCAACGGTCTAGTTTGAGGATAAACTAAAAATGAAAAAATATTTTTTTTGCATCATTTCGCTAAACCTTTAGTTTCTCCGAAACTAAAAACCTCCATTAGCCACCTTTTAAACTGGAATTTCACATATTAATAGTAATTAGATATCCACCTCACGAAGTTTGCGAACAAACTATGTATGAACGCCAAATATGACATATGTATGAATTTATGCAGATTATATATATGTTTATGTGCATGAAACATTTTATTACTAAGTATAGAAAAACCATTTGTAAAAAATCAGTTAAGTTCCATAATTAGGCACTGACTTAAAATTTACATAATTTAACACAATCATTTTAAATCAATGTAAAACTGAATTATAGGTACAATAATACAGTGGAATACATATTAATAATAATAATTAGACATCCACTTACACACTACAAATATTTAATAATATCATCTGTAATAATTTTTTTTTTGTCCACTGTACGCATAAAAGCAAACGATGTAGTTCTGTGTGGTTCCGCTGCAGACCGGCAGATGGTGCTAGTAAATGGAACTTTACTAAAGAATTAGAAAGAATTCAACACGGATTCTCCAGGTTCCAACTCATTCTGCAAGGGTATTATTTGCCTACACAGTTATCATCAGAGCGGGTTCAGGCCACCAAAAAGCGCTGTAATATTTAATTTTATGTCTAGTAGGACTTTTATTATTTTCTTTTCTTCACTAAAATATCCGATGTGGATACCTAGACCTAACTATGACGAACGATTATAGTGGATCCAAAGAAGGAAGTTGCATCACAGAGGCACTTCACTAATGAACGATGAAAGGTCATGTTTAGAAATTTCATTTTTGATTCTTCATCGATGAAACATCGGAAATGTACTATATCTATTTTTCGCTTTATGTATGAAACGAAACATTGATCCATACTGTACAGTGTACATGCGCACAACACTTGTCTTGACGTAATAATATTAAATTCGGGCTTTCGAGCAGTGTTGCCAGATGGGAATATTTGTGACATTTTAAGGCAATTTTCGTTACTTTTGAGAATATTTAGATATATTTCAATTAAATTGTAACAGAAGTAAATTTTATAGAAGTCATTGATTTATTTTGTGGGTAAAATGATGGTATTATTAGACGTTTCTTTCTATACGTGACGTGAGAAACTGGTCACTGAGCATAATAAATTTAAGAATCTCTGTGATTTCGCAATAATTGCATCTTAAATATTTCATTTATTGATTATTTGAACGAACGCTTTTTAATTTTTGTCCCTCTCTTTGAATCTTCGTAATATCTGCCCCATGGTTCTTATTTTTAATACATTGGTCGCTTCGATATCACCGATGCTAAATAACTTATACCTAGGCATGTTGCACAAAATGCTCAAAAAATTTTCAATAAAGAAAACAACATTATTAGTTGTACAACAAAATATGTCACTTTTTAGGGAACGGAATGTAATTTTGGCCAAGGGCTCTGGCAACACTGATTTCGACAGCTTCTGTCCACAGTTCACGGAACAATTCAATATGGCGGATTTTACCTTCACAGTCACAGGCATGTCTGGCCTAAGTATAGTTTTAGTCATATTTTAATAATTATTGAATTAATCATTTTATATACAATATAATAATAATAATAATTACAATTTTCAAGAATAATTTATTATGATAGTTATAAGTAAAGTGTTTCAAAAGTGTAACTGTGCTAAAAAATTGACGTGATTTAAGACTTTCTAAGTAGGTCTTACAAGTGACGAATCTTAGTAATTCTTCGAAGATTTTATTTAGACAGGTATAGATTTTTCATACTTTGTTCTTAATAATATAATCTAACTTTCGGTGCCACATATTCAGCCGAATATTCACAGGTACTGTGCGACTACCACTCCCACGTGGAAATACCTCACGTCTCTATTTATAGACTTCGAACATGGTTCACAAAAAGTGATAGTCGATATTAAAAACTAGTATTTAAAGTGAGTGTGTGGACCACCACGGTGGATCTTTGTACCTATTTCAGTTATAAAAAGAATTCAGTTAAAACAGCTATTTATGAAACTACACAATTTTTGTTAATATAGAAGGTTGTTTCAATATAGAGCGATCGATTGTCGAGCTACAAGTTGGCCTTCAATGGAATAAATAACAATATATGGGTTTAAAGATAAGACAAACCTCAAGCTCAATTAATTTTATAAAGTTTAGGTTATGTTATTTATTATAGAAAGTGTTAAAAAGATTTGACACTGTACCAACTGTGTAAGTAGAAATTTTCTTTACTTTGGTGGCCATCTTTTCTTCATTAGTTCACCAAAGAAATTAGTTTAGGTACCATACCCCTAACTCAGATTTTGAGGACCCTTGGGATATTTCAGATTTATTTCATATAAGCCTACATGTGGCTTTAATGACAAGTCAAGACTACCAACTTTACCAAGGGTCTGACAAAAGAGTTCATATAAAATGGAATGGAAAGTTTTTTAAATAAATGGTTCATTAAAGAGCACAAGATTCTGAAAGTATTTAGTCCGGCACCATACTTTTCTAAAAACTGTCAAGTTTTTGAGGGCCGTTAGGGTACTGAAGTCAATTTAAACTTGACAACCTTGAGTCTCTCGCTTTCAAATGAATCAGGTTTATTTAGTAGAACATTATTTTTAAAAATCAAACAAATATTATTAATAAATATAGCCTTTAATTTCTGACACCAATGAATAGTTTAATTACAAGATATCTCTGGTTTTGGTGGGCCTTTTGGCAAATTCCTCCTCCAACTGTCGCCATTAGACTATCTGTTGCTACTCTGGGCCAGAATGGCTCAAGGCTCAATGGAGTTAGAAGGATTTCATCCTCCCATTTTATTTGTTGGCATCCTGTCCCGCACTTTTCATCCCTGGGATACCAGAGTATCACCTGTTTGCACTTATTCACACTGCTTCATAGTGGGTGACCAGTCCAGACCAGCACCATTTCAATCTGTCGGTCCATGGGGGTATGTTGTTTAATTTGGTTTTTGACCTAATTTCTTCATGTTGGTTGGATCTTATCTTATAATTTAGTTTCCAACATACTCTGCTCCATTGTGCGCTGTCATTTTTTAGTTTCTCCCTGTGGTGCTTTGTTAGGGACCAAGTTTCGCAGCCATAAGTTAAGCATGGTAAGATACATGCATCAAAGATTTTCTTGTTAATGTGTATCCCTAACTCTTTACTTTTCGTTATTTCCTTCAATGACCAGTATTTTTCCCAACCATAGGCTATCCTTTTGTTAATTTCTTTTGTCATCTGGTCACTGGGGGATATTATTTGTCCTAGGTAGACATATTCAGTAACATAATCAAAAGAAGTTCCATCGAATATTATGTCAACCTGGTCATCACTTTTTTTGCTTTCGTTAATTTACAGTCCTGTTACTGTACTGTACTGTTTGCAGCTAGATCTTTGATCATTTAATCTAGTTTCCTTGGATTATCTTCAAGTAAAACAATATCATCAGTGAATTGCAAGTGATTGAGATGACAACTGTTGATATTTAAGCCAAAGTTTTCCCAGTCGAGTTTCTTGGAGATGCTTTCCAGCACCGCCGAAAACAGTGTTGAGGAGGATGGGTCCCCTTGTTTAACTCTCTATTAATAGGGAATTGTCTAACTCTCTATTGATAGGGAACGGGTGACCCGTTGTTTCCAATTTTATAGTACTGTAGACATTTTTTATGATGTCTCGACTTTGTTGACACCTTCTTGGCTTAGGCTCGACTATATGTAGTTGTGGTTGAGTGTTGCGTTGAAGAAATCAATAAATGTAAGGTAATTATGTATTCTGATATTTATTGTACTTTTGAATAACCCGTTTTACAGGATCAATAGTGCTAAAATTCTTCCTAAAGCCTGCCTGTACTACTGGTTGGTTTTCATTGAGCGTCTCTGATAATCTTTCTAGTATCACTTTTGAAATTACTTTGTATGTACGTTGGACATAAGGCTTATTGGCCTGTAATTACCAATCGCATCTTTAGCACCTTTCTTGTGTGATTCCCCCTACTGATTTGCAATTAGCCCTGTGCGTAGGATATCATTGAATATTGCTGCTAAAATCTGACTTAGTTCTAGTGGTTCCTCTCATTAACTCATTAGGAATTCTATCAAGGCCTCATGGTTTTTCCATTTTTTGGGTGTTTATCGCTTCTCCACTTCTGATAAAAGTCTAAATTATTAACTTAATTATTTTCTTTTTGCGGTTTAGATTCACTTATGTGGTCTTAAGATATTGCGTGATTATCGGAATACAATTAGTGATTAAACATTATTTTTACGTCGCTATAAATACATATACGTATAAATAGGACATTTCGCCATTTAATGGGTTAGTATAGGTTAAAGTGTAGAACAGAAATGATCGCACATTGTAGCAGCGACGGTCGTCGTCGTCAAAGCGTACCTATTAGGCCAATACCTTTGCATTGCAGTCCGTACCTAATGTGCGACTGTTTATACTATATATGTTACTATAATAGCCCGAACCACGGTAAATCCTAAAATTTTCCGGTAAAACCTAAGATTTACTAACCCTTAATGGTAAAAGTTCGTTTAAGACTACATTTGATCTAGGACCCAATAGAACCTAAGTGTCCGGCCTGCGGCCGGGCACCTGACTATTTATGTTCTAACCTAACCTAACCTAGCTTTTGTTTCTGAGCAAAAATTGAAAGAAATGATTAATAATTAATTATTCATTGTTTTATTTCGAAAACCAACATTTACCAGCCGTACCTGGTAAAACCTAGCATGTGCTAAACTCTGATGGTAATAGCCCGAAAAAATTGTCTCTTTTTTGTAAAATCCTTATATTTACCAACTCGTGTCGGTAAATTCTAAGACTTACCGGTAAAACCTAAGATTAACCAACAAACGAGCTTTTACAGTAACATATATACCTAATAATAAGTCCCCCCTTTTTGACCCCCGACGCAAAACGACGGGGTGTTATAAGTTTGACGTGTGTGTGTGTGCTTGCGTGCGTGCGTGCGTGTGTGTGTGTGTCTGTCTGTTGTCCTGTAGCGCTCAAACATGTGTTCTCAAATCGATTTGAATGCGGTTTTTTTTTGTTTGAAAGATGAATTAGTCGAGAGTGTTGTTAGCTATGTTTGATGAAAATCGATCCAAGATGGCCGCTGCTACAAAATGGCGGATTACATATTTTATCACAACTCCCTCAATATGGGTATCAAATGAAAGGGCTTGACTAGTAGAATAGCACTATATAAATCCAAGATGGCCGCCGCCTCAAAATGGCGAATGTCGGGAGCTTTTAAATTTTTAATTTATACTTGTACTTTATAAATCTGCTACTTTACGTAAAATTTTGCACTTTAACAAATCGAACAATGAGTTATCTGCAGATTATCAAGTTAATGCTGCCTTTAACAAATCCCATATTACTGATAAATATGCATAAAAGATTGGTTTAGCGTTTTCTCCACACATATTTTGCGTTCTCCTGACATTTCAATTCAAAACATTGGAAAGGAATGTCGCACTCGTTTTTTCCTTTAGCGATTTCCTTATTAAGTTTGTCTCTGGACTGAGGACTGCTGTATACAGGTAGAGTGAACAATAGAGTGAAGTAGCATACTACTCTACCAATTTCAGTAGCGTAAATATTTACATGTTTTCTTTTTTGTTAGTAGAGTAATAATTAATGTCTCTTAGTGCGCTTAGTAGAGTAGAACAAGTTTAACTACTAAGCGCATACATGGGTCGAGTAGCCAGTAGACTTTGTAGTAGAGTAGATGCAGGGGTGTGGGAAAGGCAAGTGGGTAGGGTTGCTTGTCCGCAGCTACTCTGCTCTTCTAAATTTTAGTACTCTACTATATATTATAATACTAGTGCTATCTATATTGATGTAGTTAGTAGGATAGTTACTACTCTAAAGTGCTACTATGCTGTTTAGTGTTTATTCCACCTGTGTACAGGTTGTTTTACTGCCCGCCCACGACTTTTGGCTTAGCGGGAAGCGGGAGGCATTGGCAGGCGATGGCGCGCGCCCGTACCACAGAACAGTAGCGTTAGCGACAGCGATCGCGGTGGATGTATTTAAGGCATCAAAAATTGGTCTTTATTGCCTCCAAAGCAGTTCATATTTTAAGCACTTCTTATATTTTTAAGTAATTCTGCCCCACTTCCTTTTTAACCCCCGACGCAAAAACGACGGGGGTTATAAGTTTGACGTGTCTCTGGATGTGTGTGTGTGTGTGTTTGTCTGTCTGTTCCCTCGTAGCGCTCAAACGGGTGGACTGATTTGAATGCGGTTTTTTTTTGTTTGAAAGGTGAATTAGTCGAGAGTGTTGTTAGCTATGTTTGATGAAAATCGATCCGCCGCTACAAAATGGCGGATTACATATTTTTTCACATCTCCCTTAATATGGGTATCAAATAAAAGGGCTTGACTAGTAGAATAGCATTATGCAAATCCAAAATGGCTGCCGCCACAAAATGGCGAATTTCGGGGGGGTTTTTTAAATTTTTAATTTATACTTGTTTATTACATTTTTAAACTTATGCTGTGGATGTTTTGACGTCCATATAGGCGGTTAATTTAAAATTTCATTAATTAACGCTTCCGTGTTAAATTTCCCGCTACAAAAATATTTTGTTCTTCAAGCCGCCGCTCTATGTCGCACCTACGTATTCGCCTGTTTTGTTCTCGCCGCGCCCCACTGTGATCCGCGCGTCAAAAGCCGCTCGCGTTGCCGCCGAGTGCGGCGCTTCGTGGTGTGGTTCATACATACTAGTACATTTGTGTTGTTAGTGACTAACCCGTTGTCCTAGGAGAACGACAAACGCGAGAAGGCGACGTAGGTAATACGCGACGTGAAAATATCAAACAGTAGCTTTGCCTTCACGCGGCCGACGTTGCATACATAAGTTTGTGATTTTCTAGTTTTGAGCTAGGTCCCTGCCATCTTGCAGTGGTAATTGAGTCGTGTCGTGTAATAATCTCGTACGACGTCTTATTAACTGTTATCTAACAAATTGTATACAGATGTAGTCCGATTTCTACATTGGTGACCTCCATTGCTGCTGCCGTTTCCTTAAGCACCACATGCAAATAACTTTCATTTGTGTTGGGACATGCATACATTATTTATTTGTATCCACATTTATTTTGGAATAAAGACAGATTTCTGAGCATCTGAAACTGTGCAGTAGGTTAGCCAATATTAAATATTAGTAGGTAGTGTTTAGTCAATAATTAAATTCTACTCAATTTAAAATTTAACCAAAGAACAAGCAAGCCTACTTCCTGCAATTGTAGCATCAATAATTCAGCCAGCTCCCTCACGTGTGTGTTGCCTCAGCGAATATTGTAAAATTTCTTAGTAAATTATTTAGTATATATAACAACATGTAAATAAACAAATTTTAAACAACATACAGTTGTTTAAAATTTGTGCATCCAACTGTTTTTGGAAAAATTTGCAAAAACACAAATCTAACAACATTCTGCTGGGGCAAGGCACACAACGAACTATATTTGTCATCAAGGCAGGCTGTTTTACATAAATATATATTCACCCATGAAATTCAAATAACTTTGAAACCCCAAGTATTCACCATTCCATATTGTATTATGCAGTGGCAATGATTGTATTGTTTTGAGATGAAATAATTTTTTGCAGAGTTCAGTCCAATTGATAGTTTGCTATACACTATCAATCCTTTAACGAACCAAGCAAATCAAAACATTGGAACAGAGCTGACAAACATAGTGAAACAATTGACTGCGGAACCTGAGACTGAAGTAATTAATCCTGACAAGAATCCACACATAGTAATTAGCAGAGAAACTACATTCCCTGCCAAGTCAATGCCCACTGCCACTGAACTTTTATCAGCAAGTATTGAAAAGATTGCTAAGGAACAACCCATTAAAGATTCTGAAGTCCAATTGAAGGTGGAATCTACTGCCATCCAAGCTCAAGTGAAATTAACTCAAGGAATTGCAAGTGCAGCACGGAATCAACCTGATCCTAATATGAAAGATGAAAACCTGAACACTAGTACAGGTTTGTATTTAAAAAAAATTATATTTAGTACATCTCCATTAGTAAACAAGTATTTTTTTTTCTACTTAATAGGGACTATGTAGTTTGGAGTTTCTGTGCTTGAAATGTCTAACGTAATGTATTTTTTCTTTTTAACAACATAAGCACTTTGTCTGAAAATAACAATGAACTTGTATATTAGGTATTTATAAAATTATTTATCAAGGTTGCTATATATTTGCTTGTTATACAAGGTTGAATTTATTTTATATTTAGATCCAGACAATGCCAACGGAAACCCCATTGAAGTCACAAAGACTGAGACAGTTATAGAAGACAGCAACAAAAATGAAAAACTAATAAAAAATACGAAGAATAATAATAAAAAATCAAACAAAATGAACAATGAACAACAAGCGAACAATGCAGAATCCTATGAAAATGGAAAAGATGAGACTGATAAAGTTAGCAAGGAGGAAGAGAAGCCCGTAACAAAAGAAGAGGCTGAGCAGCCGGCTCCATCTGACAAACCTGTGTTTAAAGTACCTCCGGTGCCAATTCCGCCAAAAATTACTACGCCTACGTCACAACCTCCGGCACCACCTGCCTTCCCTAAATACAAATATTCAGATGGTATACACACTCTTTCTGCATTCTATATCAGTTCATAAGTTCATTTTTATTCTATAATTGAAAATATTTTTCAATTTTAGATCAATGGTCACCGTTAAACAAATCTGGCAAGAAATACTATGATATTGGGCTTCTGATGCAAATAAAAGATGATCCCCTCTCAAAGAACAAGCCAAATATACCATTACTGGATGCTTGCAATGTGACGAGAGTAAGTTATGGAGATTTAGGACCTCATCAAGCGTTTAATGTTTTTTTTTTGCAGTTTAACATACTCTATACTGCAATATGGCACTGCTGACACTATGCTAAGTATATAGCACAATGTCTATATACTTTCAGAGTCGAGATGGACAGACAGCTATTTTTGAGACAGGTTTTTACACAACAATACGTTCATTCGGTATCAATGATATAATATTTATTATTTGTATTTTTAGACTACACCCATTCAGGAACCGATGACTTTTAATACCATTTCGAGACCCGTGATTGATGCTCTCTTACCTAACTATGCGAAGAATTCTGGTATTGGTGCAAGGAGCAATATGTCAAGGGATCCAAAGAAAGATGGAAGGAATATGCCACAGAGCGGTAAGCATAAATAATTAAGGAATTGTATCTTATCGAATACCAGTTCAATAAAGCCACAATTATTTATAGACATATTCATATAGGTATATAACCCTAATGAATATACATATAGGTATATTCATTAGGGTTTATTCCCATCTGCCACCGCAATATTATTTTATTTACTCCAGTATTTGTATCTAATTAGCATTGCATATTTACAAGGCATTTTTGTCTATGATTAAAATTACCTTTTAGCTAATTCACTTTCAATGAATATAATTCTCTTAAAGTTGATCGCACACTGATCAGATACTAAACTTAATATTGCACATACTGTGTTTCAAAATAAAAAGATCTCTGGTGCGATCTGCTTAACCAACCAAAAGAGTACTTGTGTAAAATAAAGTTATCTTAGGCAAAGGAAGCATGAAGCTGACAGCTCCGCAAAGCGGTAGCAGTGCTCATCGTCAATACATTTCCATCTCCCTGTCACGTGAAGAAGTTAAATTAAATCAGGCTAAAGATGCGTGGAAACCCACTCGCTTTAAGAAGGACAATCTTACAGAGGAAGAATTCAAAACTCAGGTGAGTGACTACTTGTCACCTTGCTGATGTCAGGATATAAATGTATATCCTATCCACCAAGACAAGTCAGTGCGCGTACATTCTATTACGTCTATTAAGTGAAAAAATTAGGACAGTAGAAGTTCCTAAAATCCGAAAATTTAAATAATTTTAGGGTTTTATTAATTTAATATATTGAATGTAACGAAAAACTAAAAATAAGATTAATAAAATATTTACATCATTTATTTTTATTATTATTTACGTACACGTCGTTGCTTATATTTATTATTAAGCTGTCAGTATTATTTCTACTTTCATTTCCATTGCATGCATTTTTGGCTCTACTATGCACTAACAGATAAATGAACGCGTCTGCATAGCGCGGGTAGCGTTAACGCTTACTTATCACAGACCGAATCACAAACGAGCCTCTGATAACCGTATTAACTTGTCTCGGTGGATAGGGTGTAGACACAAGTCTCTTAAATATCTTTACAAATGTCTGTCTGTAGGCCGCTTTTACCTATTCAAAATAAATGTTGCTCTTCGGAGCGCAGCGGCAAATGGCAAAATAATATACACTTTTTAAATGCATAATTTGATTGTTAAAGTTCGTATTTCCATGTGGAGTAGTGAATACTCTGGTTTTAGTTTTTAAACTTTCTCATAAATCCATGATAATACAATATCATAAATGCGAAAATAACATTGTCTGTCTGTTTGTTGCCTCTCCACGGCTCAAGTGCTGACTGGATTTTGATGAAATTCGGCACAGATAATCTTGCATCCTAGAAACGGATACAGAGTGCTTTTAATCCGGAAATTCAAAGAGTTCCCGTGGGATTTTTTAAAAACCTAGATCCACGCAGACAAAGACGGGCGTAATATTTAAGCGCAAGTAATATTTTTGCTTGTAGCTAATTAATATGCCAATTCTCAGATAGTGTAGGTTTTCAGTACCTTTAGTTTAGTCAGCTTTATGCTAAGTCGTCGGTCTTGCAGTATTATATACCTATCAGCAGCGTTTGCAAAGTATTCTAAATACTGGAGCGTGTGAAACAAATAACGATGATGTATCAAATATCATTTCATGAAAAGCACAGCAATTTGATCTGTCTTACTTAATGATAAAATGAAACAATAGCTGATGCCCGCGACTTTGTTCCTATCTGTTTTTCGGATGGAAAGCATTCTAACACGGTCTCTAGGGGCCTATTTAATAAACGTTACAAATTGTAAAATACAATTACAGGTAACAGGCTACAATTCTACAAGTTTCTGTTTAATAAAAATTATGCTTTACAAATTTGTCATGGTGGATGTGGGTGATGTCAATTGTAAGTTATTTAATTGTAACTTTCTTACATATTTGTAACTTTTATTAAACAGTACTTGTCCTACAATTTAACAATTATGTAGCTTTTTTACAAATTTGTAGGATTGTAACGTTTGTTAAATAGGGCCCAGGTATAAAGCTCTCTCTATACCTTTCAAATTAATCGGTTGAACGATACGCAAACTCGGTACGGTCGTCCCATGCGAAACTCTTCCGGGATGAAATGTTTTTATCGAACGATCACGTTGGTTGAACAACGTTGACCCCTGTCGGCAACGAGATTGGTGACCAACTCTGGAGGTCCCAACTTGACCTCGTTTCCAGCGTGCCTCGGAGAGCACGTTAAACCATCGCTTCCGGTTATTATCACCAACATTTGAATATAACTGTTGAACGGAATGCAAGATATGTCTTTGCAAAATTATGTTGAAATCGCCTCAGCGGTTTAGGCGTGAAAAGGTAACATTCAGTTAATTTCGCTATCGTTACATAATTATTTGATATTTCAGGACCTATACAAGAAGTTCCGCGGTATCCTAAATAAACTCACCCCGCAAAAATTCGACGCGTTGCTGGACAAAGTGAAAGGACTCGAGATTAATACGCAGGCTCGCCTCGAGGGTGTGATCGATTTGGTTTTCGAGAAAGCCATCGATGAGCCCAACTTCTCTGAAGCCTATGCAGCGATGTGTAGCAAGTTGTCCACGCTGAAGGTGATAAAATCTATTTTTAAGCCCCGACGCAAAAACGACGGGTGTTATAAGTTTGACGTGTCTGTGTGTGTCTGTGTGTGTGTGTGTGTGTCTGTGTGTCTGTCTGTTCCCCTGTGGCGCTCAAACGGGTGGACCGATTTGAATGCGTTTTTTTTTTGTTTAAAAGGTGAATTAGTCGAGAGTGTTGTTAGCTATGTTTGATAAAAATCGATACAAGATGGCCGCCGCTACAAAATGGCGGATTACATATTAGTTCACAACTCCCTCAATTGGGTGTCAAATGAAAGGGTTTGACTAGTAAAATAGCACTATGCAAATCCAAGATGGCCGCCGCCACAAAATGGCGAATGTCGGGGGTTTTTTAATTTTTAATTTATACTTGTAAACTTTCCTAATTTTGCCTTTTGTAAAGGATGATTTTGTTCATAATGAATTAATTTCCAGGTTCCATCTGACAACGGTCCCGACCAATACGTCAACTTCCGCGGACTCATTATAAGCAAATGTCAGAACCAGTTCATCACCAACAAGGTGGACGAAAACGTGTTGAAACTAGAGAAGGAACTCGCCGAATGCACGGATCCAGTGAGTTTACTTATTTAATGCTACTTAAAAATAGACTCGTGATTCCTCAATTACGCCTCAAGAAGGCCCGAAAGTCGTTTGTGGGAATGGGCGTAATGTTCTATAATAAAATTCCACAAGCAATCTTAGACTTGCCTTTACACAATTTTAAGAACTCTATTAAAAGTATACTCATAAAGCATATTATACAATTGAAGATTATATAAATGATAAAAAAGCATGGATTTGACTCGTTCCAGCAATGCGCGAGACGGCATTTCAATCATGTACATAAATTGTTATATTGTTATTTTTAAAAAAGAACAACCGCCGAGTTTCTTGCTGGTTCTTTTCGGTTGGAACGGTATTCCGAACCAGCGGTAGATTCATTTGACGATTCAAAAGTACTTGTAAAAGTTTATTTGAATAAAAAACTTTTCTTTCCTTCTTTCTTTCTTTCTAATAATACTACTAAGTCTCAATACTACTAAGTCTACTCAGTACTACTAAGTGTATGGGTGAAATCCTAAATATTTATTCCTTCCTCAGGCAAGGAAGAAGGAGCTCCACGATCAACTTATTGAAGAGAATAGACGCGTCAGAATGCGGTCGGTTGGAAATGTTAGATTTATTGGTAAGCAGTTTTATTTCACTTTAAAATGTTGAAAAAGAAAGGATTCAACTTTAAAATTAATTGTTTCAAAGGACACTAATGTCCTCGTACAGAGAGAAACAAATTATTCAAAGAGAATGATAATGAAACACATATTTCAGTCTCCCTAATAAATAACTTTATTTTTAACTACACAAAAATCTTATCATCGCTTTAGGTATTGCCTTTGTTTGTTTAAAAACGTGTCTAAATTTTGATAACAGCACAAACTTAATTTAATTACTATAAATAATTATTACATATCATTTTTAATAAACTTTATAATTACATTTATCCACATAATTAGGAATTCTCAAAATGCAGATTTGAGTGTTTATTGTGATTTCTTTTTTCATTTTAGCTTAATTATGAGCGATAGTTTCGCTATTTTGTTTAGCGATATACAATAATTTATTATCTACTATAAATATACGGGTACCTAAAATTACTTTAACATTTGGAAAATTGTGACAAGCCACTACACCAACAAATATATTGTGTTTAAAATTACTTGTAAAATTAAAATCACAGTAATCGCTTCAAACTCGACGTTCAAAAAGTGTACAGTGTACCAATTTTTAATAAAGTTTATTCGAAATTGAAAAAAAAATAAATTAAAAAACTGGTATATCAAAAGCTGAATCTCTACATCAGGCTATATCGAAAAACAAATGAATTATTTCGGTTCTTCCATTTATTCCCTGAGAGAATCCCATAATAACACCAATGCCGCCTTATGTTCCGCCGGACGTGGCACTAGATTGCATTTTTAGAGTAAATATTGTGCAATACTCTTGATCTAACTTATCTGTGACGTATCATGAACTCGTAAGTTGAAGTAATGAGAACTTTGAAACCGATAGGGTTTTCTTACCGGTTATCGTCCATTTAGTGGAGTTACTGAGTTTGAGAGGGTGAAAATTTATGTTGTATAAAAAAAATTAAACAAAAACTTGTTAAAATATACTTCTAGTATAGTCTATTTTCATTGCATGTTAGTATTTTTTTAGTGAGATAACTAGTTTTTTTTTAATCCTAATAAAAAGCTGAAAATGCCGATTTCACCGGTTATCGTCCACTAAATCTAGTTATCGTCCACCCTTGTACCTGTTATCGTCCACTGATTTCTATGAGAAATTTACTATGAAAAAGTATGCATGTAATGAGTAAGTAATTGAATATGTAATATTAACACCACTTTAATATGTATTTAATATATGTACCAATTAAAATTAACTTCCTGTCCGTCTTTTCGAAATATATGGGTTTTTATTAGTGAACTTATGTTTACTCATACATTATTAAAAAGCCACAATATAACCGTTTATAAAAAAAATGTTTTCTGTTTTTCGTCTATTCGTAATACTTACTTTTCAAAACAGCTGAACCTATTTTGACAGAACTTTCACAGGGTGATAAAGATCTTTATACAAAGTGATGTGGTCTTTCTACGCATACGAAATAGCGGTCAACTGCTTGTTTTAAAATAAAACAGATAAAAAAACTATTGCCTTGTTAACGCGGTTTATAGAGTCTACAATATGACATAATATCTTTACCAACTTTGCGCCTATCTATTTTGCATCGTCTTTTACCACATCGCACTTACATTATATAAAAGTAGGTACATATAATTTGGCAGCCTCCCTGGCATGGCGCAGGGGTAAGTCTTATTAGTGGAAGGTCCTCTACTTGATTCTCGGCAGAGCAATTTGGTAAATTCAATTTGATAATTTCAAAATTGTCTCTAGTCTAGTATGCCTTACTTCCAAGTCATTTAGCGTTTAAGGGTACGGATTCTGCCGTACCTCTTTCAGGTTATCCCGCATCCATCTTAGACTGCATCGTCACTTAACATCAGATGAGATCGCAGTCAAGGACTAACTTGTAGATGAACAAAAAATAAATTATAGATATGAGTAATAATCAAAATTCGCCTAAATAATAACATAATATTAAAAAATATATGTTTTTCATACAGTTTAAAATATAGGTGGACGGATAACCGGTGCACTTCAGATTCTCTATTTTAAATTTCGTCCACAAATTATAATGATCGACAATACTATCTTAACTTATAAATATATCAAAGTTCCAAGGAGAAACACATAAAATATAAGGTAATTCTTTTGTCAAACAAGTTTAGTTATTTATATTTTTACTAAATCTATTTCTTTTCAAATAATAGCTTGGTGGTCGAAACTTAGAATATTTATTCAGTGCAAATTTAGATATCGTCCACGCGTGATTTTGAAGACCCATAGTTTTATATACAATGAGAAAAAAGTGGACGAAGACTAGTCACTAACTAGTGTATGTGTATAGGATTCGAATTAATAAACTTAATTCCAATTTTGTGCACACCTCGATTGATAACAAGACTACCTAAAATTAAGACGCTGAACCTGTGTTTGACCGCCCGGACGATAACAGGTTTTCTTAAGAAAATAGTGAACTAGTTGTCGTCCACCCCTTTTATTTGTATTCTAATGTAATCAAAAGTAAAAAAACACGTTCACAGTATTTTATGAAACATAAGTAAGTGCTACAAAGAAGAATCAAACTAAATCTTATAGTAAAATGATTAATAACTTCCCGTGATAGTTGAAGCATGCCACTAATTTTTTTGCTCCACACGGCTCGTTTTCATTCCTTAATTGCATACTCAAAATTCGATCGCTTTGTTTTCAAAGAAACTTAAGTGAAATAGACTTTTTTCTTTCTCTGTGTCTTGGTAAGACATTAAAGTTGGCATAGAGATGCATTATTTTTATGTAAGTCTTATAATGTTTCTATTTTTAAGCGTTTCTTAAGAGTGATCCGCTCGGTGGACGATAACAGGTGCGTGTCCGGAAACCGGTGTTCCTACCCTAATTATTGTGAAACAAACTTCCCACTATAATTTATATTTTATTAACAGCTTATCATTCACTCGTACTTATTTACGAGAGAATTATAAGAGTGTTTGTTTTGATCACTTGTTTACTTCCATTGGTATTATTTAGTTCGTGAGCTATGCGAATGACATTCAAGAGTACATAAATATGCATTAGATGATTTGATGTTCTGTTCCAATTTGTGCCATGTCGAATGTATGTCGGCGTAGCTTCTGATATCTCGCGAAATCATTACTAAGATTCCTGCTATTATTATTTTAATAATAATAGTATAACCCCCGTCACGTAAGTCGACCGGTGACCTTCAAGTGCGCGCAGCGTCGTGCGAGTGAGCGGGACACAATACGATTGGAGAGCCAATCAGCGCTCACGAGGGATCCACGAGAGCGAATCAGTGTGCTTACGAACGATCCCCACGTCCTCCCCGCGACCCCCTCACACCCCGAGATACCTCATTTTCGACTTCTGCGCATTGAAGGTCACCGGTCGACTTATATTACGCGGGTTATACTGTAGGTAACAGTTTAACTCTAGACGATTCCTGAGGTAGCTGCGCGGCGCGGGGGTGGGTGACAGACTCATTTTTAAAGTTGACGTCAAACAAATATTCGCCCCTGAGCAGAGGTGCGAGAAATAACTCGCGCAGGTTCAGGCCGGTTCCCTCCCTTCCGCCCCCTGATATCTAAAATATGCTATTGCGACGCGTCTTGCGGCTATATTCAGAGGCAAATATTTGTTTAGCGTCAACTACTTATACAACCGTCGACTGTTACCTCAGGAATCATCCCAGTTTAACTAACTAATTAATGGGCTCAATTATCACAACTAGTGTAAGTTGTCATCCTTATAAGATTCATACGAAGGGCGCACATTGCTTGTAATAATTGATAGAGACGAATATTAAATATTATTTGGCCAACCATATAGGAGATTTGAGATCTTTCAAACGGTTTAAGCTTCTCGCACACAGGTGTGTTTTTATCGGTCAATAATATTGTTGGATGCAAAAATTGTAATTGATGCGTTCTAATATAAAATGTACTAAAATAGATATTGCAGGACGCAAAAACGAAAAAACGCACCTTTAAACTTAGATACATATTTACAACACTATTTACTCTTTAGTTTTGTTTTATTTTTATTTTGCTTAGCGTCACTACTTCGTACTTTAAGCGTCATTTACATCCCTATCTTGCATCCCGCGAAGTTAAAATATAATTGTGATCATCAAATGTTTTAAAATTTTAATTTTCATACTCACAATGTTCTATACAAGGTTTTTATAACAGTAATAAAATAGGCCAATAATCAAATCAAAGTAATAAATCAAAATGTAACGATAGCCAATGATTATCCTAATAATTTGGATACAAGTAAAGTAGTTTCGTTTTCGTTTAGTTCCAATTTCACTTACTATTTCAGGCGAGCTGTACAAATTGAAGATGCTAACATCAAAAATTATGGTCTTCTGCATGAATTACTTGATCGATAAACTGGAGGAAGAGAAATTGGAATGCCTCTGCAAACTGCTCACCACAATCGGAGAGCAAGTCGAAAGCGAGATCAAAGACCAGCTGGAGAGCGTCTTCAAGAGGATGCAGGATATCGTCGATAAGAAATCGAGCAAGATCAGCAACCGAGTGCGCTTCATGATCCAGGACGTGATGGACCTGCGGCGAGGGCGGTGGGTGACGAAGAACGTCGTGGACTCCCAGCCTAAGATGATGGATCAAATACAAAAGGAGGCGGAGCAACACCAACGGAATATTGAGGTTAGACAATAGTATAGTTTAACTGTGTTTAACGAAGCTGTGATAGCCTAGTGGTTAGGACGACCGACTTCTAATCGGAGGTCGTGGGTTCGATCCCGGAGCACGCACCTCTTAACTTTTCGAAGTTATGTGCGTTTTAAGTATTTAAATATCACTTGCTTTAACGGTGAAGGAAAACATCGTGAGGAAACCTGCATGCCTGAGAGTTCTCCATAACGTTCTCAAAGGTGTGTGAAGTCTGCCAATCCGCTTGGCCAGCGTGGTAGACGATGGCCAAAACCCTTCTCACTCTGAGAGGAGACCCGTGCTCTGTAGTGAGCCGGTAATGGGTTGATCATGATGATAGTTTAACTGCCTCATCGGTCTAGCAGCTTGTGCGGCTGCAGTTCCTAGGTTCGATTCCCGAATCGGGCCAGAAATACAAAATTTGTTCCTGTTGAGAAATTCTCACCCCTGTGCCTCCGGAGAGCGCGTTGATATGTCGGTGCCGGCTATTATCACTATCGTGTGACAATAGTCGTTAAAGCCGAACGACCAGCATTGGAGTGACGTGTTAAACTGCCTCGTTGGTCTAGTGGTTATCATATTCGACTGCAGATCACTAGGTCCCGGGTTGAGCAAATAATTGTTAGTTATTGGGTTTTTGTCGAGAAATTCTCAGTGCCAGCCCGGAGTTGATAGTCGGCGGTGTTTCACCCCCGTGCCTCGGATAGCACATCCTATCATGTGAAAATAGTCGTTAAAGCCCGCCATTCCGCATTGGAGTAGCGTGGCAGGTCTAAGCTCTAAATCCCTCTCTCCTATGAGCGAGGAGGCCTGTGCCCAGCGGTGGTACGTGCTGTAATGGTGGTTAAAATTTCACCCGACATCTGTTTGTTAACCCCCGACGCAAAAACGACGGGGTGTAATAAGTTTGACGTGTCTGTGAGTGTGTGTGTGTGTGTGTGTGTGTGTGTGTGTGTGTGTGTCTGTCTGTCTGTCTGTTCCCCTGTAGCGCTCAAACGGGTGAACCGGTTTGAATGCGGTTTTTTTTGTTTGAAAGATGAATTAGTCGAGAGTGTTGTTAGTTATGTTTGATTAAAATCGATCCAAGATGGCCGCCGCTACAAAATGGCGGATTACATATTTTATTACAACTCCCTCAATATGGGTATCAAATGAAAGGGCTTGACTAGTAGAATAGCACTATGCAAATCCAAGATGGCCGCCACCACAAAATGCCGGGGGCGAATGTCGGGGGTTTTTTTAAATTTTTAATTTATACTTGTTAATTAGCTGATGAACTCGTCCATGGGCGGCGGCGGGTTCCGGCGGGAGGACGGGCGCGGCAAGCGCGGCGGCGACGGCAGGCGGCAGGGCTCCAATTCCTTCATGGACAACCAGTGGAAGAATCCACGCACCAGCTACACTGTTGACACCTCCAAACTTAAGGCTGCACCACCGCAAAAGGTATCCACCTCGCTTCAAATCACTCGGTCGGCTAATTAAATTAAATGTACTTTTTTGAAGTGAAACTTTTTTAGAATCGTTGTGCATTTGAAAATTCGATGAAACGAAAAGCGACACCATTTTAGCCTACAAAGTCGAAACCACAGTTAAAGTTAACGTTACTTTTGTGAGGTTTCACATCTGCTGTGTAACTTTGTCATTTGTAAATTCACTAATTTGTGTATTAAATGAATTACCTCGACTTAGTAAATTTATTTTCACACATTGTTTAAATCTGTATTGTATACCGAATAGTAAATCTGAAAATTCACTCAATGAAGTTATTAGATTTTGTGTCGCGTACCATTTAAATAAATAAAATTAGAGACAAAATAATATGTCAATGAAATTATCTCTTTGACGTGATAACGTCGATAAACGCCGGTTGCACGGACGAAAAAGCGTGATTCATTGCACGGCCTGTGACGCATCTATCTCTTTTTGTTTTCTTGTGACGTTTACACGTAAAATTATTGTCCGTAACCCAAAGGGTCTAGCGGGATAAGCTTATGAAAACTGCACTCGCGTCTGATGAAAGATTCTTACCTTGTTTTTATTGTTTTTCATCTAAAATAGCCATACACTTAATCTCACACCCCTAACCCTTATAGTAAGGGAATAATGGGGGTGACAACCCTTAACGAAAAAAATTTTTTTCTCAGTACCTATTCAAGATATCTTTATGAAATTGAAACCATACATGACTGACTATTGATGAACTAATCATAATATATTTTTTTTATAATTTTTGCAATATTATAAACTGTAAAAAACGAGAAGTATATTTTTTGGGAGTGGTTTTTTATACCCACCCCTAAAGTGACCCCTTACAAAAAAATATATCTCATTTGTTACTTAGTTATTACATGTTAAAGTTACAAAAGGATCAAATTGGTGGAACATAGCTTAAAAAAATAAAAATCTGTTACGGATACGTACATGCATATATCAATTTTTATCAAAAACTTTAAAAACACCTGTGCACTATCTTTATATCTATCATGAATCATCATAAATATGTTCTTATAAGTTTTTAATGTCAACAAATATGTATACTTACAAATAAACTATGAACAATCGACGATAAACAATATTCGCATTGATGCCATTCGACTGCACGAATTTCGAACACCGTGTTGTAGACTCGGTGTTCGAAAGTTATTTATATTGCATAACAAAGAACATATTGTAGTGACCTGTTCATTTTCATTTAAGTTTTGTCAAGATAAAATAAGTTAACTAGCAAGTCAAACATAATTAGCAGGTGACGTATACTTTTGCGAGAGTTTCGAATATTAATTGTGTATTAAATGTGGTTTAGTTTTTCACTGTAACATTTGCTATCAGAAATAATGGATAAAACAAATAAACGTCATAAAGATGATAAATGTGTTAATTGTAAAATAAGTTTCAGAAAAACCAGTGGAAACTTCTTTTAAGGCCCGGTGCACACTGAACGCAGCGCAGCGCAGAGCATTTTCTGAGAACACTGAATAATTAACTTTACGACTATTGACATACGGTCGCACGGTACGGTAGACACGAGCACGCGCGCGCGTGCGCGCGTATTTATTCTTGGAATGCAATATTGACCGTATGTCAATAAAGTTAATTATTCAGTAATCTCAAAAAATGCTCTGCGCTCGGTGTGCACCGGGTTTACCTTGACAAAACTTAAATGAAAATGAACAGGTCACTACAATATGTTCTTTGTTACGCAATATAAAAACTTTCGAACACCGAGTCTACAACACGGTGTTCGAAATTCGTGCAGTCGAATGCCATCAAATCGAATATTGTTTATCATTGATTGTTCATAGTTTATTTGTAAGTATACATATTTGTTGACATTAAAAAGTTATAAGAACGTATTTATGATGATTCATGATAGATATAAAGATAGTGCACAGGTGTTTATATAGTTTTTGATAAAAATTGATATATGCATGTACATATCCGTAACAGATTTTTATTTTTTTAAGCTATATTCCACCAATTCGATCCTTTTGTAACTTTAACATGTAATAACTAACTAAGTAACAAATGAGATATATTTTTTTGTAAGGGGTCACTTTAGGGGTGGGTATAAAAAACCACTTCCAAAAAATATACTTCTCGTTTTTTACAGTTTATAATATTGCAAAAATTATAAAAGAAATATATTATGATTAGTTCATCAATAGTCATGTATGGTTTCAATTTCATAAAGATATCTTGAATAGGTACTGAGAAAAAAAATTTTTTCGTTAAGGGTTGTCACCCCCATTATTCCCTTACTATAAGGGTTAGGGGTGTGAGATTAAGTGTATGGCTATTTTAGATGAAAAACAATAAAAACAAGGTAAGAATCCTTCATCAGACGCGAGTGCAGTTTTCATAAGCTTAACCCGCTAGACCCTTTACGAATTTTTTCTTTCCCCAGAATCTTAGCAATATTAAATTGGCGCCACCATCAGCCTGGAATCACGGTTCGGGTGCCAAGAACCCAATCGCACCCAGTAGCAACTCTATGATTAGTATCTCGAAGAACATGTACAGCATGCTTGACACAGTTCAAGGCGATCCTACTTCTCACAACGGTAAGGGTTAATATTATATAATATCATAGCTGTTAGGAGGTGTTAGAAACACTTGAGTCACAATTATTATATTGTACTTAGAAGATTCTGTATACGAATTATAATAATAGTTGAAGAACATTTGGGCCTGTGGTCGTAACATGAAGTCACCATATGACACTTGATGATGTGCTGTACTCAAAAAGTAGTTATGTTTAAAAGCGAGAACTGTATCGTTTTTACTGATGTGTATTATTGTCATAAGAATATAGCACGGATGGCTGTTTTGCTTTATGTTTTGCATTCTGAATAGGCTGCATTCTCTGTTTCATTCAACATTAAGTATTTATTTATCTTTGTTTGGACATCATTTTCTGTGCAAACAAAAATAAGCAATAGTAGGGGAGCCCAAGAGGATTTAGGATTTTGTGATTCACTCGAGCGCGTCCAATTAACATAAGGGAGATATCTTGCATCCTGCTGAGTAACCTCTACCATATATAAGCCCTTTATATAGGGCCGTATGTAAAAAAATCGATGGTCAGAAATAATAAAGCACGTCAGATTAAAGTATGGTGGGTTGATTACGAGCTAAAAAAAGTGTATTTAGTAAATCAGACTATTTGATGGTAACGTACGAAAGTTACGGAGGATTACAAAGCTGCGAAAATAAAAACGTTATCTTGTCATTCTCGAATCTCGAGCGCGGTTGAATTTTCTTCTATTTTGAAGGAATGATGCACAAAAAAAAAATATAAGGTGCCGAGTTCCACAAGATGAAGTAATAAAAATCGTCTATGACGATGAGAGCGTATAGCTTTAAGACGCTTCCCCACCACTGAAAGGGGAAACATTACATAACCTTTTATTCTTCCTATCAACTAATCTACAAAATCGAATAGGTCCCGACGACGCTCAAGTAAATCCATATTTAGCATCATGGGCTCCCCTACCATAAGTACCTGCTTATTGTTAAACGAAACAGTGAAGATTTCTCAATGTAAAAATTTTGTTTAGCCAACAAGGACATGTCCCCCAGCTATCAGCATTCGAAGTCGATCGAGAGATCGACCTTCAATTCCAGAGGTGATTACAGTGAGTGTGAAATCTCGAACAAAAATTCTTCATGCATAAGCTTACTTCATACATAAGCTTATTTTGCTTACGAGTCTATCTCCAAAGTGCTCCATACCAAAGTCAAATAAGTCAAATCAAAGTCAATGAAATTATCAATTCATGCTAAATAATACAATATCTGTGTCTGTTTGTCTTCGTTTGTCCATTAAAATGTTTCCATAAAAATGTGAAGCGTCAAAGTTGGCTTAAATGATTTGTGTACAAAACACAAGTTCAACTCGTGTATCTTTCTTTGAATCTAGATAATATGAGTGGAAATCTGACCAACAGCAGACAGTTTCTAGAGAGTATCTGCAGAATTTCATTGACTTTGACAGGTTAATATTAAAATATTAATTAGAACTAAAACTTTGTTTGTATGGTACTCGCTCTGGATTACTCAATAGATACATCTCCTATAGTCTGTGAAAATCTTATTGGCGGTCGAGTGAACAAAGTTTTCAAACTTTTACACATCACTGATAAATTCCAGTGTATATTTGAGTTATTGACATAGTGTGATGCGTAGAGATGTCTAAATGCTCGAATCATTCAATAATTTGATCAATTGAACCAATTCTTTAATTATTGTTTATGGAATGTATTAACTGCCTCGTTGGTCTAGTGGTTAGCGTATTCGACTGCAGATCACGAGGTCCCAGGTTCAATTCCCGGGTTGGGCAAATAATTGTTAGGTATTGGGTTTTTCTGTCAATAAATTCTCAGTTAATATGTTCCACCCCTGTGCCTCGGAGACCACGTTAAGCAGTCGGTCCCGGTTATTATCACTTTGGAGCAGCGTGGTGGGTCTAAGCTCTAAATCCCTCTATCCTATGTGAGAGGAGCCCTGTGCCCAGCAGTGGGACGTTAAAAGGCTGTAGTGATGGTGGTGGTGGTTGAAAGTGACCCGTCTCCACTGTAAATGTATTAAGCTATTGAACGTAAAGCTGTATGAGGTGTGTTATCATATCTTTTTCTTTGCCCGTAAAAAATATTCAATCAACAAACTGACCGTCTGTAGTGAACAGATTCCCTTTAAGACCTAAACTTAAGTAATTTGTGCAGGAATTAGCCAACCTCACTTAACCGCCAAAAAGATTTGCGGGCACTATAATAAAGCTTCTCAATTTTAGACAGCTTTTCGATTATTTAATGCATCTCGATATACGATAAACTTTACACCAACATTTCATTGTGATTTCACTCCATACTTGACATGTAACTTCACAATTTGGCATAGGATTAACAAAAACATATATAAACCAAGTATACAATAATGTTTTTAATACACTCGGGTGAAAATGGATAAAGGATAGCTTTAAAATCATCGTCACTCTTTTAAGCTTTTTGGGCACTAGTCACAATTTTGATGTTTTTATGTCAAAACATAATAGAGAATACTTTTTTTTTTTCATTCAAATAAACAAGTATTTTCAATACTCGAATGAATGTATCACAAAAAGAGGTAGCATTCAGATTACTAATCAATACTATTGTCTACATTACGTTTTTACTTCATACTCACTGTGCACTTTGAGATATTCATTAACTTAAATCAAAATAAACCATTTAAGAGTTACCAAATCAGTATCTCATTTAAAAATGTCAGCAAAAATAAGGTTGTGGGTTTGTGGGTTTTGGCTGCCTTTTCGATTTTTTTCCAGTTGATTGTCGTTTGAAAATTCGCCTCGAATTGTGAACCTCCTTTTTTCGTCGGTTAAAAATAGTCTAGTGCAAATTCTGTATCATCTCACTTCAATTTATTTTATTTCATTACTTTTGTATATTTTCTCTATTCTTTTAGCTGTTTTTCTAGCAAAATCCCTAAGTTGTTTATATCCATCGAGGTGTTCTCCAATCTTCGTTTTGAGATATTTTAGTCAAGCTTCATTTTTTCCGTCAAATGCTCTTCAACATTAAACACCACACAATAAAATGTGTAAATATGTTTTGAGATAAAGCCTGAATTTTCCCATCTAATTTCTTGTGATGCAAGTACCATATTATATCTGGCTTATATTTTCACATCACTGTCCGCTAATTTCCTCCATTTTTCCAGTTTGGAGTATCGTTCGCACATTCCAAGTTCCAATTTGCATGTGATTTTAATTATTCTTGTATGTTTTTTAGCTTAGGTAGTTTCAAAAGGAATTTGTGCTATTCTCTTTTATTATAATTTGCAACCGTGGGTTTTTCCCACGTGTTGGGATGGGTATTTTTTCCTTATCTGTTAATGTTAAAGTATAAGGAAAAAAACACCCGATCACACCGCACGATATTAATTTTTGAATGTCTCAATTTTCGAATAGATGACGACAGCAGCCGATCCGGTTCGATCGGAGTGCCTAGGTCGAATTCGGGCAACAGGAATCCCATCGTCGCGCCCAAGCAGGCGCCGGAGGCCGCGTCCACCGCGCCGGCCGCCCAGGAGCCGTTGCCAGCGAGCAAGCAGAAGGCGATCAAGATGCTCGTTATGGAGATGCTCGTCAACCCCAACGACGAGGAGTTCGCGTCCGACTTCAAGCAGTCGTTCCCTGCACAGCACCACTCCGCTGCGGTCACCGAAATGCTCAACATCGCTTTAGAGAAGTGAGTGTTTCACTGCTCCATCTAAGTTTTCACATGGAGCTTCGTCTGCGCTCGGCTAACCGACTACTGGCGAGTCTATCTGCAACAAACGCTGTCCTCGCACCTCCCTCGAACGTAGTTTCCCGCGGTGTGCTCGGAACCAGCATGGCCCCGACTCCTCTGATATATAAGCCTATGCATCGTTTTTATAAGTAACCCATATTTTTTGAGACATTCAGGGTCTGTTTCGCCACCTTCTGATAAGTCAAGTCTTTCTTACTTTATGTCGAGTGACAAAGACAAAATATGTGAATAAGCTATCTGACATTTATCAGGTGGTGTAACAGGCCTTCAACTTCAAACTTCAACTTCAGGATATTTCTGTTAACCTTAAACCGAGTCTTTCTGACATGAAGTCTTCCATGATGCACGCGATGGGCATACGTCCGCGAGGACACTGCGAAAAATACACGATTATCTTTGAGTTCGTAAAAAAATTGAGAAAAGACGGACCGCTCGTGGCTTGGAGATTCCTAATCTTGTGTACATTACGCGAATTTTGTGCGTTACGCGCTCTGTTCGTGCTCGGTTCGCCGAACGTAAACGTAGCTCTGTATCGTATAACTTAGCGTCTATTCAAACGGACCACAACAATCAGACCACGGCAAAAATGTCGCCAAGTGGAGTTGCGTGTTATTTGTAACACTGACCACATACTCGCGAGCGCTGTTGAACGCGACTGCGATTCGTACGTGCGTCACATTTTTACCACTGGTGTGGTTGTTGTGGCACATATGCATTCTAAACGCCTGCTTCGCCACCTTCTGATAAGTATCGGATAACTATCTACAACTTTTGTCTTTGTCACTTGACATAAAGTTAAACAAAACTTACGTTTAGGCTGTCCGACATTTATCAGAAGGTGGTGAAACAGGCCCTAAAAGTACTATTAGGCCTCTTGTTAACACACGTTTTTTGCACGGTACGGCGAAACGCGGAACCTTGTTAACGACACGGCGAGACCACGGTTCCATACAAAACTGTGACCGTAAAACGTAACACTTGGCCTTGATTCATAATTCAAAAAACGTATGTACAACAAGAGGCCTTAGGGCCTTTGTTAACACGCCGTGGAAACTCACGTTTTATAAATCTGTTGTGGGTAAAACTTGGTGTGTTAACAAAGGCCCTTAAGGACCATTCGCACATATCAGTGAAGCATCAGTGCCGCGGCCAGCGCAATTTCGGCACAGTGAAAAATATGTCATTGTCAATGAAACATTGCGTCGTCACTGATGCGGACAGGTGTGAATACATTCATAGAGAATGTATGAAATAATATTTTTCACTGTGCACTGTGCCGGAACTGCACCGGCACTGATGCTTCACTGATATGTGCAAATCGGGCTTTACAGTCATACATACAAGGGTTAATTACACAAGTTAACAGGTAAAATCGAACATGCGTGTTGCACAACTAATTTTCCAGAATATATGCACAACTAAGTTTCCAGAATATACGCACAACTAAGTTTCCAGAATATACGCACAACTACCTTTCTAGAACATACTCACAACTACCTTTCTAGAACATACGCAGAACTACTTTTCAGGATGTTCCGTTTTACCTGCGTAATTTTGTTATTGAGGTAACCCCTTGCATGTATGACAAGCTTTACATGACATAATACAAGTAGTGCTAGACTTCAACCTTGAGTGTAAATTTCAAGTTAACGTTAAAACTATGCCACCATCATCACCACTACAGCCTTTTAACGTCTCATTGCTGGGCACAGGGCTCTCTCCTAGGAGAGGCTAGGCCGCTCCAGTGCGGGTTGGCGGGCTTTAACGACTGTTGTCACATTATAGTGACAATAACCGGGACCGACTGCTTAACGTGCTCTCCGAGGCACGGGGGTGAAACACCTCCAACTACCAACTCCGGGCTGGCACTGAGAATTTCTTTACAAAAAAACCCAATACCTAACAATTATTTGGCCGTCTTGTGAATCAAACCCGGGGCCTCGTGATCTGAAGTCGAATATGATAACCGCTAGACCAATGAAGCAGTTATTATATTACATTATAAAAAGCATAAACAGATAAATTAGATGTCATTTAGTATGGAAACTTTGGAAAACTGTCATGATTTGACCGTCTCCGTGATGACCATTGGGCACATGTTTAACTTTAACTTAGAAATCTACACTGGACTGTACCCTCAGAACGTGGAACGATTGATGTTAAAATCAATCATTTTTTTATAGTTTACTGTATACTGAATTCCACAAACACACTGTTTTAAAAGTATTATAGAAGTTTAGCGCTATCTACGCACAACACTTTGACCAAAAATTAATTACATCATACTAATAAACCAATTTGATTATATTAATATTTCATATTAAATATTATGTTTTTGGATAATAAGCTTTTGAAACAACTTTTATAGCTTACATTTTAAATATATCAACCACAGCCGAGTTGTGTACAGGGTTATAATGTATGCCATTACTAATATCTGACCAATTTAAATGTTAAAATCTTTGCAATGATGAAATTATTTATCAATCACATACTGCGCAAATAATTTAAAGTAAACAGCAATACATAAAAAACATTTTATGCGCATGTTTGATTTTAAATACCACAATTACGTACAATAACTACGTACATGCAAATTTTTTAACGAGTTTTTTTTTTCAAAACAAGACAATTTTTTTTGCATTACAAGATTTTAATGAATACCTTAAACCCTGTTAGCCCGCGAGGTAGCACTACAAGTTTACTAGTGATTTTGTACCGAATGACTTTTATTTCTAACATTTGTTTAATGTTCAGAAATCAGTAAAGCGTCAGTCGTCGCACCAGTGGTGAAGCAAAGGATACAGCATGAAAAAGTTTTTGTATTGTTATAGAGAACCTTATCACAAGGGAATAAAGTTCATAATCGCTTCCCCACTGCTTGTTCAGATTTTTCGTTTTTTTTTATGATCGAATGTGGTTGAAAAGTTCATGAAGTAGCGGCGAGGAAGCGATTATGTACTTTATTCTCTTGTATCTCTTCTCTCTTGGTTCTCTGTAAAAATACAAATTTTTTTCATGCTCTGTATCTTTTAATGGAACCACTATCGGAACAGCTGACGTTCGGATTTGTTATGTGTTAGGGGTATATTGTTATGAATTTCAGTTTGTATAAAATGACTTGCTCAACTGTAGCGCTACCTCCCGTACTATGTATATTGTATATGCTTATATAAACTTACCTCTTAGGTACACTATATATTGTGATTACCTTAACACATTGACCACCAATATATTATATATTTTTTAATAATAATTTAAGTAGTTTTAACAACTTGCCATAAGT
Source organism: Melanargia galathea (assembly GCA_920104075.1). Classification (NCBI taxonomy): domain Eukaryota; kingdom Metazoa; phylum Arthropoda; class Insecta; order Lepidoptera; family Nymphalidae; genus Melanargia; species Melanargia galathea. The sequence goes on from OV049860.1 coordinate 17,609,470, forward strand.
TGTTGATTTTTTTTACATGCCGATCACAGACATCAAACTTAACAGTTCAGCAACTTTAAATGCTTCACCAAAGTGAACACGTTGAATGAATCACTGAGGTAGTTTACGTGAAAATTTCTAAAGAGGCGCTTATTCTGCTTATCGGCATCCATTTACTATGCAACACTTTTGAAGGAGAGTGTGGCGTACACCTTGCTAATATCTTATGACTGTGAAAAATTAACATTTAATTTAGTATTTTGTATTTGGCGAAGGGGCTCTGCTGGTGCTTCTGAAAAAAGAGTTATTTAGTAAATGAATAGCCAACGAAGCCTGTTCCCTCGTTGCCAAATCGTTAGTGTTGGCTGCCATGCGCTCCCACTTGTTTTGCAAACTTTAAGTTTTTCGATTCACCGGCAAGTTACTAATGAAACAAAAAAGTGATACTTAAACCGTAAATGTTAAATGTATTAGGAGTTTCTGAGCGTCTTTTAGGGATTGTTCTTCTTACCTTCTGTACTGTTACTTATTTATATGTATGTGCCCATGTTATAATTTATCCCTTTTGGTGCTTGAAATTAATTGCAAGTTATGACCAACGTCCAAATATCTCCCTGTCTATTGCATCGGCACGTGTGTAGCTTTCGTAAAGCATGCTCTACTTTGTTATCTATGTTGTGGGAATCATATTACGCATTTGGGAGATAGATCCATTCACAGTTTTGAGTAAAAATTGAGAAAACAAGTAAAGATAATCCTGATTTTGGTTGGCCACAAAAGTTCTTAGGAGAAGGCGCAGATTTGAGCGCATTTTAATATATTTTTTATTTTACAGTGATTATACACAAGTGGCAAGGGTCCCAAATGCGTAAAGTTTTCGCATAAAATGTTGTAACTTGTATGTTTCCATATAAAAAATATTTTTGTTAACGTACTTAAATTGTTTTTCAGGTCAGCGAAAGATGTTCATATAATAGCTAAAGCTATGCATCATCTCATATCAACTGGCACAGTTTCGGGCGAAAGTTTCCTAGTCGGCATTCAAGAAATTTTGGAATGTGCCCCCGACTTGTACATAGATATCCCAATGTTGTATGAATATTTAGGCGAATTTATTGCCCCACAAATAGAAAAGAAGGTATGTACAAAAATTATGCATAATGTAAAACTGTCTTCTCTATGTCGTTATCCTCATTGCTGAGGCTCGTCACCCCTACAATTATACGCTTTCTTGGGATAACAATGTTCGCCCAGATTCTTCAGCATACGCCTTAAATAAGAGCTAAGAACAATCAGCCGATCACTCGATTTTCTAGGAGCTGTATGATTGCTTCCGTCTCAAGTGTAGGCATTATTTGAATTTGTTATTCTTGCTGCAAGGCCTGTGCCCAACAGTGGGATGTTAAAAGGCTGTAGTGGTGGTGGGTGGCTGCATATGCCAATAGCGAAAGAGTGTCGTCACTACATGTATTCCCAGAAAGTCCCTCGCCGCATCTGTCTGTCTGTTCGCAATAAACTCAAAAACTACTGAATGGATTTTCATGTGGTTTTCACCAATACACAGAGTGATTCATGAGGAAGGTTTAGGTGTATAATATATTAAGGTTTTGTGTGAATTGATTGAAATATGACGATAATTGTTGAAAATGTTGGAGAAAGTCAAGCCACCTGGGAGCTTCGAAAACCATGCCTAATACTTTGAGATGTAACAAAACAATGTGCGGTGGGACAGTAGCGGGTAATTACTACACGGGCGACGCCGGGGTGGGTCGCTAGTTTCTAGATAATTTTACCGGCTGATATACTGTCGCATATCGCAACTAGGCCACTCTCAGCACACTGAATAAAGTAATAAATTTTCATATGAAGTAGGAGGTATCCGAGAAGCTTCAATAGCTATAACCAGGGTCACTGGTTGGACTGAAATCTGTTACATTGATGATTCAAACCAATTGCATTATTGTTATACCTACTCCAACAAAAACCACACGCTTCATGTTATAATTTTTTTTGGAATGAATATTAAAAAAAAACTTATTATTAACGAGCTGTTGCCCGCGACTTCGTCCGCGTGGATTCATATAATGTATATCTCATACAAATTTTCAACCCCTATTTAACCCCCTCAGGGTTGAATTTTGAAAATCCTTTCTTAGCGGATGTCTACATCATAATAGCTATCGCATGCGTTTCAGTCCGATCCGTCCAGTGGTTTAAGCTGTGTGTTGATAGATCAGTCAGTCAGTCAGTCACCTAGTCCTTTTATATATTTAAATGTGAATATTAAATACTGTTTATTTTGAATGTTTAAATCATTTTGTTCCAGCATATCTCATTTGTACAGACGTTTAGATTATGTGAAAATATTATAGTATCCAATCACGGGCATATGTTCTTAAAAACTGTAATTAGAGACTTAAAAGAAAGTATGGGCCCCTCATTCGTGAAAACCAAGTGGCAGGAATCTGGACTGGAATTGAAGCAATGGATGACTGAGGAACAGGTATGTATACGATCATTGTTAAAATATATGCCAAGTGAATGTTAACAATAAAAATATTCGATATTATTTAGTACTGCCTGATTGATGCCCACGAATTCGTCCGTGTGTATTAATTAGGTGTTTAACAGGGTTCGATGGTATATATCAATGGATATATATCAAGATATATATCCGATATATATCCAATTATATATCCAATATATATCACACTAGGTTTGACGATATATATCAATTAAAAAAAATCTATTGCAATATGTGTTTCTTGATTATTCTATTATTTTTTACAAAGAAAGTAATCGCTAGATAATTTTAGTATGTTTCAGTAACATAGCAGATAGTATTCATAAATAATACAATAAAATAATGATATGGCTTTCATACAAAATGGATATATGTATATCAAACTTGATATATCGTTCATTCGTTCGTTCGTTCGTTTCAACCAATGGACATCCACTGCTGGACATAGGTCTCTTGCAAGGATCGCCACAGCACACGATCTTGTGCCGCCTGACTCCAGCGGCTGCCAGCGACTCGCTTGAGATCGTCTGTCCAACGAGTGGGGGGTCTACCTGCGCTTCGTTTACTGGTGCGAGGTCGCCATTCAAGCACCTTGGGACCCCAACGTCCATCGGTTCTTCGAGCAATGTGCCCCGCCCATTGCCACTTCAGCTTCGCGACTCGATGAGCTATGTCGGTAACTCTGGTTCTCCTGCGGATCTCCTCATTTCTGATTTGATCCCGCAGGGATACTCCGAGCATAGCTCTCTCCATCGCCCGCTGAGTGACCCTGAGCCTTCTTATGAGGCCCATTGTCAGCGACCATGTCTCAGATCCGTAAGTCATCACTGGCAACACGCACTGTTCGAAGACTTTCGTCTTCAGACACTGAGGGATATTGGACGAAAAGACATCTCGAAGTTTCCCGAACGCTGCCCAGCCGAGTTGGATTCGGCGGTTGATCTCTTGATATATATCCGATATATATCATAAATATCCAATATTTTGATATTTATAATAAATATCGGATATTTTCGAACCCTGGTTTTTAAAAATCCCGTCGGAACTCTTCCAGAGATAAATGTGATGATGAGAATTTAACGTTTTTAGGTTCCCAAATGGCTCGAGGACAATAAATTCGAATTCTTGGAAGGCGGCAGCCCTAGCGAGGAAACAAAGAAAATCCTGACGCCGAGCGAAACGCAGAGCAAACTCCTGCAGCTCATGAACGCGGACGAGAACTGCGAGTGTATACGAGGATGGGTTCAGGTATTTCATATTTATTCCCATCAATATATCAATTACTAGTCAAAAAAGATTGTTAATCACAATCAAATTTAGTACGTGTCAGTCGAGTATAATGTGGCTTTCCACTGGTGAAAGAATTTTCAAAATCGGTTCAGTAGTCCCAGAGATTACATCCTGCAATCAAATTCACAAACTTATAAACTTTACCTCTTTATAATATTAGTATAGATTGGGGTGTTCGCCATAACCATATCGTCTCAACACCAAATCTACTCAAAGTGAAGGTCTCAGCACCTTGGGATGGCATAAATAGAATTGCCACACACTTTCCAGATTAGCCAGATTTAGACAGTTGCACATCATGCGCTAACAGTGAGGTTACAGTTAAAGTGGAAAAAGTCAGTGTCGTTCCTGAATCACAGTTGATTTAGGAAGTAAAAGTAAAATTTTTCAGTAAAATGTCAGATAGCAATCATTTGAACCGTAGTTTGTGACAAACATAATATAATGTTTTTCTTTCTTTTTACCCGACTACGGCAAAGCCAAAAGGAAGGATTATGATTTTAGCAGTCTATATATGTATGAGATTCTGTGTGTACGTACCACCGTAGCGCCTAAACTACTGGACCGATTTTGATTAATGAGGTGTTTATTGATTCTTTGTTATGGTCCGGGTGACATAGGCTACATTTTATTTACGAAAAAAGTCAAGAAGAGACCTTCGCGCGGCTTTCTAGATTATTAGATTAGTAATTCCGATAGACATAACAGATGGCGCCACTAGTTGCTTGCCCCGCGTTTTCGCACACTAATTTATTTTTAAATTATTGCGTAGTCGGGTTTTAGTTTACGAACTTTATACTTGTTAAATTACATGTTAGCGCTTTCTGCAAATTGATGAATTTCTTGCTGAGTGTGATCTCACCTCACAGTAGACGACCATGCATTATCTCATAAACTGTATAAACCATTTTCGCCCCAATCTGCGTTCCAAATCAACATTGAATAACAAAGTAGGTATAAATTTATGCAATGAGATTTGTTTTAAAAGTCATATTTTCTCTGGAAACGTATCCTCATGTTTGCATAATTTGACCTTGATTATACAAGATAAACGAGTTTCAAGGTGTGCCATTTATACTTTTTTATATCTGCACTTATGAGACTTGATAAAAATATTCCTAATATCATTGGACTAATGGAATTATGACTTTAAATTAAATCAGGTGCTCCAAAAACTTAATTTTATCTAAATATGTCTAGGATAGAAATCGAATGCAATAAAAAAAACGAGTTAGCCGTGACGTGAGTATAAAATAAAATTATAAGGTTGCGGAAAAAGTCTCGCCTTATTTTATATGCAGGTTCAAAACACTTTTTGCATAGTTTAATAAGATTTAGGCCCTGTTTCACCACCTTCTGATAAGTGTCGGATAGCTATTTACAACTTTCGTTTTTGTCTGACATAAAGTAAGAAAGTGACAAAACTTGCGTTTCGGCTAACCGACACTTATCAGAAGGTGGTGAAACAGGTTCTTAATCTGTTTGTGCCGTTAGTTCGATAACTCGTTGTCATCTTGTATCTATAATATATCTATAATATAATATAGATTGTAAGTATCTATAATATAGATTGCGTACGTTTCCACATATGAGGCACAGAATTTTACCAAAATTTTACCACATTCAAAATATCACGAACATTTTTACCCGACTACGGCAAAGCCAAAAGGAAAAAGTTTAGCAGTCTATGTACGTATACGTATGTATGTTTGTATCAGATTTTTGTATTGGATTCTGTGTGATTCACCGTAGCGCCTAAACTACTGGGTCGATTTTGATGAATGAGGTCAATTTTGAGGAATCAATTCATTCGTTGTTATAGTCCGGGTGACATAGGCTAGGTTTCGGATGGACATAACAGATTGCGCCACGAGCTGCTTGCCCCGCGCTCTTTTCTGTTCGAATTCTATTATTTTATAAGAGTAGTCGGGTTCTCACAGGAGGCGCCCTTAGGAAGACGTTGCCCTCCCGACCTTCTTCGAGCCCTAGGGCTTACTTCTCCCCCTAGCAGAGCTCCCAGCTCGCCACAACGCTGTGACGCTGTAACGGCCAGTACGGCTTGCAGCATAAACCATCCGAAAAAAAAATTAGGAACTTTATCTGTGGTCAAAATAACAATTGGTATTCGGTGTTCTCGTCGCAGGACAACTTGGGCTCGTCGTCAAAGGAGAACTGGTTCATTCGGGCGCTGATCCAGGCGATATGCGAGCACGCGCTGTTCGGCGCGGAGGGGCGCGACGTGCCGCACTTCAGCCACGAGCGCATGAACAAGTTCGCGCCGCTCATCAGCGAGTTCGGCGAGTCCCGCGAGCAGCGGGAGGCGAGCTGCCTCTTCGGCATTCAGCAGCTGATATACAAACTGCAACATCCACCAGGTACGACTGTGCCAAGTGCCAACCACGACAACCAACCAACCCACAGATAAACATACGATCAAGGGATTGCGACAACCAGCCAACCCACAGATAAACATACGATCTAGGGCTTGCTTGCGCCAACCACAACCAGCCCACAACTATACCCTGATTTCTAATTCCGTGGAATTCTGACGTTTCGTAATGTTACCAGAGATAAAACAATTCCCACAAAAAAGATAAAAAATTCAAAACTTATGTAAATAAAAATCAACTGCCGCATGTAGATATGACAAATGCCTAACAGACACTTCATGGTGAGATTGTCATTTGACTTCCATTTTTGAATGAATTTTTTCAATGTGCTTCTTTTATTTTCTATTGCTGTTAGTGTGCACTTTCTAGTTTCCACTCTTGGTGTTTTCTATTTTAGGGCGAAACGACTAATATTATTACCCGGCATATGACTTTTTATGATGACAGGGAATTAAAGTAGTTTGGGGTGAAATCGTACTTCGTAGATGTTAACCCTGTTCTCCATACAAATAACTCATCTGTAAATGACAATGACTGCTGTCAGAATTCCACGGAATTGGAAATCAGGGTATAAACATACGTCGCCACAGCAACGGTCGTCGGGCGCGGATCGAAAACCCACCAGTTACACTTGTTGTACCCACTCTTCACTACAAGCTGTCGCTTATTTGGAGGCGAAAGTTGTAGTCGTGTTCATCATGGTTGTGGGCCCTTCGCGGCGTTTTCCGTGGATCGTTATTTTATCTAGCTAAATATTTTCATTAATATAATGGAAATATACGTTCAATCATAATAATGAAAATATTTTTATTTTGCACTCTCCACCTCTTGTTTCGTTAATGCAACAAGATAATACAAATTTCTGTTGAATATATAATGTAAGTTATAGTTTGCGACATTACAAATGCGAATTGAGCTATAAAACATTACGATCATAGAGTTGCGAGGGCTCTCTCTCGTTCTTCATAACCTGTTATCGAATATCGACAAATCCTTTTTTTACTGTTACACACAACACCAGAGAAACTGGTTCCAGTTCCATGAGGCCTGTACGTGTGAGCGAGAAGTCTGATAAAATTGATTTATGACTCGGTTCGCACGTTTGTGACGTCCCAACTATAATATAGAACTTTTCTTTGTTGCAGGATTAGCGTTAGAAATATTCCAATTTTTGCATGAACAGTACATAATATCCGTCGAGGGATTCACCGCGTGGGAGGTATCAGAAATGGAACCCGAAGGCAAAGGTGCGTTTAGTGTTTAATTGACTACTAACATAACGTTTATTTCACAGCTAGAGCCGTCAAGGGTTTAGGTTTAATGAAATTGGTAAAATTGGGTATTAAGGGGTATCGTTACTTACCCCGAAGTAAGTTTGCAGGAATGGGTATTGCCATAGATTAAAGATATAGCATACGTCTTATACAGATATACACACAGAAAATACGAAAAATTTACTATGAGTAAAACTGTCGATGCTTGGCTTGCTAATACTCATTTTGTGTTTGTCCCAACGACATTGTACACGGCATCGTACCGGAACGCTAAATCGCTTACTGGCACGGCTCTGTCGGTAGGGTGGTAACCGGCCACGGCTGAAGCCTACCCACCAGACCAGACCAGAGACAATTTAGAAATTATAAAATCCCATATTGCCCCTGGCGGGAATCAAACCCACGAACTCCCGCTTATAAGAGCACAGCGCTCACCACTGCGCCAGGCAGGTCGTCAAATGATTCCCCATCAAGATTTCCCCCGTCAAGATTTCCCCCATCAAGATTTCCCTCATCAAGATTTCCCCCATCAAAATTTCCCCCATCAAGATTTCCCCCGTCAAGATTTCCCCCATCAAGATTTCCCCCGTCAAGATTTTCCCCCGTCAAAAAAAAAGAAAGAGGTGTAATGAAGGCGCTCGGTTGCAGGAGTGATGCTGAAGGCGCTCACGTCGTTCTTCACGAACATCAAGGAGGCGGACAACGAGGAGTCGTGCAGCGAGGACTGACCGCACGCCACCGTCCTCGTGGCCGCGACGCGCGTCGCCGGCGGCGCCGTTTTCTTTGTACTATTCACGACGCGATAGGGAGTACCGCATGTGTTTACAATTCGTGTAGAGCACTTACATCAGATCCGAAATCGAATCATGCATCTAATCGACGATCGTGACGTGAGACGATCGTGACCATCGTCGCGGTGTACCGGTGTCGTCGACGAAACTTACCACGAGAATTACCCCCGGCAAATTCATTATTCCGGCATATAGGACGCGTTACATTATGAGGGATGGGATAGAGATGGGATATAGGATACAGGCGCGCCAAAGCGCGCGTTCGGAATCGTCCGAATCTCGTTGCGGTTTTAAATATTTTTTTTTGAATGTATGAAATATAATTTTTTATTCCCGTGCGTGGGTAACACATTAATTATTCTCCCTATTGCAATTATTGTATAATATCGTTTTATTATTATTATTAAATTAGATAAAATCAATATTGTTAAAAAAATATGGCAAATGTAATAATTATTTTAAATTAATATCAATGTCAAAAATTATGAATATGAATTTATAATGGTTTTCTTTATTTTTAACCATTTTAGATCATAAGGTTTTAATTTTTATTTTGAAATTTAATGGAGTATTTTTTTTTTGAATTTAATTTTTATTGAAAACTATTGACATATTTTTTTAAAACAAAAACTGAGCGTTAAGACACACTGCAATGTAACGCACATTGCAGTGTGTCACAGCGTTCAAACGCACACGCATTCTACTAGGCAACAGTTGTGCGGCATGCTGTGAAGATTCATGTGCACGACTGTTGCCTAGGTTTGAATTTGAAATATAATATAAAATTTTAATTAAAGTTATTATTGAAAATAATAAATTGTAAAACACTGTAGCGGACCATGTTTTGTCTCAAATATGTAGACGTGCGCGCGTCGAAGCGCGCCGCTCTGGTCACGCTACGGAGGTTAAGTTTAATTATATATAACATTAAAATAAATTTTTATTATACAGAAATATAATCTTTATTTATTGTACACACCTTTTATTATTATGACCCTAGCTGGCGTCTGCCCGCGTGAATTTCGGTTTTTCACAAATCCCGAGGGAATCGTGGATTTCCGGTTCCCGTTATCGCTCCTTTTTCCAACCTATAGGCCGGCCTCACACAGCCGGAATGATTCAGGATCTGAAATCTTCAGATTCTGAATTCCGGCTGTGTGAGGCCGGCCTCAGACACATTTTGTCAGATCGATCTGAAAAATTAAGAATCTGAATGTGTGTGGGGAACAGTGAAATTGTATGCATTTCTGTGCTTTCTGAATTTAGATTCTGAATTCCGGCAGGCATTCCGGCTGTGTGAGGCCGGCCTTATACCTACTTTCAAGGAAGTTTTCTATAGTAATCTACCTAAAGCTTTAGCTATAGATTCAAAATCCTGTGGATTTTTACAGGATAAAAAGTCAAGGCATAATCTATCTCCATTCAAATTTTCAGCCAAATCGGTTCAGTAGTTGCGGCGTTAAAGAGTAACAAACATACACACACACACACACAATCTTTGGCCTTTATAATATTAGTGTGATTCTCTTAGTACCATTATGGTGTACAACTACTCGCCATTTAGCATATCGTTTGCATCTTGCAGTCTAGTCAACAAGTGCTTTTGAGGTCAACTTTTTTTAGCAATTTCTAAAAAATATGAACGAGGTGTAGATATCAATGATTAATATAAATTTTTACTTTTGCAAGTACGAAAATTGTTACTTAACAAAAAATTAAAAAGTGATTTTTTTTAATTTTTCCAACGGGGATCGATTCTGAATACTTTCAAGACTATAGCTCCAATCCAAGAAAGGAAAAAATCTCAAATTTATAGTTTTAACAATAATTATCACTTATCACACAAGCAATGTTCATGTTCAAGCAGCAAAAGCTTATTAACTATGTATTCTATAAAAAAAATCCTGCGGATTATTGTTCATTTATCTATCCAGTAAGCCCCTGAATTTTTTCATTTATCAAATTTTATATTTTAATAATCTAAATAATTGACCGTTGTGTCCGAAGTAGGCGTGGCTCCAGTGTGACCACATTTAAATTGGTAAATCTACTTCTGCAGCTTCAAAAAACTACCGAAATATACCACAGTTTTGGTAAAAACTACCACAAATCTACCTCACTAATATGATAAAATAGAGATGAATCATGAAATAAAACTATATTTCATTAGAGTCTGGCCAACGAAAGTAGAAAATCATAAAATGCCGATAATTTTAAATAAGATTGTTGACGTGGAAGAATATTGCAATTGTAGGCTTTACAAAAGGCATTGTCTCCTTCCGATGATTTAGTCAACCACTTTGAAAATAAAGAGTTTTGCTCCCACTCCGTACGATATTGCCTTCCGTATTTTCTTTTCATGGCGATAAATTAAATTACAAGACAAAGAAATCACTCTCGATATGTGCTCTTCAGCTCATAGTACCTACTCGTAATCTTGTATTAAGTCTTACATATAGGTAGGTACATTAAGTTAAAAGTTTAGGCAGACGTGCCTACTTGCGAACGGGCAAAGAAGATTAATAAAACTAGACTAGCTATGACCTGTTATGGATGGAGAAACCCCGCCCCAAAAATCTTACTAAACAGAAGGTTGGCCATATACTTGATCCAAAATCTACCAAATCTATCGGAGAAAAAATCAAAAATGTGTAATTATACCAAAATCTACCCAACAATTTTTAACTACCACAACAAGCCTTAAATCTACCAAAAAAGTAGAAATCTACCACATGTGGTCACGCTGCGTGGCTCGCGCAAGCCCTTACGCAAGCCAAAGCACCCGTTATCGAATTATATTATTATTATTATTTCTATGATTTCCATCCCTCTGAGAACATTACAAATATTGTTCCTGTAATTCTGGGAGTTGACTTTTTTTTAGGAAATTTCCTCTTTTTAAATCTTTTTCTAGATTGGAAAAATCTCAATTAGTATTTGAGATATTAGCAAAAAACTAAACCCTGCTTTTTTTGTTGTTTATAACTTTTGCAATTTTTGAACGGAATTTAATTATTTTTGAGCGGAACTTGATTTTTTCAAAAATCATCTATAAGTACATACTATTTCGAATCGAACGACATTACCGACTGCTGAGAAAAGTTGGCCTCAAAAGCACTTGTTGACGTGGGATTTGAGAGCGCAGCTGTGCTTTTATCTTTTTTTTAGATACAATGGCGAGTCCACTCTATAGAAAAAGTCCAGTCTTTCATACAAACAGTAAGACATGGCTTGTTATCAAAATGAGAAAAGTAAATAAGTAATAGGAAAGAAATATAAAAAGGAATTTTGCAGTTGACTAGTAGTTCAAATGCAATCTAGTACGTACTAACAAAATAATGTGAGTTGCTTGCTGGTACATCTTTTTTATTTATATGTATAATATAACATTACATTATGATTTGTAAATATTAATATTGAAAGTAATATCATAGAGGTTCATTATATCTTTGAATTCCTCAGTCAACTTGTCTGCTTCCTGTTCCCAATAAGTTCGTTGACACTCCTCGTCTTGAATCTGTATTTTAATTTGCTTCAACTCTGTAAAAAATTAAAATTATCAGATTATTAAGTGAAAATATTACATACTTACGAGTAAATCGTGATTTTTCGTAACTGTAACTGCTTTATCTCTTGTAACATTAAGAAACGTCAGAATTGCACGGAATTAAAAATCAGAATTCAGAGTATACACCCGTATTACTAATTCCGCGGAATTCTGACAGCTGTCACTGTCATTTAAAGATGAGTTATTTGCATAGAGATAATAATAATAATAAATAGAGTTGACATAATGTCCTTTATAAAATAGTAGATCGGAAAATAGCTCAAGCTTATCAAAATTTTCATAAGTGTGAAAGAGACAACATTACATTTTTGACATAATAATAAAACAGTTTGCGGCAGACTCGTGACTTAAGATGGCCTGGGCCTCCCTAAAATGTATACATGAACACTCACACACGCACAACTTGAGACATCACAATGAACACGCGCCATTTTATGTTACAAGATTGTGCGTGTGTGAGTGTATTTTTGGCACGTTTTTAAGGTAGGTATGCCAACTCTACTTATTATTATTATCTCTATGGTTATTTGTATGGAAAACAGGGTTAACATCTACGAAGTACGATTTTACCCCAAACTATTGTAATTCCCTGTCAACATAAAAACCCCTAAGCAGCGTAATAATATTAGTCGTTTCGCCCTAAAATAGAAATCGCTAAGAGTGGAAAGTAGAAAGTACACACTAACAGCAATAGAAAACAAAAGAAGCACATTGAAAAAAATTGTTGAAAAATGGAAGTCGAATGACATTTACACCATGAAGTGTCTGTCAGGCATTTGTCAATTGTCATATCTACATGCGGCAGTTGATTTTTATTTACGTTTTGAATTTTTTATCTTTTTTGTGGGTTTTTTTTTATCTCTGGTAACATTACGAAACGTCAGAATTCCGCGGAATTAATAATAGATAGAGTTAATATCAAGAGTAGGTACACACTGTCGCACACTCCGCAGGATACAATGTAAAGGGCGTCACGCAAATCCGTAGCGCTAACTCGGCCCGCGTACAGCAGTCTGGTGAGCCGCGGCATCAGTTGCAGCACTCGACACAATGGAACTGCCGCGGAACGCCACTGCTGGATGCTCAACGTCACTGGGGGAGCCGGGAGATATAAAGGGTGTGTCAGACATGTTTTCCAAAACGCGTCCCACGGATTCAGTACATGATTCTAGGTTCCCCTGTGGTGAAATTTTTCGTCGAATTTTCCATGAAATTTCCGATATTTTTTACCTCTTTTTTAACTGAATCTATACTTCTATACTAATAAATAAAATTGAAGTGCCTGTCTGTAATTTTGAAATAACTACCACATATTAAACTCATATGGTTATTTGAACGATACCATAACCGAATCACACGTTTTTAAAATTTTTGTCTGTCTGTCTGTCTGTTTGAACGGGCTAATCTTCGGAACGGCTGAACCGATTTTGACGGGACTTTCACAGACAAGTAGAGGATTAACCAAGGAGTAACATAGGCTACTTTTTTTACCGACTTTCAAAAAAGGAGTCGTGTTGAAATCGGTAAGTACCTATGTTAAAAAACGCCCTGATAGGTATTTTCGCTGCGCGCGACGGCCGCGTACGCGGTGCGGCGGTACGCGGCCGCGCGGCGGGCGGGTGCGGTGAAGAGGGTGCATGCTCCAATCCAATTCCAATCTCCATTTCGAACGAGGGAGCTAATGCGTGCGGATGTGTACTGCGTTTGTTGCGTGCGTTTTCGTAATTTTTATTTTGAATCGGAGATTTTGTTTTTATTAGGGGTTATGATGTTTTTTATTTCTTTAGTTTGTTTTAGTCGTATGTATGTCGAAGGCAGGGTCACTGCCAACCGCGCCAACGGGCCAGTCAAAACTACTGAACAGATTTGGCTGCAATTTTGAATGGAGATAAAAAATTCCCTAAGTAAGTATAAAGGTTGGAAAAGGGAGCGGGAACGGGAACCAGAAATCTACTTATCCCTCAGGATTTGTGAAAAACCGAAATTCACGCGGGCGAAGCCGCGGGCAAAAGCTAGTACTGTATAAAATCATTATTACTATCTGTCTCAACGCAATTATAAATGAAAAAGTAATTATTTCATTATTTTCACTTAAAACGGTAATGTTATCAAGATTTTCGTCGAACAGCTGATTGCTAGTGAACTAGTGTGAATACAGGTCGTTAACCTACATTCGTACTGGCCTTGAATTTATAATGAGGCTCGCGGCACAGTCAAAATAAGTGCCGGGCGCGCGACGTCAAGGCCACGCTTTAACTCATAAAAGTCTCATATTGTGAATTTTGCGCGGAGCGTTGCGTGCGTTGTAATCGCGTTGTATGCAATACATTGCGCGCTCAAAAATGGCAATATTTGAAACCAATCATTTCTGACATAAATGAATTCAGTATTTTCACATAACACATTAAATGCAACCTTACCTCAAAGTTTTCATTAAGATGTCATTTACACCCTGTATATTGTAAACGACCCAGAGAAGACGGCAGCTTGCTGTGGCGACGAAGGGCCCGTGGTCCCACCGATTTGTCCTACTGGTGGGACCACGGTATACCACTATATGTACCCGTGATCCCACCGGGCTAGGCGCGAATGATAGTATCGATATATTGTCATCGATGTAGTTATTTTTTATACAAAATCGGTTCATCGGTTTTTGAAATAATCGCAAAAATACATACATACGGGCAAGGGCGTCGCCAGCTGATGGCCGGGGGGGGGGGGGGGGGGGGGGGGGGCAAGTTGATTATAATATTATAGTATGGGAAAAGTACAAAGCATTGTTGGTACAGTCCAGAGCTTTTGAAGCTGGTTACGAGCTCTTAATTTATTTTCGAATTAGAATTTTTCACTGACCTCGTTTCTATTTGCGCCAGGTTTAATTTAGATACTTAATGCAAAATATAGCATATCTATATTATTTCAAATCTCTAGGGGGGGGGCAGCTGCCCCCCCCCCCCCCCTGCTTCTACCTGTCGACGCCCTTGCATACGGGTCGAATACAGAAGCTTCTTTTTTGAAGTCGTTTTTTGAATCGCCGACGCATAGGTATCATGATCGCATAATATGTGGACGGGTGATGATACGCGTATCATGATACGCAATCTCGATACGCCGTTATGATACGGCCCGACCCATTTTGTGTCGGTTTTTGTAAAGATATATCTATATAGATGTATATTATAGATGTATCTTTACAATAATAAAGATACGGATACGGAGCAAATCGAGGCGTCCACAACTTGTACGGGGCTTGATACGTGATACGCTGATACGAATACGGTGATCGGATCGGGAAAGTGATACATATTTGGACCCACCCTTATTTTGAGTTTATATAAGTAGGAACTCACCGAGCGTGTCAGCGTATCTATAGCCAAGATGACGTATGAAACAGCTGAGGTCAGAGTCTTGTCGCTGCGTGACATTCAAGTCGATGCCGTATTGGAGGTGAGTCTCGCGCAGCGGGATGCTGGGCGTTAGGAATCGCCGGATACTGTCGTAATCTCGGATGCGATCTGTGGTGAAAATAATATCTACCACAGAGTACCTACAGAGGGGAAGCTTCTAGTAAGCGGCCCGCTGTAAGTACACTCACACATATGCGCATGTTTGTCACCAACTGTACCGGTTAGTGGACCGAGCGCGCGTCCGTGAACCGTTGGTGAGTGTGTTTGTGTGAGTATACCTACAGCGGGCCGCTTGTGGAAGCTTCCCCTCTGTAGATTTACTACTCGTGTGATAATACCCTCAAATTGTAAGCCTCAATACACGTATGCTGGACATAAGGATCGCCACAGTGCACGTTCTCGTACCACTTGTGCCCAGCGGGTGCCAACTACTCGCTTGAAATTGTCCGTCTACCTAATTATAGGTCAAATGAATGTTCAGTGGTCAATCGCCGAATCCAACTCGATTGGGCCAGCGTTCGGGAATCTTTGAGATGTCTTTTCGTCTAGTAATCATTGATAATAATGAAACTCAAGTAACAAGGGAGTTGCCAAAGGGGGGTAGGGGGGCAGCTGACCCTCCTTGACTTATAAAATTAATAACGTCAAGTCCTGTCAAGTATCAAGAGCTACACTTACTTTATAGCTTCGTAACCTTTCGACTGAACTTAAAATTCATACTTTTTCCATCCTCCATATACGCGAATCAACTTCTTTCCAAACGCGCCCTGAGAGCTCATAAGAACCTTGGTCTGAATTTGGTACTTTAGTATCGATATTATAATTATGTACTTAGACAATCATCATCATCATCATCATCATGATCAACCCATTATCGGCTCACTGCAGAGCACGGGTCTCCTCTCAGAGTGAGAAGGGTTTTGGCCATAGTCTACCACGCTGGCCAAGCGGATTGGCAGACTTCACACACCTTTGAGAACGTTATGGAGAACTCTCAGGCATGCAGGTTTCCTCACGATGTTTTCCTTCACCGTTAAAGCAAGTGATATTTAAATACTTAAAACCCACATAACTCCGAAAAGTTAGAGGTGCGTGCCCGGGATCGAACCCACGACCTCCGATTAGAAGTCGGTCGTCCTAACCACTAGGCTATCACAGCTACACAGCACTTACTTACAGCACTTAGACAATAATAAATAATAATTATAGACAGTGTGGCTAATTCTGTTGTACACAAATCTCTAAACTAAACTAAAATGACAGGTTTAAATTTATTCCTATCTCTTTCACAGTGCTCACTGCGGAAAAGGATAGCAATATATTTAGACCTGTCATTTTAGTTTAGATTTAGAGATTGTGTACAACAGAATCGGCCACAATGTATACGTATGTAGGTACTAACAAAAAGCCATGAACAGATACAGGTCGGGAGAGGCGACAGCAACGCGGCGCCATGCCGTGTCGGGGATGTCGTGACCCCCTACGCCGAGCGAGGGGTCTGCGCGCCCTGGGGTCTGCTCTTCACGGCAGATCAACTGAACGACAAAGCTCACACCTTGTAGGCCTTTTGTTCGCACACATTTTTCAACCCCCGACGCAAAAACGACGGGGTGTTATAAGTTTGATGTGTATGTGTGTGTGTGTGTGTCTGTCTGTTCCACCGTAGCGCTCAAACGGGTGAACCGATTTGAATGCGGTTTTTTTTGTTTGAAAGGTGAATTAGTCGGGAGTGTTCTTAGCTATGTATGTTTGATGAAAATCGGTCTAACATGGCCGCCGCCGCAAAATGGCGATTACATATTTTTTACAACTCCCTCAATTGGGTGTCAAATGAAAGGGCTTGACTAGTAGAATAGCACTATGCAAATCCAAGATGGCCGCCACCACAAAATGGCGAATGTCGGGGGTTTTATTTTTTTAATTTATACTTGTTTGACGTCAAAAATTACGGTTGATTCGCCGTGTGTAGACACGGTCTCAGTGTTGTATGGAGCACTATGGAAGCTTGTTAACAGGCACGGCGGCCGCGCCGTGCCGTACAGACCGTGAATATTAATCGGGATTGCGACCATTCTTTTTTATTGGCTTACATTTACTCAGGGAGCAGTGCGAGTTTCATCAAAGTTTGTTCAGTAGTGTTCAAGATATGGACTGTTAGGTGTGTGGTGAAGTCGGTTAAACTTTCATCTTTTAAATTACCCATGTTTTTTTGACGTGATTAACGTCTTATAAATCGATGAACGCCGGCGGCACGCAAAAAAAGCATGACTCATTGTCATTTACCGCCTATCCCAGCGTGCAAGCGCGAGTGCGGAACGAGCGATAGACAAGCATAGTCGAGCGTGCAAGCGAGAGCGCGGAACAAGAGATAGAGGCAATGTTTTTAACCGACTTCAAAAAAAGGAGGTTCTGTATTCGACCCGTATGTATGTATGTATGTATGTATGTAAGTATGTTCGCGATTATCTCCGCAACTAATGAACCGATTTTGATGATTGTTTCACTATCGTTATCTCACATACTTTCAAGAAGGTTTTAGTATATAACACATCGAGTTATCATTCTTACGTACTAAGTTATAAGCATAAATGTACACATATGTCACTAATATGTTCTCTGAGATTGCCAGACCTATTGCTGAAGTCTGATATAGCTATTCTGTCCAAAGACTTCACTCTGCTACGCCTACGTAACATTGACCTTTTGCAAAAAGTTTTGGGCCGAAGTCAGTACAGTTGCATATAGAGTGATTCCTTGGAGTTTGTGCATGGTTACGTGTATTTCCATTCTATACAAAGCCAAAGCGCAAGGGTGTGAAACTAGTCGCGTATAGATTGTAAATTACGGTCTATCCAAATTATACAAGAGTTTTACGCATACAAACTAATCTTGTATGGATCAGAAGTTAGGTTAGGTTGGGTTAGAACATAATAAAATCACTCACCTATAGTATGACACATAAAATGTATATGTCACAGGATATTTAATAATAATTAATAATATATAGGTCATAATCTATTTTACATAGTTCTCATTTATATTATTATTATTATTACCTAATATAAAGAAAACAAATCACTAAAAAGCATAAAATAATTTTTTTCAAAGAAAAATGAACCGACTTCAAACGAATCGAACTAAAAAGTTTAAAATAATTTTTTATTCATTTAGATTGACGATTAAACTACCTAACTCAAATGATATATAATTTTTTGAAGTCGGCGCCAAACCACATTCAATTCGTGTAAGTAAAATCAGAATATCCACTTTTGAATGCGAGCGCGGTGAACCTAGTTGCGGAGGGTGAGTCTGGGACCCGGGGGGCACATTTTCGACCTGAAGTGAACTTGAAGTCATTTGGCGCCGACTTTAAAAAATTATATATCATTTGAGTTAGGTAGTTTAATCGTCAATCTAAATGAATAAAAAATTATTTTAAACTTTTTAGTTCGATTCGTTTGAAGTCGGTTCATTTTTCTTTGAAAAAAATTATCTTATGACGTTATCACGTAAAATCCCTTAGGAACTTTATGTCCTTCTCCAAGGTCTGGTCTATCTCTGTACCAATTCACTTTCGCATTTATAATAATAATAACTAGTTCGGATAGATTTGTTGTAAGTATAGATTTGCTCCAACCTGCAAACGGAAATGTGGCCTCCGTATGAGTGGCAGGAGAGAGAGGAGAGCGCGGCCGCTTCCGTCGGCGATGTGCGCGTACTCGAGCGCGAGGAGTCGCAGGTTGCGCAACTCGCCCAGGCAGCGCAGGAAGCATTGCCGGCTGGCCGGCCGGTCGATGTATTGACCACTTCCTGATACAAATGGACAGTGGCGGATTATCCTTTAGGCAAACTCCCTAGGGGCGCCAAAAAGTAAGCAGGTGCTTCAAAGTTAGCACCGGTCTTTGAAACTGCAAACTTGGATAAATAGGCATACCTACTTACACTACTGTTAATGGTCCTAGTTAACAACATATTAGAAAATCAGAACTAGATGTTAGTTCAGCCAGGCAGGCACCGATGAGGTGCTGCCTAGTCAGAGCGCTATTGACATCTAATCCGCCACTGCAAGTGGAAAACGTTTTAAAACGACTTCAAAAAAGGAGGTTCACACAAATCGGTCCAGAAACCTCGGAGACATCGATGTGCAATACCGCGTATAGAAAAAAACACGCGCCGGATTGAGAGCCGCCTCCTCCTTTTTGGAAGTCAGTTAAAAAACGAGTACGTAAAAGTATAGTTAAAGGATTGTTCAAACTGAAGCGTCTCCCGCGCGGGAAGCGGGACGCGAATTCGCGCGAGTCGCTCGCTCGCTTAGCCTCTCAAACTGACGCGAATTCCCGCGTGTCATTTTTGGTTCCTCAATGGAGAAGCATCATGTCTCTTGATTTCGAAGATGAAGTTTTACTGTTGTTAGCAGTAGCAGAGGAAGAATCACAACATTTGAGGTAATTAAGCATTAACATAAAATAAAAACCGGCATTGTGAGATCAAAACAAAATCCCGCCGGCTTCCCGCTTTGGTTTCGCTGCAACTCGAGCGACCATTCGCGTCAATGTGAACACCGCCATACAAGTTATATGACGCTATCGGCGCGAGCGATTACAGTCCCGCGTCCCGCGCGGGAGACGCCTCAGTTTGATCAAAGCTTAACACCAAACAAATATTCGCCTCTGAATATAACCGCAAGACGCGTCGCAATAGCATATTTTAGATATCAGTGGGCGGATAGAAAGGGATGGAGCTATACGAAACTGCGCGAGTTCGCTCTCGCATCACAGCTCAGAGACGAATATTTGTTTGGCGTCAACTATAAATATCTATTACTTGTTGCAGTTACAAGAAAATTGTGTTCTAGACAGCAAATTATTTGTTAGTTATAATATCAGAGTGATACTTATCTAAAGGGTTTAGGAAAAGGGAAGGGACGAATGACAATTCCATCTCCTGCCACTGGTGGAATTAGTTGGTGGCACGACGAGCGTATCGATTACCGTTATTAATTAATCGTGTTAAGCGGAGTTGAATTTACCAATTTTTTGACTATAATATAGTAAAAAAAATGGTATATTATGTATTTAAAGCCCAGTGCACAGTGCACACACCTCAGGCGCAATAACCTATTGTATATATAGGTAAAAAAAAAATAGTTTATATTATTAACAACTGTTTAGGCTGATGCATCGTTTTGATGACGCTGATAGTAAAATGATTAGGTTCATTCTTGAGTTTTGGAAGTTTTTATTTAATTAATACTGAAATAAATATTACAAATTAGTAGAAAATATCAATTTATGCTTTAATCAATCCAGTACATCTTGAACATCAGGCGTAGATGTAACGGAGCCATGAGCAAGCGGTAAAATTGTAGTTGCGGTAGAGTTGTCAATGATCCTGTATTGAAAATTGGGCAGATTTCTTCTAGCTTCGTCTACGGCTTCTCTCATTCGATTAGCGCCAACAGATTGAGACACTGACGTCTCCTCTCTACACTCCTTAACCAACTCTGTCATTTGTTGCTCGCCCATTGGTGTGATAGCTGCAGAAGATTTCTCGGAGTGATGTTTCAGATCGTTTTCTATGCGCAGAAGTTTCTCTTTGTTGGAATGAGTACGCCATGGTCTTTTAGGATCGGCTGTATTTAGATCGATTGCTTTCCTTGCACTAAAATAATATATAATTAAGTAGGTATATTATATTAACGAATTATAATTTAAAAAAAAATTAGGTACTATCGCATTTTCTTGCACGTCTTCCAATGGGCTTGGAAATCACTTTTTCTTCAATTTATTTTCATAATATTAATTGTCAATATTAGATACGAAAAAAATACATTAACATAGGTACCATAAAAGCCTCAAAATCAATGCCTCACCCACACAAGTGCGTTTTTGCGACCTGCGATACGCGATGTTTGTTTTGTGTACATTTTGTATTAAAGATAATGCCTGCTACGATAATACAAATGCGATAGAATTATGAAAAGACAAGGTATTGCAATAACATATTGCAATTTTATCGACCAATGAATAATCACCCATCTGTGTGAGGAAGACTTTATCTTAGGCTTCATTCTAGGTACCTACTGCTAAAAGTAGCTCAGAATTTACATAATATGTAGATAGTCAGTTTTTATTTGAATCGCACCGTTTACACTCCGCGAGTAGTTCTTTTAACTTTTTCTCGTTTTCCTCTAGTAGTTCTTTATCGGGTATAAACGGATTTTCATAATTATTACTATCAAGCTGAGCCTCATCAGCTGCCATCTCAATATTCATGTCCCCATCGAATTTCATATGAAACTCTTTAACCAGGTCGTTACATCGTTCTGGCAATTTGACTTCCGGTACTTCTAGTCCTTGTAATAATTTGTTTATTTTACATTTGTCTTCATCAGTCGCCATCATTACAGAATATTAACTTGACAACAATTGATGGAATAAATAATGGTATCCAAGCAACCAAAATCTACTATTCTACGATCTATGGTCCAAAACAGCGAAACGACCACAGACGTATAAAGAGAAGCAGACCTAACATAACAAAAAAATTGGCGTGCCAATTACGCCTACATACAAATTTCACACACACATTGACAGTAAACAGGGCCGAACTCATGCAAGCGAGGGTGAGGGACTGAACTCGTAACGCGGAATCAGACTTAGGCGTCGTCGCCGTATTAGAAAGCGATTACGCGGTCATCGCGCGGTTGATTTTGTATCTATAATCGCGCGAACATTGAGATTATTATTCGAGTCACTAGGCCCTTGAAAGTATAGTCAAATAACACTATTGCCAGATTAGTATAGATAGTAAAGCGTAGCGTAGTGACTGACCTGCAGGCCTATAATTATTAAGTATCTGTGATATGAAATTTATTGTAGATACTAATCATTAATCTGTGATGAAATTAATTTGAAAACTACGGTAAAGTGGCATCAAATTGTTAAACCCTTATTTTACATTCTGTAACCTTAATTTCCAACTGGGATGCAGTTCATCATCATCAGATGTTACACAATGTAAAATGATGGTTTGATAATTATTTGATGGGCACATTTTCATAGGTTCTAACGTTTTCGTTACCACTGAGATACAGAATAGGCCTGCTGATTTATGATTCGCTTCGTGCTCTATGTTATGACGTGACACTTCACTCGAATGAAATAGGTAGGTAGTTAAACTACTGAAACGCTAGTTTGTAAACTATTTATCAAACTAACTTTTTACTAGTTTAACTACCTAACTATTTCATTTGACCTACCTTACCTATGTAAAATGAGTAAAATAAATAAAAACAAACAAAAGTTTCAATTATTTATTTTTAAACAAAACTAAGTATTTTCTTAATAATTTCATTCCGATAGATTGCTTTGCTTTGCATTATGCTTCATTCTTAAATCAAAATAAAATTTAACAATCACCTTAATCATTATTTGCAAATGATTGAAATCATGTTCATCATTGGTCTTAAACTCACTACAATTATTCGATAAATCAGCTATATACATTATCATGCTATTATAACTTATATATTTTCCTTTAATCATTTTCAAAACTTCTTCACACGATTGAATTATTTTAATCAAACCATTCGATGGGTAAATCAAATCTCTCCTGTCCTTTTTGTTGTCCACTAAATGTGCTTTAAAATGCTTAGAACATAGTACACTCGATGATTTGGGATGCCAATTTTTTTTATTCATGTTGGTCAACCAGGCATTTCTTAGTTTTCGTCCTTTGGGAACCTGAAAAATGATTTCATTTTTATAATTTGTCCGTACCTACTTTTATCTAATCAACCTTCAAAATATACCTACTAAACAAAACTTGAGCCTGAATACGGCCCTGTAAAATTGCACAAGTATATGAAACATCAAACGAGATCAGAGTATTAAATTATTGATAAATATTGCAACAGGGATCTACTAGAACCAAAATTACTATAACTATTTACGAGTTTTGGACATATAATAAATAGGGACTGCTTCTAAAATGCCGAACGATTATTATTAATCTCACAGTAACCATGTAAACAAATTACGAGACTATGGCACATGAAAACTTACCGATAACAATTAATTTCAGGTGTTTTCCTTTATGAAGAATTGCTGCACAGAGGTGCACTACACTTAACCATTTTATTTTAGTATTCTTGGATCTTAAGACTTGATTTTAATGCAAAAATAAAATAATAAACAACTCGCAGGATAAGATCTTGTTTTTGACATCATTTGACATATTGCACCGCCATCATGCTAAGCTGTGCTTAGCAAGATGGCGGTTTGCCTCAAGACCTATTTTTTCTATGAGTGCGTAAGTAAGTAACAACAGAAAAAAAAGAGATAGAGTATTATATTTTTGTTTGGAGAGAAACAAGCGAAGATATTATTTATTCTTTTAGATGTAGTTGTGAAGATTATGTTAGGTCTGCTTCTCTTTATACGTCTGTGGAAACGACACGAAAACAAAATATCTCTAGAAAATAACCATCCTATTTTTTGTAATTTATGGTTTGCATACACAACATACCCCCAGCCCGTGCCCAGCCCGCAGAAGTATTCATCGCCTTCTCCATGTATGTAAATGAATGAAAAAATAATTGTAGATAATAGATTTTGAAAAAATAATTGTGGTTAAGAAAAACATTTTTTTTCGGCTCCTTTTTCATGTATGGGAGCCCCCCTGAAAAATAATTGAATTCAATTTCTAATTCAATATTTGGTTTTAAGTCAACTTTCACACCAAATACCAAAAAATCAGGTTTGTAACTCATTTCGTGTAGGTAGGTAGGTACCTACCTACACGAAACCTGTGACCGGCGGACATACAGACAGACAGACAGCACAGTGACAGTAATAGCGGTCAGTTTTTACCCTTTGTGTACGGAACCCTAAAAACTATCAACATATGTTTAAAGGCACGCGCAATTTGAGCTAGTCCCACCGCAACGCATTGTATTGCAAAGATTCTCCTGAATAATTTTTATACTTTTTAACAACTTTTTAATTATAGTCCAGTAACTTTAAGGTTTGCTAGTATGGGGGTACCTTGCGTTAAATCGTCAATCGATTGCTTACTTGCGGTTCAATCGGCAAGCTAGACTTGTTAATGATGTTGGCTTAATGAATAATCCAAGTTTGTAACCTTAAAACTTGGTCGAACTTTGGCGACGAATGCAACTTTGTTAAAAATCGAAAAAACTGCGAAAATTTCGTTTTTTTTTTAGATTTTGGCGATTATAACCCAAAAGGACTAGTTCTTGACACTATATTTTCATTGCGTTTTAAAGTAGAATAAAATTGCTACAATTTAAGACCAGAACCAGCTCTGTAGGTAGAATTACTCACTGAGATGCTCGCGCCTTCACTTGCGTGAATTCATACAAACTTCCATCTCCCATTGTACCAACTTGGGAGTAGTTTCTCCAAAATTCCTTCAACACATAAGTCTTAATTTTTAGCCTAAAATCTAAATACCAATTTTCATGGATATAACTTGATAAATGACGTGAAAACGTGACGGGGTCTCATTTAAATTTTCATCCCCTTATTAACCCACTTGCGGATAGAATTTTCAAAAATCCTGATATTCATATTTTTTATTTTTTATCGAAATCCCAAATACCAGTTTTCATAGATGTAGGTAACTTGAAAATGACAGATTTTCATACAAACTTTCATCCCCTATTTGACCCCCTTAGGGGTGGAATTTCCAATAATCCTTTCTTAATGTGCGCCTAAATCATAAAAGGAAGCTACTGTGAAAATTTTAATTATCTTTATATCTATTCTATACACATGTACATTGTACACTCACCAGTGATGTAGCTATAGTTGATAAGGATAGGATTCTCGTTGGGCAACACGAACCGCCACAGGAACAAGTATTTCAACGTGTGTGCGACAAAGCAGGCCAGCGTTTGAAGGAGCTGAATGCCCTCTAATCGCTTACAACGTAGATTTTCTAACGAAACCAACTGCAAACTATCCTGAAAGCTGAAGAATTTGATGGTCTTGGATCATGGATGGATTAAGACTCCACAGATCACAATCTGCCCTAGAACAAGTGCGCCGTATGATTTTAATCTATCTATGATTCATCACATCCATCACCAACAGTCACTGCCAGCAGACACCTTAGCAAATTGTCTCTGACAAAAATTGGTCCTGGAACTTCCCAAATTTAGGACTGCTCACAGCTCTACCAGTAAGGTTTTACTAGTTTTTGCGAGGCATATAGGGTAGCAGGATCTTTTGGGCTATCAGAGCAATGTACATTCCTGATGGAAATCGATCCTGGGACTTTCCAATTTTAAGACTACAGCACTGTCAGGAAGCTATTACTAGTTTATGCGGGACAGGCAAGAAGGACCTCCTGGACCATGAGTTTAGACCTGAGCAAATTATTTCTGCTTAAAATTAATCTTTGGACTTATAAGAACACAGCATTCACAACTCTGCCAGCGAGGCTTGACTAGTTTTTAGGACGCCAGCAGGACTTACTGAGTAAAGTGCGCTGGAAGTTCACAACTTTGTTCTTCCTTCACCGTTCTACTACAGAACTGCGAGAAGACAGCTTTGCCATCCATAAGTAGTTGAAATACATCTCATAAATTCTCAGAAATTTCAATTGTCGTAAAGGACATTTTGCCGAATGTCCTTTAAGACAGTTTTCGTTTAACGTTTCTGATACAAACGCTAGTGGAAAGAGTGAAACGCCCTTCCAGCGCCGCTTATAATTTGAGCACCTTCAGGGCATGTAGGCATTTTCAATGCAAATACATATATGATTTTAATGCAAATTCGATTGCTTAGTCAGGTGGATACCTACTTACCTAATTATACTGTTAAGGATTTTCAGGAAAGACTTTCGTTTAAAATTGTCCATACGCTCGATGTTAATGAGCTGATCCGACACAATGAGACGATCCATTTGCGTTTGTTTTACATCCATTCTCTGGTATAACAATTATAAGAACAAGTTTTATCAATCTTATAAGTAGGTAAGATTACTTACAGGCACTTAGAACGGGGTGCACCGCGAGTCGCGACGCAAAAATCCTCCTGCATCCCTTTCATACATTTTACGCGTGCTAGAGGCGGATGGTAGGCCGTAGTGCTAGGCACTGGTGGATCGATTAGACTAATATGCTAATTATGCGAATTGATCGCGCGGTTAAAGTGCTCCTACAAAGCTGAACTCATCGCGCAAACATCAGTTAGGACACTCAATAAAGTATGCTCGATGGTGATTTCGTTCGAATTATGGAATGCGATGATTGAACGATGGTCACTTATTTAAGGCCTGAATTTCTTTCAGGTTAATGTCAGTCCAGCTTAGGAGGATAGGTAAAACAGTTATTGTACCTACTGCTACACTATATAGCAACATATTATTTTGATTTTGCTGGTCAGTACCAGGCAGGTTGTACCTAGGTAGTAAACCAGAATTGACCTTTAACGTGTGTTCGATTGATCTATGCAGTTCTTTTAAATAAATAGCAGGTGGCGACTTCACTGCTGTATTGTCTCTCCATAAATGACTGCCCAGAGGCGAGGGCATCCGGAGGTTGGGGTATTGATAAGTGAACAGAACTTGTTCGCAATGAAGGTCCCCGAGGTAATACCGTTGCACATCATGAATTGACCAATATCTGGTGTCGGTTGACCTGAAAGCAATTATAATGGTTTGCGGCAAGGCAGCAGTGCGGGAGACGTATGAGGCACGGGGTATCCGCCGCGTTCCCCGCCACCGTATTTTTCTTCCAGACTGGGACGTACAGACTACGACATGTACGGAGACGGGGGGAGGCGGGCGGCATCCCGCGCCTCATACGGTTGAAGCCAGCGTCTTGACCGCCAGTCAAAATTCCGACGTAACCAGTCGTGCTGGCACATACATTTCCAATTTCAATGATGGAGTGAATACCTAACACAACTTATCAAAAACTAGTTTTCCACGGCGACGCAACAAATAATGTTGTATCGGCGTAGGCGTACCTTAGCACATCGTCATCGACTAGCAACCCATCACAGCTCTCCACATAGTACAGCCATATGTGTTGGTTCTGAGTCCAGTCGCCTAGCCCCAGTATTCCACGACTTGGCTGATATTTACGCGGAGATTGGGACCACTTCACGCTATCCAAATGGCCGACAATTTTAATGCAGGTGCAATCCACTGAAATAGACTTTATTGGACAAATCTTTGGTAAAGTTTAAGATGGCCGTCTGATTGAAGAGTGGCGACTTCCCTGGCGCAGCACGCTTAACCTCGAAAGTCCAATACGCAGTACGCAGTCTTAAGCTGTATCCCCATTAGGCGAACAGTGAGCGGCAGACTGTCCGCTGGCTCACTCTGAACGGTTGCAACTCATACTCACAGCTCTCGATCTCTCATAGTTTTGGAGGCATTTAGAGGCGAATAAGCCACTCACTGAACTCACTGAATGAGTTGGCAAGAGAAACACCGTAAACTGCGAACTTTACGCGCTGTTTGGACGCTTTATTTAAAAACTATAGGAAATAATACACGTCGTTGAGGCTAACTGGAAGTAAATAGCTGTTAGCCACTTACTGTTCACCTAATGGGGATACGCCTTATATGCAGTTATAGGCAGCGGCAATTTGGGATTAAATAACTTCTGGATTGCCTCTGTCTGATGGTAGGCTTAAGCCGTGGGGCCGCCGTACTGGCATTCCACGTATATACATCCACGTTAGCCCGCATCCGTCTAAAGAGATGTTTTTCTAACAAAATAGGGCGTGGTCTAACTATTTGACTGAATAAAAACACGCCCTAATTTTATCCGACTGGACTGGATAACATAACTATCCGCGTTCGGCTGCGGTAGGAAGGGTATCTTTATTTGACCTATACCTAATTCAATAAATAAAATCTACCTTCTTCTTCCATGTCGATATTTCAAAATATAGGTATCGAAAGGTATAAATTACAAAAATTACACACAATAGGTAGATTTGTAGGTATATAGTAGTAAAAACAACTCCAAAATTCTTGACGAGGTCAATTAAATTTGTAAATACATTATAAAATATTCTTGTCAAATATTAATTTTACAAATGAAAGAAAAGAGGCTATGAACCATTATGAACCTAAGATACTATGAACAATAAACGATGGTGGTTACAGATATATATATTACAATATCTTAGATGGTTACCGTAGATTTTCTAATATATGAATGATTCTACTGTCTATGGTATTAAACATAAGTTCTATAAAGATTGTTCATTGTATTGTACCAATTGTACCTCCATCTTAGTTCCTTATGTCAAAATTAGGCAGTTCATTTTTCTGGATTTGTACATTCATTTTCGAGGCTTGAAGCCTCGAAAATGAATGTAAAAATCCGCCCCAGAATGTGTGCAATCCACCACCACCACCACCACTACAGCCTCCCTCTGCTGGGCACAGGCCTCCTCTCTCATAGGAGAGAGGGATTTAGAGCTTAGACCCACCACACTGCTCCAATTGAAGGTTTGGCGGGATTTAACGACTATTGTGGTTGAAATATTAAATTTTTTCTTATAGTCTGTCACCGGAAATATATGTAATCCGTCATTGTATACAATTCCTAGGAAATGTATGTAATACCTAAAATCGCACGGAGAAGTGTAAAATGAATTATATTAGACACATTTCCTAGGAAATCTATACATTTCCTAAATAGCAATCGGAAATGTAAAACATTTGGAGATATCAACACAACAAGATATCAATGGGTACGCGGGGATAGCGGGGCGAGGGGAGGGTATTGCATCGTCTGATCAGGCGATTGCGCTAGTGCCGCATACACTGTCAGTGCGCGGAAATCATATTTTTTCAAAATTATTTCTTTTTTCAGAAGTTAGGTTAGGTTAGGTTAGAACACAAATATTCATGTGCCCGGGCGCAGGCCGGGCACTTAGGTTCTATTGGGTCCTAGGTAGAATGTGAACCACATTTTATTTCCACATCCAAAAGAAAGGATTATTTTTATACATTTCCTAATACGATATAAGAATTGTATATAAGTCCTAGAAATTGTACACATTTCCTAGGACATTTATATAATAAATAGTTTTTGAAACAATATTTATACATATTTATACATTTCCTAAATAGCTTCAGAATTGTATAAATTTCTTAGGAAATGTATACAATTCCTAGATTACATACATTTCCGGTAACATATCAATAATCTGAATTGACGAGGCGTCTATATTATAGTCTCCGTTGGTACATATGTACAGAGCATAATGGTGATAATATAAGCTTATTACCCGATTTTTCATTAAAACTATTATATTATGTTGGTACCTAGATACTTACCGACTTGCACTTATTTTAATAGACAAAGTAATATTTAAAAAGTTTAGGAAATCGGGATATAAAAAGATACAACCATACTTGGCATTTCGGTATATTTGAAAAAATATACAAAGAATAATTATTACAATAGATAATTATATTCATCTGTACAATTTAAACATTAAGGATACTAATAAATGCATTACATAAAAGTGATTACTCAAATAATTCTCAGTTCTCACACTTAGGGAGGTATGTACCTATAGAATAGACGCTACCCATAGAATAGATGCCAAAACACAGATAACACGTAACCCGTATTTAAATTTTAGTAATTAATATCATTTAAGTCTAGGACAATAATATTAGTTTAAGTATATACAACGTTAACGAATATTTAGTATATTTATTTAGGTTTTATTTCGTTTTAAAGTCTCATGCTAAGACTTGGGGCTCGACACTAACATGAATTAAATTTCAATCTATCGTATCATTTAAGTTTTAAGCCTACGATAAATCGTCTAAAATGCCCTTTATTGGCGTATCGGTTAAACCATATTCATACTATAGAACAAAGATTATCCGTGGATTAAACATGTACCAATAAAACAGTCTAGGGCAGGTACCTATAATAATTCAGATGTAAGCTACTCATATAACTTGTAGATACCATATAGAAACCACTCTTGAAAATCACGGACATTCAGTTTAAAGGGTGCACAAACGACTACTTCACCAATTATTTTTCTATCGTTTAATCTAATCCTATTTTAAAACATACAAGAAGTCTGTGATACAACTTTCTTTATTTTGTCATTCTTTAAAGCAGTGATTAGTTAATTAACTAATAGATATCTATTTAAAAAGTAACACTTGATTCTATTTTTAACCATCAAAATTGCGTTCACAAACTGCGAGCTTCCATCAATATTTAATGCCTACCTAGGATAAACGACTACGAGAAATGGAACTTATTGCAACAGCATGTTAAAATACAGCGTCATGGTAGGCGTAGAGGCACCTTATAGATAACTAGCGGTCCGCCCCGGCTTCGCCCGTGGTACATATAATTATAGCCTATAGCACTCAAGGATCTCACGTACATATCCAACGGTGAAAGAATTTTTGAAATCGGTCCAGTAGGTAGTTCCTGAGTAACGCGTTCAAACAAATAAACTCTTCCGCTTTATTATATTAGTATAGAAGTATAGATAATAATATTACCTATTATTAGTTTCGAGGACAATGACAGTTTCAGCATAAAGTTCCGGCGGTGTCCGCACCGAGAATTTGACGATTTGAGACAATCGACAGCTTCATTGTCGCATTCACCTCTGATTGGCCAAAACTCACTCACCATTGACTAAAGGCTCCCCCACACAGGCGCGTTATTATAGGTCGATAATATCGCATGCGTTATTGCGATATCTGTTTCCAGTACATTTTGTATTAGGATGGTCATGTAGTTACACACTGCTGCGATAATAACGCCGCAATGGAAGTAGGGACTCCTGCGATACTATCGTCGTCCGATACTGTCGACCTATAATAACGCACCTGTGTGGGGGAGCCTTTAATGCATTGTTACAGCGACAATAGATACCATAAATTCAGCCAATCATCACAATTGAGACTGTAGCAGTGATTGATGCAGCTTGACAATAGTGAGGGAGATCAGCGACAGCGTTTGCACTTTATGCTAACAAGATCGGTCGGGCTCTTAGGGACCGTTCAGATAGACCGGCGCGGAGAGCATCGGAGAGCATTTTTTTCACACAGACCGGCCGTTTAAGTTTGCTCTGCTCTCCGCGCCGGTCTGTGTGAACAAACACGCGGATGCGTTCGGAGCCGAGCGTACGCTCTTGGACCGGACGGCAGAGCGATTCGGCCTACGGTCGGCTGTGCGAGCATGAAAGAGCACGCGAACGGAGCCGGTCGGATGCTCGAGCGCGAAAGAGCACTAACATAGAGCAGCCGACCGGCTCGACGAGCAGCCGAGCGGCTGCTCTTAATATTTCACACAGAGCGTATTGGGAGCATCCTCGAGCATCCTCTTATCATAAAAGAGATAAAATGTAAAAATAAAGCTTATTTCAATGTCTTAAGATTCTATTTTAAATGTGATTAAAATTTGCTCTGCTCTCCGCGCCGGTCTATCTGAAAGGTCCCTTAGCAGTCATCTATAAGACGCCTTTACATTGTATAGTCCCACAAACTTATCTGACCCGGTGACCGGGTTGCTAGCATCGCTCTTATCACAATATTATTGTTGCCAATAAATACTTCTTTGCATTGAAATTTCAAAATGGCGTCATTAATTCCACTTTCCGCCACCGGGTCAGATAAGTTTGTATAAGAATGTCCTGTCATGTTACAATACACATTACTATAACAATGGAACGTAAAGCAAAGCACAGCATATAAGGAATGAAAAATTATATAAAATTCCCAATTAAATTATAAAATTCTCGCGAAGTGTGCCTAGTTATCTAATTATTTACTACGTATTCCTTTAGGAAATTTTTGCCACTTGAATTTAATTATAATGGAAAATATGACAAACAAGATGAATCCGATGATTTACACATGATTTACACAAACGAATTTTGTTTTTGATAACCTTGAAACCTATGTATGTATTTATTTTCCAAAAGGACCCGGAACATATTTTGGACGCAAATTTATTGTCAAAATCTGTAATATTTTCAGTCTTACGAGCTGCGTATTATTTGGATGGACTTTTTAGAACAATATTTCTACTATAATGCTGCTTATCATCGCTGAAGGTATATTTAGTTACCACACTTTAAGACAATTTGACATAATCAATTATTCTAGATTAGATAAATTCTGCTAATGTAATCAGTCTGGCGGTTTTTATTAATCCTTAATAATTCATTGATTTTGCGAGAGAGAACGAGAGGAGAAATACAATGGTGCTAATTAGGTTGTACATAAATCTCAAAACTAAGCAAAGAAGTTATCGGCACGGATTTAGATCTAAAAGCGTGACCTTAAAACCTTGATAGAAGTCATAATTATAAGGCCTTTTTCGCGGGGTGAAGCGGGCCACAACGGGCGTAGCATTCGTGATTGGTTCGTTATCATATCACGTCATAATCCGCCTTCCGCATTAGTTAGCGCCGTCTTCGTATATCCTGCCGCAATCGCCAGAATCCTTTGTAGGGCGAGTATGCGTAATAGTGCATATTGTGAAAAATATGTCGCTTCATTTGGCATCACAATATCATTTATAAATAAGTTATAGTTCAGAGATTATTGTGTAGTACCATCAAATTATCACCACTTTATTTTTAGGGTGGGGAAAATACCTTTTTATACTAATAATATTGTAATAAAATTCTTGTGCGATTGTACCTGGCCGTTCATAATATTAATATATATTACCATCATTTAACACAGTAGGTACATCTTAAAGTAGATTTTGTTGCTATGGGCGATGCACTTAATAATAACATCGGCTACAAATTATAACTACGTTCATATTTTCACAATAAAGTCCATATTTTCTATTTTTTTTTTTTATTAAATTCATAAGCCTCTTCAAAATTCATCTAAAGTAACTGCTTATAAAAGTAGGTACGTAAACACTATAAAATTATTGGAATAAAATGGAGCAAAATGTATAAAATATTGCGAGCAATTATTATTTTATTAAATTTGTTTGGACGTCCATCATTAACTATTATCGCGATTGGCTGACAGATTGCTTCTTTTACATATTTTATCACAACTCTCAAAATGGGTATCAAATGAAAGGGCTTGACTAGTAGAATAGCACTATGTAAATCCAAGATGGCTGCCACCACAAAATGGCGAATGTCGGGGGTTTTTTTTAAATTTATACTTGTTAGGTTTTTTTTTAATTTATGTTGTTACCTAACAAGTATAAATTTTTAATTCTAATTTAAGTCTAGGGCTGCCAGTGTAGAGCTGCCTAGAGCCACTCGACGCTCAGACGCTAGTAGTCAATTTATGCTCAGCTTTTAATTGGTACAATCTGTTAACGATCCAACTATCTTAGCTGCTAAAAAACGAAGCAATCGCTCACGAAATGCCACAAGTACTCAACTTGGGGACGGCTTGGGAAAATAAATAACAATAAAATTTTTCACCGAAAATATTTGATTTTTGCGATTTAATTTCGTTTGAATTATTAGATACAGGCCAAAGAGGAGGGAGGGTGTTATTTATTTTCGATCTCATAATATCATATTGGTCAATATCACAGCCCAGAAAAAATGGATACCTAACGAAGGAGTGAGATCAAACATATTGGAATTTAGGATGAAGTCACACCTGTCGCGTTTCGCATTTTATGTAATGAGAATTGCGACACGACCGGAGAGAGATCAGGCGCAGGACCGACGGCTTTACGTGCTCTCCGAGGCACGGGGGTGTATCTAACACCGCCAACTTCCAACTCCGGGCTGGCACTGAGAATTTCTTGACAGAAAAACCCAATACCTCGAATTTTTTTTTTTGGCCCGACCCGGGAATCGAACCCAGGACCTCGTGATCCACAGTCGAACGTGCTAACCGCTAGACCAACGAGGCAGTCATCAGTCCCATCGGACTATGAGAGTGAGGGAATAGAGAGTGCACCTGTGTATGCGCACACACTTGTGCACTATAATATCTCCTGCGTAGATGGCTAGTCTCTGCCTCGGTTGAGATTGGCCGCCGTGGCCGAAATTCGGTCAGGAGGACATTATTATTATTAATGAGAATTACAATAAGAATAGCTGTTTTTAAGGACGATGCGTCTCATACGACAGTCAACAGCGATTTTCATTTGATGAAAATAGGAATCGATGCAAACAGGTGTGATTACACCATTAAAATAATCGTATACCTATGCGAAACAGGTACAACGTGCTTAGATGTTGTGATTAATCTGTTCTAAAGCTGTCGCAGGCGGCTATTTCAATGCGGTTTGCGTTTTCGCCAATTTTAACACATTATGTACTTCTACTTTCATAATTCAAATACTAAAAAAAATTACGGGGAAGTATTTTCAGGTGACCGTGAAATTTGGCACTATAGTTGGTACTTATGGCAAAAGTGAAGGGATAAATCCGAAAATAATTTATTTCAACCCTCAATAAGGAACCCTCTCAGCATTTGATTTACACTTACATTTGGTCTTCTTGTTCAATATTACTTAGTTTGTCTTAATTTAATTGTATTCGTAACTATGGCACAAATTAGGAATATTGTATTTCTCTCAAGCATTCATCATTATCTACACAGCAATGAAAAATTTTCATGGGGCAACAATCATTGGCAACAATGTAGAAATTGTACCTATTTATTTTTTGTTCTACCCCCAAATTGTAGTATTTTTTTTGGTTTAAGTATTTAGATTTTTGAAAATCCTTGAGGATTAACCTCAGCTTGTAGATGAGTCATGTCAAATGTGAAGTTTTTCATGAACAAAAACATATTATTCACATTTATTGCAGGCTTTTAACACATTCAATAAATATATTTTCCTAAGTTCATATTTTGTCGCAAACCAAATATTTTGCACCATTTGTAAGTTTACAATTTTAATAGGTACTTAAAACTAATGAATCATATTTGTCATGTTTAGTTTTGCGTAATTCAACAAATGACAATACATAGAGATTTTTGATTCCAACTGGACCTGCAAAATTCAACTTACATAGTATACCACTTCAATAGCACCGCCATACAATTTACGTCAAACTTGTCCCAACCTTACCTAACACCTTCAAAATTACCATTGGTCACATTCAACACACTACTGAGAACTGAGTTCCGTCGTCAGATAAATCTAAGTGATCTACTGTTAGAGTTCATATCGGCAGACCACATGAAAATTAGCTACATCGGGACCCATTGAAACTTACAACACTACATAAAATCACTATATTTATGCAATTGTGGACATCAAATTGCTACTACAATGCAATACACAACACTGACATTAACATAAATGAGAGTTCACTTATTTAATCGCTCGCGGTTCACTGTTCACTCTATCACAACACAACGTAGTGTTCGCGGTAGAAGTTTAACGGTTTGAATTACGCGTGTCACAAAGCCGACAGGCGAGTCCACACAGCGCGAGCGATATGTTCAGGCGGTCTCAAGCGGTCGGTTGGACCGCGGAGGGATGCGCAGGCAGGGAGGAGTGCGGGGGGCCTGATAGTCCGGGGTGCGTCGACAAGTGTGTGGAATCGCTTCGGCGAGGTGGCGCTGGAGGTGGTCGTTTCTTTATAGGTTTAGGCTCCTCACGCCTCGGTGGGGCCTCTTTCCCGAAAACGTTCTCGTAAAACGGGTCCTCCACTCCCGATCCGCTTCCGTAATGCTCCTGAACCCACATGGACACACTCGTTTCCTTATAATCATCCGATAGTGGATATTCTCTAAAGCCCAGCACTTCGTGCGGCGTCGTTGCCGGTTCCAGTTTACATTTCTGTGCCACCTGCCATTTTTTCCGCATCACTCTCTGCAGATCCTTAAGAAATTCTTTGGGCGGGTTGCTGTTTGAATCGGCGAGTTTTTTCGGGGATGACAGGCGAGTGCTCTCATTACGCTTAGGTGGCGGTGGTTTCCGTGGCGATGGTGGAGCATCTGTTAAATTAAAGGTGATTTTCTTGTTTTTCTTCTCTGAACAAGTCGGAAGGTCATCTGCAAAGTTGACTTTCTTCATGGAGCTAGATCGTTCTTTCGCAGGTTCCGCCACTTTCTTCTGTATAGAGGGACTGCCGTTACTGAGTTTCTTGGATTGCAGTTCAACGAGGCAAGCGCCGTATGCGACGTTTTGTTGTCCAAAAATGCTTTTATCGGAGTGTAGAGAGGACGATTTGGAAGTGTCGGAGTTGACGCTGTCTAGAGACGGTTGTCGCGGGAACGCGCGGTTCGGGTCTGATATACGGTTGCTATTTCTCTGCCCGGCTCGTGATGCTTGTTCTATTTGCTGTGCTGTCAATTGACTGACGATGTCTTGCACGCGTCCAGTGTGGGCTTCCATCGCATGTTCCGGAGGAGGCGGCGGAAGACTGAGTTGAGATCCGCAAATGTCTTCGATGGGGTCGAGAGGCGGCGGCGGAGGTGGCAGCGAGTCGAGGCTCAAAGTCGAGCTGAACATGCCGTCGGGAACGTCATCTGCTGGCGGCGGTGGCAGTGGAAGATCCTCGACGGCTACTTCTTGCACTTGTTGGGTCTTGTCGTAGATCGTGTATCCGTAGAGAGAAGACGCGGTGTCAACGCTCGCCCTGTAGGGGTCTCGCGCAATAGTTTCGTAATGGCCATAAAACGGTGAGGGCTGTTCGTTACAACTAGGGCTGCTCGAAGTGATGCTGCCGGTGCTATAGATAGGCGTGTCCGATGTTTCTGTGGAAGATAAAACCATATTGAATGAGACAACGTTGTAAAAGTTTCTTCGCAATATTTGGTCCACTGGATTTAAATTGTTTAACGATTGATATGACGGTACAGGTAACCTATGTAACCCCACCTGTAGCTGTAGAGTGGTGTCGTTTGAGGGTAGAGTCGTCACGTGATCTGGACCGCCTCGTGAGCGTGCCGGAGTCGCCCGGGTCCGTATCACCCTCGTTCTCTACCATTTCTTTTAGCTGTCGGGTCATCCATGTCAGGGGAATGTTTGGTTTCATTGAGGGCTTACGTTTTATTGTACCTGCATCAAAATATCATTATGTTAAGAGACGATTTACACGTTTATAATTAAGTTATGAGACGATTTATACCAACACTCAATGCATCGCGCATATTACATTCATACGAATAGTAACTCAAGAGAATTCATACTCGAGCGCTTCTAGGCAGAGCACTTTACAAAATCGAACATTTTAATATTCTTATTTTTATTCTGTGATAAGTTAACCCTTGACTACGATCTCACCTTGTAGAAAGTGTCGATGCAGTCTAAAATGGTTTCGGGCAAGATAAATTTGAAAGAGTACGGAAGATTTATCAAACCCTTAATAGCTTTGTGGCAACGCTTTGCCGTGGTAACAAGCCACGGCTGAAGCCCACCAGAAAAAATTTAAAGATTGAGTCTTATTTGAATATTAATCAGTGGAACTCTTGGCTGGAAACGATTTGACTTGATGGGACTAGAGACACACTCTAGAAACAGCGCTCGAAATAAACTCCTCTAAGGGACCTTTCAGATAGACCGGCGCGGAGAGCGTCGGAGAGCATTTTTTTTTCACACAGACCGGCCGTTCAAATTTGCTCTGCTCTCCGCGCCGGTCTGTGTGGCGGACACGCGGACGCGTTCGGAGCCGAGCGTACGCTCTTGAGCTGGACGGCCGAGCAATCCGGCCTACGGTCGGCTGCGCGAACATGAAAGAGCACGCGAACGGAGCCGGTCGGATGCTCGAGCGCGAAAGAGCACGAACATGGAGCAGCCGACCGGCTCGACGAGCAGCCGAGCGGCTGCTCTTAATCTTTCACACCGAGCGTATTGGGAGCATCCTCGAGCATTCTCTTATCATAAAAGAGATAAAATGTAAAAATAAAGCTTATTTCAATGTCTTAAGATTCTATTTTAAATGCGATTAAAATTTGCTCTGCTATCCGCGCCGGTCTATCTGAACGGTCCCTTAAAGATTCAAAGAAGATTACTCTCCTACTAACCCATAGGAAACTCGCAGTCAAATGCACTTTCGGACGCAGTGCCGCCGTCGGAGAGGCAACCACTGGAACTCGACGACGAAGCGCGTGAGTGTCTATAGGTACAAACATAACTCAAATTATTTAATTAATAGATGGTAGAGTCTGCCTAACACATAATCCTTAGTGCACAAATCTAAATCAAAAAATTTAATATTATAGAGCTAATATATATAATAAATTTAATATTATGTTATGAGCCCCGGATCGCAGTGTATGTTTGGAGGTTTGATGGAATTTTAAATTTTTTGAAAGTATGCTCATAAAAAAAGCATATTATATAATTGAAGATTATATAAATGACAAAAAGCATGGATTTGACCTGGTCAGACCAGCGGGTATAGGTGATCGGCCGCGTGGTCTTTTTCTCACCACCTAACCAACGATAATGAGCTTGTCCAAATTACTAGGCAGGCATCGGGAGATATGACCTACTTTGGTCAATCAAGAATTTTTTGGTAACAAATTGTACAGAGTCTGGTGTCAACCAAAAGCTCTTTTTTATTGACCAACATGCAAAACAAAACGTGCGCAATCTATAGAGACCAATGTAGAGATCCGCTGGATCAAGCTCAGTCCAATTATTGTGGATAATAAAATAATATAGTGAATAAATAAAGTAATTTAAACACGCATTCCGTGACGTCTATTAAACATTTTGGTACATTCGCATTTGCTAAACATAAATTAATTTCAATTCAATAATAATAATCATAAGCTTAATAACAGGCAGTTTTTTCGAAACCACAGACAGATACTTCAATTTTATTTGTTTGTATATTGTACTTAGATTTAATAGTGGTGGTGTCTATGATGATAACGCATAGCAAAATTTAAGGAGGATTTCGCATCTGTTTGTTTGAGCCTTTTGTGGTTACAGGTTCGGTATTAGTTGAAAATAGAACATAATATGGGAGCCATCACACGAGCAACTATTAGTTATAATTTCAGGATGGGATGATACCAACCTTCCGCTGCTGATGTCGGAGTTGGCAACACTGACGTTGCTGGAGGCAGACTGCGCGGGGCTGTTGACCCCCGCTGGCGCCGCGCCATTTGTTTTTGTGGGTATTGATGTTATCTGCAACCAAATATACCTATTACCATTTTTTAATAAATAATATAGTGCTAAGCATAATTTATAACTAATCTGCGTGCCTGCCGCACTCGGCGTGTGCCGACTAGTCGGTTGTCGTGTATATCGTAGTGCTAGTCGGTTGCTAGACTAGCCTCTTTCCGCCCTGATGGCACGGGGGTCAGTCAGTCCGATCTACGCCTCGCTGTAGTGCGCATGTTTCCACGCATGATATCGTACCACGTCGCCGCACGCGATTGTCAAGTTGTTTTCGTGTTTTAAGTTGCTGCTTTTTCAGACGCTTAATACTTACAGTGGGATTAGGCTAAACACCGACTTTAATTTATTCACCCCTATAATAAATAGGATTCATTTTTCAGTAACAAGACTCGTACAAAATAAAATTACTACATTCAGGGCCGGCTGAATAGGCTCACCCATCCAAGGCAGGCAACTGCCTACTAGGGCACCATGGCCAGGTTAAGGATTGGTCATGTTAGCGTGAGCAGTGATTGGGGTTCCATTCCAGTTACTTGTTCATTGTCTAATCATATTCATTAGTCTAGTGGCTAGCTTGTTATATTATGAATCATCATGAGGACTTGGATCAGACTACCAGGTTAGCCACAAAAATAAATTTCAGTAGCCAGCCGGAAAGTGAAAGATGTTACATACACACCCGTGTCTCTGAAAGTACGTAAGCTTGAACTCTCTACCGTCGTGATAGATTCGTTCCCTAATATAATGAGAGTGATGGAACCGACGGATCGACAAATAAATATGTGTAGGTGGCAACTTACAGAACAAGATCGTGCATGGGCCAAGTGGTCCAAATCTTCTTGAGTCAACTCTTCTACCAGCGATCGATAGTTTTCCAGCAACTGCCTGCCATGCTGCATCAGACACATCATGTTAATTATATACTTAATCGGTGCTAGCCATCCTTCTCTATTTTAGTGTTTAACATATTATGCAATAGTACAAAAAGTGAATTTGATTCCTACCTAGATTATAAATACTCATAGCAAGCAAAACAAAGTGTCGACTTTTTTGAGGAAATTCTGAGGTGACGAGTAGAAAGTCTCTAGAGTCTCTAGAGTAATTAGTGTGGATCGATCAGGCAGACTGGAACTCCACGGAGCCACAGGCTTCGAAATAGTTAAGAATTTTCTAGGCTCTAACATTTATATAGTCTAGTCAATTAAATAGAGACTCAAATGTCGAGGGTCAAGAGGTGCAACAGTTGAAAAAAAATACATCTAGTTCGCGCACTTGGTTGAAACGATATGGACCTGAAAAGTGGATCCTTAAATCCGCTGATCGAAAGAGCATTTGAAATGTGGTGCAGAAGGCGGATGCTAAAGATATAAGGACTGAACATAAGACCAATATCTTACTTAGACACATTAAAAATAAAGATGCGGCTATCCAACATCTTAATATTTCGGGCACATTACTAGAGAGAAGGCGAGCAGCATTGAGAAACTTATGATCACTGATTAGATCAGTAAGATCGAAGCAAGAGACCTTGCGGAAGTGACCCAACACGTTGTTTAGACCAGATAAGAGAGGTAGTAGATGCACAAATATGTAGTGCTATTCGCAGTCTCCAATAGAGAGAAATGGAGAAAAATCGTAAAGGGAAGCCCAGCCATAAGTCTCAAAGATAAAGAAACGACACGAAAAAAGAATATAATACTAAGACTGTCACTTTTGCAGAAAACTCAAATTTAATGTTTTTTACAAGAAAGGAATTGTATTCTAACAAAGCGCGACCGACGTTTGCGACAGAAATCAAAGTAAGAAAAATAAAGTCTTATGATGGAGACGTCTGAGATGAGAGTGAGAAAAAAAATGTGTTTCAGCGTTCTAATGTAAGGTCATAGTCTAGGTTTACAAGTAGGGTTCGGGGAACTCAAAAGTGACTTCGCGCCCCGTTAGCTTCCTGTACACTGATTGGAAGGTGTCCTTGTGTTCAATAGTGGTCTACTGGTTCTTGTCAAGGTGCACTTTAATGATGCGTTCTAATTGTCCGGAAAACTAACCTTAGCTATTCGCATGGCCGTGATCCATCTCTCCAACGTCCTCTGGTCATCGGCGCACAGGAACTTTATGAACTTAACGCTCTTTGGTTGTTGCAATCTCGGGTGCTTGATCGCGAAGCAGTGGTCCGTAGGAGATTTATATTTTTTCTTCCAATTCACTCCTAAATACACTTCGTTGGTGTCGAAAGTCGCCAAGCAGACGAGCTCTTTCAACGTCTTCACCTTATCTTTCGGTAAATAGTATAGTCCTAATAGACAAACGTAAATGGATCGTATAATTATACAGTCAATATAGAAAAATGTATGACATAATTCGCATTGGCAATATTATTCACTTCAAACATTGAAAAAAGGTGTGGCCACACAATTCGCGTAGCGATTTTTAATTACATTTCATGGTTCAATTTAAACACCAGTAATTGAGTTATTATGGGAAACGTTTTGTTAACTGTTAACTGAACCATAAAATGTAAAAGTTGTTACCATGTTATATTCTGCGTACTAACCAGATGGTCGTAGGACGAAATAGTACTTTTTCCACCCCTTTTTGGCGTCGCTTTTTAGATAAAGCGGGCCTTCCATCGGTGGAACGGAATTTCCCGACACGGAGGGGACCACGGAAGAAGCACCGCTTTGTCCGAAGAATTCTTCTATTATCACTTGACGTGAATGTTCATCGTGTTCACTGGACCAACCTAGAAGAATCACACACCATTTAGTAGTTTGTTGAAGCAGAGGTAGGGGTAGTAGGTAGTCACCAGATGGGAAAACGATGCACGAAAGCTTCAGTGACGTCACCGATATTTAGGGCGTTCGAGAAAAACAGCGAGATGTTGCCATCACGCTCCCACAATTCAGCATGCCTTCATTTAATTTTAAAGTATTAGTAGCAGCCAATTTGGATTCTGTTTTCAATAATAGGTTTCTTTCTACTTGTACTTTTTGTTACGCATAAAATAATGACGAGAATAAAATCTAGAATAAAACACAGATAAATATTATATTGTCTCAATTACGTTTTCAATTAATTCCTTAATTGTCAGAATTTGTCTATAGCACAGCGAACGAACGCCTTCGGTTGCATCAAAAGATAACAAAATAATGTCGATAGGTATTTGTTTTTCTTACACATTTGTATCATTTATCTTTTATTTACGGTAAGCAATATTTATATAAGTAACGAGTTGAGTGGTTCTCTCATTCCATTTATAGAATTTTCCTTTTTACACAGTTCTAAAATAGGTATATTCTATGGACATCCACAAAACGCGGTCTTGTGTAGCTTGTATCCATTGATTCCCTGCGACTAGTTTGATGTCGTCTGTCTACGTAATGGGGGGTAGGTCTGATAAAACTGCGCTTAACGATTAACGAAAGCGATGTCATACTCAAAGAACCTGCTACAAGTTCTACATAGTTCTTGTGAATGCTGAGGGAAATAAAATAGATTGATATCTAAAGTTTCTTACCCCTGTCATCTTCAGTAAGCAGGAACTTTTCGGGGTTCTGGAAAAGTGATATTTTATCTGGTCTCTCCGCGAATAAAATCTTGTTTTTAGATTCCCGCGTCCACAGCATTAAATTATCGACTAGCATCTCGTGGTCTTCGTACACTCGTTCTAAAATGACATATATTATTGGTTAATGATCTTCACCCAACTATAAAACAATTAACTACAAACTGATCTATAAAATTTACAAATTTAGAAGATATCATGAACAATATAATACCTATAAAGAAAAAGATAAGATTTATATCTATTTAAGAAGTTTATCTTCAGTAGTACCTACATTATCTGCCACGTTGTTTTAATTATCACCAAATACCGTGTGGAAATCTTGTGAAATGAGTGCTGTCTTATTAGTGGAGACATGACTTAGGACCAATAGAGACAGCAGCAATATTATCAAAATACCTAGAGGCCGGACAGCCTGCGGGGACACTCTTCTTAATTTAAAATAACTTATTGCTTCAAAAAGTTAAGTGCATAATATGTTTTGCCGTTGAGATAAAAATAATAATATAAATGCCTACACAAAACGTGTTTTTGTAAACAGCTGAAAGTAAATAATTACCCATATGCAAATCCGGCAGGTGCTCCACTATCGCCCACTTTGGCTCCATTGTGACATGGTTTTTATCTGCCAGCAACCTTGCTACGTAGCCGCATGACATTTTTTCGTCAACTAATAGGCTTTTTGAGGAGCCATCGGTGGAAAATGCTTTTATGAACAGTTTCTTTATGTTGGCCTCTCGCATACGCTCTAATGCTAACTTGATTTTGTCCGCTTTCTGTTGAAAAACCGCATCCTGTAAACGTATTTTATAGACTAAAACTAAAATTAAAAAGCAAAAAAAAAAAGTAAACTAAGTAAGTATGTAGTACAAAAAGTATATCATATCATACTCATACCTACTTTTCTTCGCGTCCTTTTATCGTTTGTATGTATTGTAGATAAATAAAATGTATGTAAAACTATTGACGGGTAATTAAATAAAATTAGCTTTTAAGATTTTTCGTAACAAAACAATAGAATTAATCCCGTATTCACCGCCATAAATCAGAGTGATGTTTTGAATAATAATTTAAAAAACACGTACTTATTTCAAAATCTAGACACACGGCAGTGCGTCCGGCAAGTTCCGGCCTTGATATATTTTTACATAAACACATTAGCTTTATTATCTTTTTATTTAGTCTGTGAATGAAGCAAATAAAAATAAATAGAAATTAAATTGCATTCTCTATTTACCTTTTGGTTCGGCAGTAAACTTAATTTTATAGCTTTACACTTGGAGCTTGCACTACTTGATGCAGAGGACTCACTGGAAAGCATTGACACCTGTAATAAAAAAAAAATTAAAGTTTACACTATACAACTTTAGTTATTTAAATTGGATGTGCACAGTGATTTAAAGAAAACGATTCATTTTATCTTAAGTTTATGAATCTATGTATCGAGAGACATCGATGCGTATTTTAATATTACACCGAATATTGACGATTGTATTACGTTGACATCGGTGTCTCAATACAATATTCGCGAAGCTTCGCGATGTCTTCTCGTCCAAAATTCCTCAATGCCTGAAGACAAAAGTCTTCGAACAGTGCGTGTTGCCAGTGATGACATACGGATCCGAGACATGGTCGCTAACTATGGGCCTCATAAGAAAGCTCAGAGTCACTCAGAGAGCGATGGAGAGAGCTATGCTCGGAGTTTCTCTACGCGATCAAATCAGAAATGAGGAGATCCGTAGAAGAACCAAAGTCACCGACATAGCTCAGCGGGTTGCGAAACTGAAGTGGCAATGGGCGGGGCACATAGTTCGGAGAACCGATGGACGTTGGGGTCCCAAGGTGCTGGAGTGGCGACCTCGCACCGGGAAGCGCAGTGTTGGTAGACCCCCCACTAGGTGGATCGACGACATCAAACGAGTCGCAGGGAGCCGCTGGATACAAGCGGCACAAGACCTTGGCGTGTGGAAGTGGACGTCCATTGGTTGATAACGA
Source organism: Melanargia galathea (assembly GCA_920104075.1). NCBI lineage: Eukaryota > Metazoa > Arthropoda > Insecta > Lepidoptera > Nymphalidae > Melanargia > Melanargia galathea. The sequence continues at coordinate 17,654,329 of OV049860.1, forward strand.
CGACGACGGTGTCCCAGCGTGGTGGACTAGAGCCTAAATCCTTGTATAACCCGCGGCACGCACATCGAACGCTGAACGAAACGTGGAGGGGATAGCTGCGCATGGGTACTGTCGCGCACGTAATACAATAGCTTACCCCCTCCACTTTCCTTCAGCGTTCGATGTTCTTGCCGATGTTTATAATTGGTTGTGGTTGATGATGACTTACAGTATCACTGAAAGCGGAATCGTTGTCCGGGGAGTCTGTGCGAGCGATGCTGGATCCCCCGTCGCCGCACTCCTTGCGCTCCTGACGCTGTGCTCCCTCGCCATCTCCTCTCTCTTTGGATTGTGAAGAATAGTCTAGAACATTTTTGCTTAGCTTGTATACGTAATAAAGTCTAGCGGCCGAACACATATTAATTTTAATTATCACAAGCTATATTTAAAAAAAAATTAAACCGACTTCTATTAATATACAAAATTATGCGTATAACTTCGTACTTATGAATGACTAGATGATGCCCACGGCTTCGCCCGTGTGTACTTATTTAGGTTTTTAAAAATCCCGTGGGAACTTTTGATTTTCCAGAACAAAAAGTAGTCTATATATGTAGTAACCCGTCCCGTTACAAGAAAAATTCCGTGGGATCCTTACGATTTTGTAATGCAATTCCTTACAGCATCAGGGTTGAGGAGTTGGACATTTACCTACTCGAGTTCATTCGACAATAAAGTCTTTAATTGGTATCCCCAATATCAATTTCAATAACCGACAGTGCCTAAATCCCATTAGTTTTGGGGATCAGCAGGGCGATTCAGAACACTTCGATTCGGTTTCGGTTTCGACAACTACCCTGTTGATACGGTTTTTCTGAATTGAAAATACATCTTATCGTACGGTAAGTAATTCAGAACACTTCGATAACGTAATTATCGATCGATTCGGTAAGTTATCGTACGATAAGATGTATTTTCAATTCAGAATAACCGTATCGACAGGGTAGTTGTCGAAACCGAAACCGAATCGAAGTGTTCTGAATCGCCCTGCAGGTCCCCTACAGCATCAGGATTGAGGAGTTGGAATCCAAATTTTTTGTAGGATAGTGTTGCAATGTTTCTCTATCGATTAAAAAAAAAAACGCAAATCGGTTCAGAAATTTCGGAGATATCGGTGTACATAGGTAGAAAAACACAACTCCTCCTTTTTTGAAAGTCGGTTAAAAAAGTAGCCTATGTTACTCCCTGGTTAATTCTCTACTTGTATGTGAAAGTCCCGTCAAAATCGGTTCAGCCGTTCCGAAGATTAGCCCGTTCAAACAGACAGACAGACAGACAGACAGACAAAAATTTTAAAAACGTGTGATTCGGTTATGGTATCGTTCAAATAACCGTATGAGTTTAATATTAGGTAGTTATTTCGATATTACAGACAGACACTTCAATTTTATTTATTAGTAGTATAGATAATACTAGTAGGGCGCGTGGGTGCGCGGCCCGCAAGCGGACCGCGAGGTTTTGCTTTCGGGTATTTTGGTTTGAGGAGCCTCATATTAATAACTAGATCTATACTAATATAATAAAGCGGAAGAGTTTGTTTGTTTGAACGCGCTAATCTCAGGAACTACTGGACCGATTTCAAAGATTCTTTCACCGTTAGATATGTACGTGATCCTTGAGTGCTATAGGCTATATTATATATACCACGGGCGAAGCCGGGGCGGACCGCTAGTAATATTATAAAGCTGAAGAGTTTGTTTGTTTGAACGCGCTAATCTCAGGAACTACTGGATCGATTTCAAAAATTCTTTCACCGTTGGATATGTACGTGATCCCTGAGTGCTATAGGCTATATATGTACCACGAGCGAAGCCGGGGCGGACCGCCAGTATGTTATATACTTAAATTATCGTGAAAGTATGTAGATTACGATAGTGAAAAAAAAATATCAAAATCGGTTTATTAGTTTTTGAAATAATCGCGAACATACCATACCTACGGGTCGAATACAGAACCTCCTTTTTTAAAGTCGGTTAATAAAACGGAGTTTGGTTCATCTTATTTGAATATTAACCAACCAAATTAAGGTCTGCTCTAGAAACTAGAGCCCTTGTGTAACTTTGAACTTTTACGGAAATCCAACAAGCCGCAGACACATAATAATTAATCATGTCTATAAAATTTCAATGACTTTCGTTAATATGTTAAAATAAGAATCAAACTCAAATTTTGGGAGTGTTATGGGCTACTTTCATCCCGGGAGAACAAATAGTTTCTGCGGGATAGGACGTTATTTTTCACGCATTTGTGCTCCCTCCGCAACAGAGTTACGGATTGACTTGATTTTTTTTACGAGTACAGTTCTAAGAACTTTGAAGGTAACAACGAATTCTGTTTATGCTGGGAAAACAAAGGGTAGGGTTCCTGCGGGATTTTCGAAAAGTATTACCCCACGCGGATGAAGTCACGGGCAAAACTTCAAAAGCTAGTCGTAATATATGTATTGTAAGTACCTGCAAAAAAGCTGTGATAGCCTAGTGGTTAGGACGACCGACTTCTAATCGGAGGTCGTGGGTTCGATCCCGGGGCACGCACCTCTAACTTTTCGGAGTTATGTGCGTTTTAAGTATTTAAATATCACTTGCTTTAACGGTGAAGGAAAACATCGTGAGGAAACCTGCATGCCTGAGAGTTCTCCATAACGTTCTCAAAGGTGTGTGAAGTCTGCCAATCCGCTTGGCCAGCGTGGTAGACTATGGCCAAAACCCTTCTCATTACTCTGAGAGGAGACCCGTGCTCTGTAGTGAGCCGGTAATGGGTTGATCATGATGAAGTACCTGCAGATACTCTGGATATTTCCTCGTCATACTCGGAGTCGAGCGCGCAGAGCTCCCCGAGGATAGCGTCCAGATCGGCGTCCTGGGTCTCCTCCAAGTTAGCCATTGAAAATCTGTACGTATCTATTCTAGGAGCTACGATTTCTAACGGTCGCAATGCTGTTGGCGTCTCAGTCGTCGCATTCAGACCCTGGAACAATAAATTCAAATTCGTAGGTACACTGTACACTTTTTGAACGTCAATATACATATAAAGTAAGAACACGAAAGTGAGGTAATGGTGATAATTACTACGAAAACTTAAAACTAAAACTACGCGCCCTGGTCTGAGAAGAGTCCACAACAAACTCAGCCATATAATATTATAACTTATAACAGTATAAGAGTTTATATAAATGAACGAAAAAGGGTTTCGTATTTAATGCTTCATTAGTATTGACTATTGAGTGTGTCACTAGCGTATGATGCGCAGAAGTTTCCCTAGAGCGCGCCCGATGCAAACAAACGATAATTCTTATAATTATAATAATATATATCTAACTATTATCTATATCTAACTAATCAAAGTTAATGAAATTTTAGAGTCACTCTCTAGAAACGTGCGCGGCGTTCCCCCAGCGGAATGTTGTCTTTAGTTTAGTAGATAACTAATTAGTGTATGTAGGTATAACGTTACGTGTAAATGTGTAAAAGTTTGTTTGTGCATCCAACCGTTATCGAAAAATGCGCTACAAATACTTTTTACTACGGGTATATGTTCACCAGTAACAAGTTCTTTTTTTCCAAATGAATTCAGGGGAATAAAAATAAGTGCAAAGTCAAAATTTGAAAAGCGAAAATATATTATACCTTTTAAATCTCAACTAAGTAACGTTGAGTAAGACACCATACAAACAAACGAGCAAATTAATTACATAAAGTGTGAAACGTCAAACGATTGCATCGGAATACGCGATGCGGGGCGACTTGTTAGTTTGTTCCCTTTTTTCGACGGTTATTTTTTTAAAATATTTTCGTATAATGCCGCATAGTTATTTTATAATAAAAAAAAATTCAAAAAATATGTATATTTCCGCTTATTTTCTGAAGTTTGCAAAACGAAAAATAAAAAAAAAATCAAGCAAATATACGATTTTATTATATGTATAATTAGAGTTAATAGATTTATGTAAAATATTATGGGAAAAATAAATGGCTCTTGATTAGTACAAATTTTCAAAAATCAACAATTATCCTCTACAAATAAAAGGTACGTACCTATATGCGATCGCAAACAAAAGGTTCGTTAAGCTGTCGAATAATTTAACCAAAAAACTTTAATATATTTCTTTCCAAGACATGGAAACCTCGGCGCGAGAGTCTGACTCTCGCTTGGCCAGTTTTGATAAGAATTGGATAACCATAAATATATACAAAAGAGTAACCATAGGTATATAATGGTTACTCTTTTGCTATATTTTGTGATAGATTTCTTTATTGCGGAACAAAATATAGCTACGCAATAACATAAATATGTTATCTTATTATATATATTTCTTCTGTACGAGGATCACGAGATGTACGAGGGATTTGGGAACTGTCCATTATGAAATCATATTGTAAGTACAAAGCATAGACTGTGTCATTGAACCATCTCCTTAGTCCTGATGCTGCAGGGTACTTTCCATGGAAACTTATGGTCTTATTGTAGATACCAAGTATAGAGTGGAAAAACAGCAATTCATTTTTAAACATATAGGTAAATAAATTATATAGGTGAAACGAAGTTCACCGCGCCCGCTAGTCTGTATTATTTGTTTTTTCCCAATAATTTGCTTCGAGAGAAAATAATAAATATATACCACATATATACCTACATTTTAGTAAGATAATTAATAATCAAAGTAAATTACGCTCTGGTTGTTGCGCCGTTTAACCCTAAAATACGAACAGTTAATCATAACCTTGCCTATTATGTATAAAAAAGTGCCATAAGTACATATATATTATACCATCCTATAATATTATATACATTTCTAATATTTTTACACATAATGTTTTTAATGTCTACACTGATAAAAGATACAGGCATGTGGTAAAACTGGACAGAAAAGGTAAAACGTAGGTCTACGTTTTACCTTTTCTGTCCAGTTTTACCACATGCCAAAATAATAGTTATTTGTTCAAAATGAGAACTTTGGCTTTTGTTGCGAATTGCAGGGTGTGAATCCCGAATAAGCGAATTGTATAATTGAATCACGAGCATAACAAGTGATTCTAAGTTACAATCCGGAAAGTAGGGAGGGATTCAAAGGTACAAGGGACAAAAAACTTTGCTCTCTTGTGACACAAAATTTTTCACCTCACTATAGCGAAAAATACAAGATGTGTGAAAAATAATGAGATTGAACAAATAAAAATAACTAGATTAAAGAATACGTTTATTTTACACTTAAAAGTATTAATATTGTGGCCGATTCTGTTGTACACAATCTCTAAATCTAAACTTAAATAACAGGTCTAAATATATTCCTGTCTCTTTCACAATCCTCCCTGCTGAAGGGGATAGCACTATTTTTAAACCTGTCAATTTAGTTTAGGTTTAGAGATTGTGTACAACAGAATTAGCCACCTATATACTTATAAGGTAGTTAGTACTAAGATAATAATTTCATGAAGTATGGTAACATCAAAGTCTCCGCACAGACTTTTGCGGTCTCCAATTGTAATGATTCGTAGATTTTCACATATTTTTCACTCGACTTTAGGGTGCTATCAATACCTATTTTGCTATGTGTGTAAGATATTTAAAGCTCGCGCACGCTAGTCGCTACTAGGGTTGCCTACTTTTTAAAAGTTTTAACGATTCTGATTTCAGTGAGGGTAAATACAGACTAACAATTTTTTTACCTTCTTCTATATTTCTTAGACAGGTAAGTAATATTCTTTATTTAAATTATAATTGATTCAATTCAAACCAAAATGGAAAATAGAGGAAAACCAAGTAGAGCGAATCTGCTGCTGCTCCAAATCTAATCTAACCCAATCTAGCCTTCAAACCTGGCATAAATACTTTAAAATCGTGTTAAAACTACATTCGCTCAAGCACAATTTGAGACCTAAAAATGGCGCATATTAATTAAGTTGTCATTGATGTAACAATTTTTGGTAGTCCTAATAAATAAATAAATAAATAAATAAATAAATAAATAAGTTGTTTCAAATTTTTGCATGTGTGAGTTCATAAAGACATTTTATTTATTTCAATGGTGAAGTTGGCCGAAAATGGCCGTAACTTTAAAATCTACATTATATTTTATTAATTTATCTATTTATATTTTATTAATTTATAAAATGTTTATTGTGATCAGAAATGTCCGAGTTTTTATGGCTTTGACTATCAGACTATTTAGTCTCGTAAAAATAAAATCAGTTTTTTTGTGTCATGGCAAAAAAGTCGGACATAATGTAAGAAAAAAACTACTAGAGTATAGTTATACTTTTTAAGTGTATTACATGTAATATAGCACAATACTATAAAGTAGTAACACAAAGGGTTGGCAGCCCTAATCGCTACGGAAGTGGCATGCGTGCATCTAAGTTTAGTATCCATATGACTGACAATTTGAATGCGTGTGTGCTACTGCATATTATATATACGAATATCGATATACCTATACGAAGTTCTTTAGCCAGCCACCCTTGTGACGGCCTCAGGAAACCCAATATGTATGTGACGCTTACTTAAAGTTGACTTAAAGGGACATATTGAGAATTAATGCGTTTCTGAAGCCACAACTTGAAAAACTGTAAAGAAATTGATGAATTTCATGTTTAAATATACCTACCTACTTTTAGGTCTTAATTCTAAATTCGCAATGAAATATGCCAAACAATTTTCTCGATAGAAAGTTTTTCCAACATCGCTACCAACTTCTTGAATATATTTAACATATAGACTACCTACTACTTGTGTGATAAAATTACACACGAAAATAAAAGTCACCGTCCTAAACACTGGACAGGAACGCATTGTTTTTCGAACAATGAACTCAGTAACTTTGTTTAATTATGCGTAAAGTAGTTATGACTTGTAACTTATTATAAGTAATAAAGTCACGTCCTTCTTCCTTCAACCAACCCGCATGTTATTATTGATACTTGTACACAGTACAAATTATGGAGCGTATAAGCTTCTCTGTGTTGGTAACAAACCGCGTTAATCGATTATAAAGTTTAGGACCATAAACTCCCAGAACTTCCGAGTAAATTGTTTTCGTGTAGTAGGTAGATTGTTTGATCACTTGCCATCAAAAGCATGCATATTGTGCCATGCGCAAAATATGTGATTAAAAGTACCGAAGTGAAGTTTAAAATATAGCCGTTTTTGGATCGACAGAATCATACCTTCGTGGTCATGTCCAGAGTTTGTTCCGTAATTTTATTCTCTATGGGGGATGTAATAACGCTTTTGGACTTGGTGGCCAGGCGGAAACTTCTGTTGAGAGTGGAGAGGAAGCCTCCACGATGCCACTTGGTCTGTTCACTCAGTTGCACGTCCATCATTCCTCGCCCGCTCACATCGCACTGCAGTGACTCACCATCAACCACTCACACTAGTAAACTACGAATCAAAGGCCGGTTTCACATGAACCTTAGCCTTCGAATCCGCCATCCACACTCATATTTACTCGTCAATAATTAGATATAATCCACTCCACCAGAGGAAGTCTACTCGTCAGCTTTCGTGTAGAGTACGGCAACGCAACTTGAGTTTATTAACACGCGATTTATTTGATTCCAGCGCCCCAGTCAAGACGGAGTCTGCGCGTTCCGTTTTATCGTACAAACACTAGACGGTGACCTCGCCCATTCACATTTGTAAAAACACAATAGACCTATTTATTTGTTAGACTTTGTGATCATGAATCACAATTTTATTATAAGTTTTAAACATAACAGAACAAAGGAGCCGCGATTACGTTACGGAACGCTCGCAGCGAACGCATGTTCGAACTCAACTAGGCAAAGTTGCATTACAAAACGAGCGCCAAGCGGCTGAGACGGGTTAGCTGAGGGGGGCGCGGCCGGTGGCGGTAACCGGCATTATGAACTCTCAATTTGTGAATGTTGAATTTAAGATCCTGCAATAGCGTCAAATTCTGTTGTTTTGGTTCTATATTTTCTATGATCCGCATGTTCAATCTAATTTATAGTTTCTGAATCATGTTGATTGAGAAAATTATGGATTTAACTGAAGCAAGTTACAATTGAATTAAAACTTTTTGTCAGAAAGTTGTCGAAAATACCTACCTAACTACTTACCTATCCGATTTGTACATTGTCTTAGGACTTAATGTATTTCAGAATGAATTCTTTGTAGGCAATCTCAGTACAAATTAAAAAAAATACGATCGAAAATAATATAAAATTCCAGCGTCTCAATTCTTGGCCATGAAGTTGGGGACTCAATGCCGTAGAGATGGGGGAATGTTAATGATTAATTGAATGACCACTCAAATAATTTAAATTATTAGATTGTAAAAATGTATTATTGTTATACCTAAATGGTATGAAATGTATGAATAAGTAGGTTGTTCAAATTTAAAAATATCCTTTCTAAAAGTTAAAAAAATAATAGGTACCTACTTAACACAATTTTGTCATTTATTAATTGCGTTTTTAATAGCGCATATGAAAAAAATATCGACGATGCCGAATATAGGTAGGATACCGATACCGATAACTTAGAGGTTCATTACGTGGGGCCTCCTGATATATATGTATATAAAGCCTTTATTTTCAGACACAATATTACAATATTATTAGTACAATTTAATCATATGTTACGCTATTTATTATTTCATTTCCTAACTTAAAATATATACATTATACACTAATTTATATGGAACAATATCAGATCCCGGAAACGACATCTGTGTCCGCCTGGTTGGTGTCTGTTTGCCCTCTGGCAAAGGCCTCCTCTAACCTTTTCCATACATCTCTGTCCCTTGCCTCCTGATACAGGTATTTAAATATACTTACAAGGAGGTCACAGCCACAGTAAGATTATATTGTATAGTACAATGTTTTTGAAATAATAAAATTTATTATTATTATTTATTATTTATTACGTGAACTGCAGCAAGACACAATGCAAGACCTAATGTGATAGTAGTCCATATTATACCTATACCTACCACAATCACACTGCATCTGCGTTGCAGTGGTCTGTATCTGTAATACCATTTCGTCTGTCTTGTTTGTCGTCATTTAAATGATTCACTCGTAGGTATATTTTAATTCATCATTTGGATACATCGAATTATTGTAATTTTTTGGAACACTCGCCCATCTCTACTATACCGCGCGGCGCGCTGCCGCGGCCGGTACAGCCAAATGTGATAGGCGAGTGTTTCGAGCGAGCTGTGATGCACGCAGCACGTGTGCCCCACGGCCCGCTATGCTTTGTTTGATAAGGATGACAGAGCGGTGTATGTGTGTCTGTGTCATAACTTGGTCAGAACATAAAATAATACTGACTATATAGCGATGACCAAGAAAGTTACAAGTATATATTCTATGTAGACACTGGAGACTGCGCCTAAAATATTGTAGTGTCATTCACCTAGGCCCTACCCTCACACACTCTATTTAAGTAGGAACGAGACAAAGCAACTCCAGACCTGTTCAATGCCAAATTTCTTTACTTCAACGTTTTGTTTGGAACTCAGAACCCATATAGGTTCTAGGATTGTAGCAGATGACATAATGTAATTTTCCATAAAAAAAGCGGCGGCCATGTTGCGTTCGATCCACCATAATTATTGTCATGGCATCAATTAAAACGTGTGCATGAACATTCACACACGCCTAAATCCAAGACATGCGCCATATTATTTTTGTTCGGATTGTGCTTGTGTGAGCGACACGTTTTTAAGCATGTCACGTCTCCTCTCTAGATGTCCGTGGATAAGGACGAAACGGTGGTGTGTGTGTGTCTGTGTGGTAAGCCGGCGCGGCGCGGCCCGCAACCCGCCCCACGGGCTGGCCGCGGGATCTCGCCCCCGCTTTTGGCGCACCCAAAATGACACATTAAAAATTTAGGGTGGGAATCGGAAGAATCGTCGAGTTACCTACGCATTGCGTTATTCAGCAAATATAAAAATCAGCCAAGTGCGAGTCGGGCCTCGCTCTTTCAGGGTTCCGTACATAATTATGAACAATATAATATTTTGGGTCTAAGAAATATTTAATTTCCGAGCTAGACATCGCAACAAACCGTGAAAGAAAAACCCAAAAAAATGTTCGTTTATTTTGGTCACAGCTTATAAACTATTTAATAAATCGTTGTTTTCAGTATTTGTTGTTTAAATAGAGCATATAGTACATAATATACTGAAATATCATATTCCCAACTAGTTTAGTTTTTGAGATAGCCCCCGTCACAAAAATGGTTTAAAACTGACAACTTTGATGGCCTCCCATTCCCTTATTTTTTGAGATAAAAATTAAAAAAATATATATTTGTACTCTACTTAATGAGCTCTAAACAATGATACCCCACAAGCTAGGGTAAAGAAAAAATTTTTTTTTTCCGGCTCCTTTTTCATGTATGGGAGCCCCCCTGAAAAATAATTTAATTCAATTTCTAATTCAATATTTGATTTTGGGTTAACGTTTTACACTAAATACCAAAATTTCAGGTTTGTAACTCATTTCGTCTGTGAGCTAGAGACCTGTGACCGGCGGACAGACGGACAGACAGACAGACAGACAGACAGACAGCCGAGTGACATTAATAGGGCTCCGTTTTTTACCCTTCGGGTACGGAACCCTAAAAAGGAATGAGTAATGTTATAAAACGGACTAAATTTGCGATATAATAATAATAATTAAGAATCTTTCAAAATTACAATTATTTAATAACCGATTGAACTTGTGAAATATTTGAAGAGTTTAATAAAAAATACAAAATTTTAAATTTCCCCTAAATATTGCAGTTTAATTTAAAGCAAATAGCAAAACATCAATGCTAATACTGTTAAAAACGAACCATTTAACTAACAAAATGTGTTAGGTGGGTAGGTAAAACATTTTGTTAAATGCTTGATTACGATAGGCGGTAATTTTCTATTGTGCGTATTTTTAACCCCCGACGCAAAAACGACGGGGTGTTATAAGTTTGACGTGTGTGTGTGTGTGCGTGCGTGCGTGCGTACGTTCGTGCGTGCGTGCGTGCGTGTGAGCACGTGCGCGTGCGCGTGTGCGTGACCGATTTGAATGCGGTTTTTGTTGTTTGAAAGATGAATTAGTCGAGAGTGTTGTTAGCTATGTTTGATGACAATCGGTCCAAGATGGCCGCCGCTACAAAATGGCGGATTGCATATTTTTCACAACTCCCTTAATATGGGTATCAAATGAAAGGGCTTGACTAGTAGAATAGCACTGTTGCAAATTCAAGATGGCCGCCGCCACGAAATACCTAGCGAATGTCGGGGGTTTTTAAATTTTTAATTTATACTTGTTCAAGTTTCAATTCTCAGTTCTCTCATATACACTACCTACCTATGTAGTTACCTCAACCTATTAATTAAGTTATGTTTATATGTAGGTTTTTAATTACTTTACACATGTACTAGGTACATAATTTAAAACGTAAAGAACAAAATAGCGAAGTTAGACGTATAAAGTGAAGTTAAGTAAGATGGCCTGACTAATTATATTTATGTAATGTATGCATGTATCTAGTCTACGTCTCTTGCGTTATCATAATGTGCGTGCACTAAAACATTCCATAGCTCAGTCTTACTGTTTGTATGGTGATAAATGTTCAGAGGCAATTAAGTGCTATTATATATATTTAATACTAGCGGTCCGCCCCGGCTTCGCCCGTGGTACATATATAGCCTATAGCACTCCAGGATCACGTACATATCCAATGGTGAAAGAATTTTTGAAATCGGTTCTGTAGTTCCTGAGATTAGCGCGTTCAAACAAACAAACTCTTCCGCTTTATTATATTAGTATAGATATATATGTATTTAAGTGCTATTCGTCCTGTTATTTACAAGTTAAATTGGAATGGAAATTTTTGAACAACAGCTAACGACACTGTTGTTTATTCAATGTTTCGTGAAGAGGTCCACCACCACTATAGCCTTTTAACGTCTCACTGCTGGGCACAGGCCTCCTCTCTCATAGGAGACAGGGATTTAGAGCTTAGATCCACCATGCTGCTCCAATGCGTGTTGGCGAGCTTTAACGACTATTGTCACATGATAATGATAATATCTGGGACCAGGGACTGAATAACCGGAATTTAATGGTAGTTTTATTTAGCGGTAATGGACCTAGCCTACCCTTTTAATAAAAGTAGCGAATTGTTTAAACACCTATAATTTCGGTACCGCTTCATTTCGGTACCTCTTTATTTCTGTACCTTTATATTTCAGTTTAGCGCTATTTATATCGATATTTTTATCTAATAAGGCTTTACTTTGATGTGCCGTGGAATGAATCCCACCACTTCGGCATTCTTTATTCTTTAATATTCTTATTTTTAGATTTAGAATTTGGAATTTCTTAAAATCCTTACGTTTTAACAAACACAGGAATCGACGGGAAGCGGGGGACGCGCGGCGCGCGGCACGTGGCCAAATTCTTCACCCCCGCGCGCGCACCTTTTCGTATTTTTTCGGTACCGAAATCGCAAAGCGGTTAAATAAAGGTATCTTTTATAAAGGTTGAGATTTTGGTACCTATTTTGTACCGGTATGATAACGGTGGTATGTACCGGTATGCTCTACCGCTTTCAGTCCCTGTCTGGGACCGACTGCTTAACGTGCTCCCCGAGGCACAGGGGTGAAACACCGCCAACTACCAACTCCGGGCTGGCACTGAGAATTTCTTGACAGAAAAACCCAGTCATCATTATATCATCATCAACCCATTACCGGCTCACTACAGAGCACGGGTCTCCTCTCAGAGTGAGAAGGGTTTTGGCCATAGTCTACCACGCTGGCCAAGCGGATTGGCAGACTTCACACACCTTTGAGAACGTTATGGAGAACTCTCAGGCATGCAGGTTTCCTCACGATGTTTCCCTTCACCGTTAAAGCAAGTGATATTTAAATACTTAAAACGCACATAACTCCGAAAAGTCAGAGGTGCGTGCCCCGGGATCGAACCCACGACCTCCGATTAGAAGTCGGTTGTCCTAACCACTAGGCTAGGAAAAACCCAGTACCTAACAATTATTTGCCCGACCCGGGAATTGAACCCGGGACCTCATGATCTGCGGTCAAATATGCTAACCACTAGACCAACGGGACAGTTGAGGCAGTTGAGTGAAGACCCAACTAGCACAAACTAGTTGCTTAAGAGCTTTGGAGCTAATCCGATTATTCCCAAAAGTGCCAAGCTCAAGCGCCAGAGCGTGCACTGCAGACCTTATGCGGCCGCTTTGCAGCCAAAGGGGCACAACTTTTTGCAACCTCCAGTTCCATTAGAGCTTCATAATAGTGGCATAAAATCGCTACAGGAGCTGCAACTAATAATTAACACCACACTAAAGCTCTTGTGGCGCTTATTGAATGAATGACAGGTTTAACTGAACGAATAAGGATCACTTATCCATTCACCTTGTCTCTCATTTTTAATTAAATACATCTGTTGTTCCTGATGTCAGACTATTACAGAATACAAATAAATAATAAATGAAGTCAAGGTATTAAGTGTTTTTGAGTTATATTTTGTATTTTAAGCAAGTGGCTAAAAACGCAGATCAGTTTATCGTGCAAATAGTTGATATTATTGGAGTATTTTTAAAGCGCCTCAATAATTACCTCAGAATATCGTAAAATATGTAAAATATTATTATTTAAATAATATTATATCACATACCTACACGATATTGAAATTACATACTTGACTACATTTTTATTTAGTAAGTTGCTGGTTCTATATTTAGTTATATTTTACTACAAATTGTGATAAAAACTTATACATTTCTCAAGTAATGATAAATAATTGTCTTGTAAACAATGGCGTCTATGAGAAGCAGCTTTTACGCTCCTGCTTCTATTGTGAAGCCTTAATATCGCTATTAGTAAAACACTCGATCAAATTGCTACTTAAGTCTGCGCAAAAATACAAATCACTTCTGCAATGAAACTTTCAGTGGCAGAACAGTAATAAATATGTCTTTTATACAGTTCCGTTACAAAGTCTGCAATTAATGCAATTTATGCAATTCTGAAGCGTACAGCAGCGGCAATAGAAGCTTTATAGCAGTTTTAAGTTTTAACATATATGTTTTAACTCTCTTTTAAAGCTATAGACGCCAATGGGTTGTAAAATTAACTCTTATAAAGCCTAAAGTGGCATTTGGTTCAGTGTCTGCAACCCCTAGTGATATTTACAGCTATGAGCAGTTACGAAAGCAATAGTAGAACTTAAAACCACTTTCTGAACCCCTAAAGCGCTACAGTACAGCTAAAAGTTGCAAAATAGGCTGCTATTTCCACTAGTGTGCTAGTTGGGGAGGTCATTGTTCTAAAATGGTTTTTGTTTTTATATTTTTTTCGACTATAGGTACCTACCTCGAAAGTTCGCAGAAACAGGTAGGTAATATAAATAACAAGGTAGGTACCTGCCTACCTAGACACCAATTAACAAAACTACCTGGGTAGAAAGAAATCATAAAATTATTAGTTAAGTAACTGTAAGTTGTAGGTAGTGTTTATCTATATACAGGGTTACTGGTAATATGTCGGCAATCCGTTAAGGGGGTGTAGAAGGGGTCATTTGCAACCAAATGACCCCTGATGACCCCTACGCAAATCTCAACCATTTTCGAGTAATTTGACTTTATAAAAAAAACCCAATGCATGAAATTGAATTTTATTATTATAATCTACTAGCTAACACTTCAATACATCATAATCAACCATAACATGGCCATTATCTTCAATAGTTTTTAAATCAGAGCTACTAACAGTTACAATTTTCATAATTTTGAACAGGTGGTCGAACTAAAATGATCAATTTATGAAAAAAACCACTGTGGTACTTTATCGGCCGATTATTGTTAAAACATGTACAATTTCTCAGCTATCCAACGAGATAAAATAAGTTACCAAAAATTAGAAATTGGACGAGAAAAATGCAATAAATGTGAAAAAAACGAAATCTCACCCATTCACACGTTTAAAGAAAAACGTCGTTGTGAGCCCTTTTTTACCCGACTGGTTTACCCGACTGGGTATATGTGTTTCACCTGTGTGTATGTATGTCCATTCCTATGTCCGCTTGTAACTAATCAACGGCTCAACGGAGTTTGATAAATGGTACGTCATTAGATTTGTCTCAATGACGCGAGTGTTATAGGGTACCTAAATTTAAAAAAAAATCAAAATGGCGGACTTTATGCGCTTTAATGTGCGAGCTGAAAAAAAATTTTTTCTTCAAGACCCTCGAGTGGGGTATCAAAATAAAGGGATTTAAAAGGCAAATACGAAAATGTATAAATTTATATATTTGAAAACAATTTGGAGTGATAAATCGTAGAAAATGACCGTTTCCTATGTCAGTTCGTAACTACTTAACGGCTCAACCTATTTTGATAAATTATACGTCATTAGATTTGTCTTGACGGCGCAAATGTTACTAGGTACATAAAATTCATAAAAAATCAAAATGGCGAATGTTATGCACTTTAATGTGCGGGCTGAAAAAATTTTTTTTCTTCAAGACCCTCGAGTGGGGTATCAAAATAAAGGGCTTTAAAAGGCGAGTATGAAAATATATACAATCTATATGTTTTAAATCAATTTGGAGTGACAAATCATGAAAAACAAAATAAATAACAACTACACTGTAAGTGGTACGGTGGTAGTTTATTAAGTTTTTAGTTCGTTTTTTAGCATGGCAGTCGGGTTTTTTTAATTTTTAAATTATAGCTTGTTACCCGACTGGTTACCCGACTGGGTATATGTGTTTCACCTGTGTGTATGTATGTCCATTCCTATGTCCGCTTGTAACTAATCAACGGCTCAACGGATTTTGATAAATAATACGTCATTAGAATTGTCTCGATGACGCGAGTGTTATAGGGTACCTAAATTTAAAAAAAAATCAAAATGGCGGACTTTATGCGCTTTAATGTGCGAGCTGAAAAAAAATTTTTTCTTCAAGACCCTCGAGTGGGGTATCAAAATAAAGGGCTTTAAAAGACGAGTACGAAAATGTATACAATCTATATGTTTTAAATCAATTTGGAGTGACAAATCATGAAAAACAAAATAAATAACAACTACACTGTAAGTGGTACGGTGGTAGTTTATTAATTTTTAGTTCGGTTTTTAGCATGGCAGTCGGGTTTTTTTAATTTTTAAATTATAGCTTGTTTCTCTTTTTCTGAAGGTTTTGATCTACTTTAGAGGCCCAGAAATGTGCATTGTGGTAATGCGTGATCCCGCCTTGGTCAAACTTGGACTCATCTGTCCATAATGTAAATTACGGCTAACTAAAAATTGCGTAAACCAACCAACCTATTAAATATTATCCTTCTTGAAAGGTTTTTTAGTATTCGGAGGTAGAAGTTAGAAGTTGGTAGGTACACCTGAATTATCTATGTTATATAAGATAAACGGCCTGTTTCACCACCTTCTGATGTGTTGGATAGCCTATAAACGTAAGTTTTGCGACTGACTTTCTTACTTTATATCAAGTGACAAAGACAAAAGTTGTAGATAGTTATCCGATACTTATCAGAAGGTGGTGAAACAGGCCCTTATACACGTGATCTTTATACGACATGCTCTCATCCTCCTCCTTGCGTCGATACGGTCGTGACCATCATGGAATTATCTTCTCCCGAACGATTTTTTTTAAATATTAATTGCGGGCAAACGAGCAAGCGGGTCACCTGATGTTAAGTGATTACAGCCGCCCATGAACATGATCACCTGAGGAACCACTAATGCGTTGCCGGCTTTTGAGGAAGGGGACTGACACTTCAGCTCGCTACCGCAATGCATCGGATGCTTTGCTGATTACGGCTGTTAGGAGTGGTGCGGATCTGATTAGTCCAGCCCATTTGACTCCTACCTCTCGATCTCTTGCCGTCCATTTTCCCGGTAACTATAATAAATAAATAATACATATACATATCCAACTCCTCAACACTGATGCTGTAAGGGATCGCATTCCGAAATCGTAGGGATCCCACGGATTTTTGTCTGTTTTGGGGACGGGTTACTACAGATAGGCTAAAGTACTTTTTGTTCTGGAAAATCAAAAGTTCCCACGGGATTTTTAAAAACCTAAATCCACACGGGCAAAGCAGTGGGCATCATCTAGTCCCAAATAAAACAGTTTAATGCCGCGACAAGAGTGCGAGTTGCAGTGATACAAGTAGGTGCTTAGTATTCGAGAGTAGGTACCTACTTCCGGCATAATAATACGTACGGGCTTCAGATAAAAAGGTGGGCAAAAAATGAATGACAGGTGGTTTTTAGTCTGCACCTGCCAAGCGGCCAGCGAGCCGGTATGGGACGGGACAGATGCAGCTTCGACGGCGCTGACTATGCCGACATCTTTATAATCTCTACAGCTAGTGCGTGTTTGTCCATCTTGACGTACCTACCTATGTACCTACGTTGATAGATTACGAGTATTGAAACCGCAGATCGAAACTTTTTTTCTATAAAAACTTATGAGCCTTTGAGCGCGTGAAACGTATTATTGTGCACTGCTGCTGCAGTATAATTATAATATTTATCTACTCTCATATCATAAAATTCCGAATATGAAATCAAAATGTCGCACCCCGGCAAAAAAAGTGTCACAATACAAAAATACCTGTTTCGAGAAAATGTACTTTTATAGATTTTTGTTAATTTATAATGTCAATAATTTAAAAACTATAATAGTCAGATTACTGAAATTTTATGTGTAAATAGGTTATATAAATGTTTATTATAAGGCTTTAAGTTGAACAGCAAAATCGTATTTTTTTTTAACTAACTTTTAAGAAACTTTTAATTAGATGTATATTATGACTCTTTTTTCGATTGAAATGTCTGTAGTTTTTAAAATAATACACTTTTTTATGTATGTATCACCATTACTTTTATTATTAAAAGTATTCAATATTAATTAAACATAAAGAAAACGTAACCAAATTATAAAATTCTTATTAAAATAAAATAAAAAAACATCAAACATGAACTTCTTAATGTAAATTACTAGTTTTGGCATATTTAACATTCACTAACTTCAGTCTTATTTCAGTCTTTGGCAGACAAAAATATAAAAAATTAGTCTTAGGTAGAGCTAACGTGAAATTATGTTCCTTATAAATATATGTAAATGCAATCATCATTATTACTTTTATTGGTGAACAGTAATTACTTACAAAACGTACGTACCTATGGTACAATGAAAAAAAAATAAGCAAAGTAAAAGTATCATCAGTCCAATCATGTTTTAAAATAAAAAAAGTTACAAAACAAAGTGCTTTGTGAAAACAAATAATAATATTTTGGACGTGAACTTTACAATCAACTGTGAAAGGGTAAATTACTTACTTAAGAGATTTATAAAAAGTTTCGTAAAATTTGGGAATGTGATTGTTTTGTAATAAATCTGTAAGATCCCTTAATTTTGTTTCTTTAAGTTTTGGCTTAAACCTATACGCTGGTTTGAGGGAAATTGAATTAAGATTTTTTTTTCGCGTTAGTACTGTTTCGGAGAACTGATCATCTTTATAAGAAGTTTTAAACAACAGCTTCGTGGGGTCATCCTGTAACAGTTTGAAAATCTTCACTTCAGAAATTTTAAAAGATTTGGCTGTAGCTAACCCAATATCCTCGGACAGACGTTTCAATGAATAAAAATCACTGGATGACATTTCTCTCACGATATAGGGATTGCCTTTTTTCTTAGCGCATTTAATAGCTTCAATGTATTGACTAGGGACATAAATCGGACCTGACTTGAGTCTTCTTTGTATTTGCTTTTCTATTGTTGAATGGACAGAGTCAGCTTCATTTTGTGTATGTCCAGTAATTAGGTATTTGTGTGTTATAGACTTTATTTTAGGGAATTTTACCAGCGCATACAAGTAAATAGAAATTATGAATCTATTTTTGTTCTGACCGCAACAATTGTCCGAGTAGAATATTAGATCTAAGCCTGGTCCATCGTAATTTACCACACTACTTTCAACAAACTTGAACAAACAAGAACCAATTTCATCAGCTCCGCGGTTTGCTTCTCCTTCATGCCAATAGAAACAATCGGTTTTATCATCACCGATATGAGATACTGTAAAATTGAAGGTATTGAGTTTAGATTTGTAATAAAAAATAGAGGTATTGCCTCGTGGAAGTTGCAGGACTGCTTGCAAATCATAAATAGCAATCATTTTATTTGGACCAGAGCTTTTTTTATCAGCGTCTTTTTCAAGTCGGGAAAGGTCCTTCTCTTCAATGTGTTCAACATACTGGACTTCTAAATCTTTCTTTGCATCATCTAGAGCATTCTCATATCGTACACAAAGTTCACACCTGTCTTTTTTTGGCTTGAAGAAACTGATATTAAATTCACCATTAAACATTCTTGAGTACATTGTTTCATTGGCATAGGGCACGTTATTAGATTCACACAAGGTTTTATAATCTCTATAGAGATCACTGAGTGACTTTCCTCCATCAATGTATTCTCTTGACGACTGTTTTCTTATGTAGTGAGATTCCATTCGTGGTATTGAATTGATATGATCTCTCACACTCTGGCGAATAGATTCTGCAACTTTGCTATGGTTGCCATGTTTGCCCCTCATGTCTTGCTCAAGAAAACCGTCTTTAGATTTTTCAATAACTGTTCTGATGACGCGATCATTAATATCTAGTGTTGCCTTGAAGAAAGTTTTGCATACTCGAATCGCTGAAGGCTCTTCATTAATTTGGAAATAAAAGCTATGGTTGAGTTTTCTTGGTTGAGTTTTACCGGTAAATCTAAATGCTGGAATAATCGCTTTCATGCTCTTATGAATAAAATTACGTTGAGCAGCCAGGTCTCCTAATTGCCAATAATTTTGAAATATTTTCATTCTATTATCATTATTTATTTTTTGTGTACATTTTAGTCTGCATTTTTCACCACACGGAGGTTTCAAGCATCTTTCAGACATTTTTTTTTGTGACTTAGAACGAGAAGTGTAAGGTTTTCCGGTATTTCTTAACATTTTTGCTTTATTTGACAACCATTCGTTCACACAGGATTTACGTTTTTTGCTAGATTTACGTACTGGACTCAAGATTTGCTCAGAAACATTATTGTTATGTACGTTACTTTCTTGGTTACATAGCTGCAGAGAGGGTAACACAGCATAATTAGAACCACAGCAAGTATTAGGTGACCTAGTCTTTGAAACGGCATTGCTGCTGCTGACACTGCTGATGCTACTGCTACTGCTGCTGTTGCTGCTGCTACTGCTGCTGTTTCTGCTACTACTATTCGACGAGGAAGTCGATGAAGAAGAATAAGAAGATATGGACCGCTTGCGCTGTGGAATATTCTTAGAAGTAGAAGGGGTCACAACCAAATTGTCTGATGCACCAGTATTTGCGTAAGGTTGAGTTTGATGCTCCTGATCCGACAATATTAGTGAACTCTGTTTAACACGCTTTCTTATGGTCGGCCGACCAACGCTACTGCCTGAGGTTGAACTCTTATATCCACAGTCAATTTTAAAATTTGGGTCTTTGACGCTGTCATCGCTGTCTTCGAAATAAACATTTTCTTTATCCGATGTATTTCTGTCTAAAACAATAAGAGTAATTTGATTTATCAAACCTTAACGTAAAAGTAAAATTTAAATATAAGTTAAATATTAACAAACCTGTACAAGAAGGTCCTATAAAATCCGCAATAATGCTTGGACTTGTACATTGCGTACGCAGTATGTTCTGATCTTCAGTTTCGTGCAGCTTATTTTCATATTTTTTCGAAGTAGATGTATCATGATCTAAAAAACAAAATAAATAAGTGAATAACTGAAGCCAGCCTCCATGTGGTGAAAAATGCAAACTAAAATGTACAAAAAAAATAATAATAATAATATAATTATACTTAAATACTATGATGTAAAACATTAACCTTGCACTAAATCATCAACATCGTCGTTCATAGCATCCTGATTACAAATATTTTGTGTGTTACATCTTTCCCTAGCCAGTTGTAGTATCAATGCTGCTCGACTATTTTTATTCATGTGGAACCTATAAAAAATACACTGTTAGTAAAGACTGCAACTACTTAATTCCAAAAAATGTCATGTTATTAAGGTTAATCACAATAACATCTATTTAAAAAACCAGTCATAAAAAGTATAATATAGTCATAAGATTGTTTTAGTTCAATTTCATACAGGAAAAAAGACCGAACACAACATATAATTCGTGATTATTAAAATATTTTAGAAAAAAAAAGACATTACATGTATTGCGTCTTTATAATATTCCATAAAACGCGAATTTAGATCAGAAATATTCGTAAAAAAAGACCCTTTACAGGTTATGTCTGTTTTTTATATGACGTGGCAATATTTACAATGATTTTTCGTCAACAA
This sequence comes from Melanargia galathea, assembly GCA_920104075.1. Taxonomy (NCBI): domain Eukaryota; kingdom Metazoa; phylum Arthropoda; class Insecta; order Lepidoptera; family Nymphalidae; genus Melanargia; species Melanargia galathea. The sequence goes on from OV049860.1 coordinate 17,675,764, forward strand.
TATAGACATAACACAGATTGTGTCACATTTTTCGTAAAAAAACTATTATTTTAATGTGAAACTTACCGATAGAAAGTCACATCACACGATAAAACGCTTTTCTGGCGACACAATACACGTCTGCTCCGTAATAACACAAATATGACACTGTTCACGCCGGTGATCGGAGCGAAACGGCTCCGTGAAAAAGAGTACTTAGTGCCATCTAGCGGTAACCATGCGCCACATAATAACGATGTTTTTACAGCCGAACAAATGAAGTGCGCGCTATTTAATGCTGGAATTATGTCATTTTGTACACAATATGTGTTATGACACTTTTCTTGCCGGGGTGCGATGTGTCATATATTCGACTACTTTATTCACATACATCTATAATATTTAAAAAAAAAATTAAAAAAGTTCATTATAACACTACTTTGTTAGGAAATTATTGCAAAACAATGTTAAAAAATAATTTTTTCTACATTATAGTACAGGCACTGGGTTCTGGTATTTTTGAGCCATGCCGGGTGTTTATTATTATTATTATTATTTAATACTTTATTGTACACCAAAAAAACATAAATTAAACAAAAGAAACATTTTAAAAGAAATAGGTACAATAGTTAGTTTACAATAGTTAGTTAGTTTAATTTTGTTACTTACAATGATTATCCCGCTATCAAAGTTACCCTATTACTACTACTGCGAAAGTGTGGCGGTAGCAAGATGCGGCCAGAGGACAGAGTGTAGTGCTACCATAATTGACCATAGACGCACTGCACGCACCGCACATTCGAAATTGACAATTGAATTTTGGCGCCTATTATTTAAATTTTTAATTTATTATTTATTTACTATTCAGTTTTTGTAACTCAAAATTTTGCAAGTGATTTTTCTTGCGCGGAAAAATGTCTAGCAGTGATACTGAAGAGAATTTAACTCCACCAGACATTCTGGAAATAGCATCGGGAATGACAAATAATCTTTTGCCAGCAAAATCAAAGAAAATTTACGATAAATGTTACCAAGATTTTATGAGTTGGAAAATTTTGAAAAAAACCACTTCATTTTCAGAAAATGTAATGCTAGCATATTTCCAAGAATTATATCAAATAAATTTAAGTCTTTGTCCTTATGGGCTAAATACTTACTCAATGCTCAAAAGTATATTGAGTATCTACAACCAAATCGATATTATTAAATACACAAGACTGATTGCTGTTTTAAAAAGAAAATCTTTAAGGCTTTAAGGGAAAAAATGCAAAAACGTTCTCCCCTGAAGAATTGAGTACATTTATAAATTGCAATATCCAAAACATGAATACTTATTATAATAAATAATTTTGTTAATTTCTTAGCCTTTTCTTTTATACGTAAGATACCTATTGATGAGCTTAGATAAAGTAGTGTATGAAACTCTACATAATTAGTTATTAAAACACTCGTGTAATACTATTAAAAAACTCGCCTGCGGCTCGTTTTTTAAACTAACACTCGTGTTTTAATAACCTCTATTATGCAACCGTTTCATAAACTACTATAATAGTGGCGGGACAGAAAAAAATTATCGTGTATTCATACCCCTACGGCAGAAAAACAACCCCACTTACTTTATGGAATTGGTTGATAGCCACAAAAAGCGTTAATAATAATAATAATAATAATAGTAATAGTCATTTATTTCAGGCATTTTCACCCATTTCAATAAAATTAGATTACAATTACAAATGTACAAAAAATAAATAAAATAAAAAGTAAAACTAACATAAAATATAAAATAAAAGTTAGAAGTTAAACTAACTTTAAATTGCCCTCAACAAGGGGTTCGTCTTGTTATTTACAGTTTCTATCCCGATGCACGGCAAGCCAGTACTTTAGTATGGGATTATCAGGGCACTCGGAACATACCCTGAGGATCTCGTTCTCAGAATCCCGGATGCGGGACCAAAAAGCCGCAACCCGCGATCTGATAACCGCAAAGTAATCAGGCACTCCGGCCTCGGCGAACATACTCGACGCACTGCAGTATTTAGGCAGTCTCATCAGAATGCGGTATGCATTATTATACTGCACTCTGATGCTATTTCGTGCACTTTTGGTGCAGTTGACCCAAAGCTGACACGTGTAAAAGCACTGACAATATGCTCTAAACAGTGTCAGCTTCGCCTCAGGACTGCACCGCGCAAATCGGCGTGCGAGCATATTACACCGAACAGCCAGAGCTCTCCGTTCACGTTCTATATCGAGGTTATCGCGTAAATCCTCAGTCAGGATATGTCCCAAGTACCGGAATTGACCCACCCGTTCAATTTGTATACCATCTAGAAATACCAATGGAATCCTCTCCGGGCCTCTGCCCGATCGAAACACCATCATCTGCGTTTTTGTAACATTATACTTCAGGCCATTCTCCCTGGCATAATGTTCGCAGATGGTAAGTAGCTTTCTAAGTCCTCTGATCGAGGGACTCAGAAGCACCATGTCGTCAGCGTAGCTAAGATTATTGACGCACGTTGTACCTATATGACAACCAATTCTTGTACTTCTAAGTTCCTCAATCAGATCGTTCACAAACACGCTAAAGAGGTCCGGAGAGGTCAACCCACCTTGACGCACGCCACACTCTAATATATACCCATTAGAAGCGACGTCGCCCCATTTCACAAAGTTTGTTTGATTTTCGTACCAGTATCTCAACAGATCTACAGTCTTCCGCGGCACATTTGACGTAATTAACTTCTGCCATAATCGCTGATAGTTAACTAAATCAAAGGCACGGCTCAAATCTAAAAAACAAGCATAAACAGATGTACCTCTGTTTATGTAGTAGTTAACTGTCGATTTGAGGCTGAAGATTGCAGAATCCGTTGAGAGTCCGGAACGAAAACCAAACTGCGCGTCATCAATCCTTAATTTGTCACTAATACTAGGGTGCAGTAACCTTTCCAGAATTTTCCCTATAATGGTCCCTAAGGAAATCGGGCGGTAGTTTTTAAGATTGGAAAGGTCACCGGTTTTATTTTTCGGAATTGGAACCACCACCGTTTTTATGAGGTTTTTCGGCAGATACCCAGAGTTAATACAAGCTGTAAATAATTCCGCCAACACACGGAAAATGTTGCTATCAGCATACACAATGTGTTCCAAGCTCAGTCCGTCAAAACCTGGGGCTTTACCCCTCTTCATTTTTCTAACCACTTTTGCTACAGCGACTGGTGTGTACAGAGAGGTACTTTCCTCGATCGGGTTAAGGTCACTTGGCGTAGAAACACACTGCTGTATATTTTTAGCTGGCAGTGGATCAACTTTGAAGTGATGCGAGAACAACTCGGCAATCAGCTTTGGATCATGCACACCCTCTACACTCGCAGGCAACTTAGGCTTATAGTCTAGACGTTTTGTTGCTTTCCAGAACTGAGCAAAATTTTTATCCGCTTGATGGGAAGCTAATATGTCCATTCTTATTCGATCCTCGTTGTTCTGGCACCACCTCAATTTATTTTTAAAATCTCTGCGACTCTGCATCATGCTGTTATAGATTTCACCAGATTGAGGTTTCTCATACCACAACCAACGTTTAAAATGATACCTCGCTGCTTGGTGACTCTCACGAACGTGGTGATTCCAACCCAGCACTGTTTTATGCTTGCCTCGTGCATCGCGACGAACGCTCATTTTTGCAGCATCTTGCAAAGCCTTGATAATATTATCATAATATTCATCTAATAAATACAAATGATTATCACATACTTTAAAGCAACTAAAATTACAATACCTACAATTTTGAAAATGACTAGATAAAACAATATTACATAAAATATCACAGCTATGTTTATTATATAGGTTAATTTCCTCGTCATTTCTATGACCCCAGTGAACACCAAATAATGTTTTGTCTTCTGTATATGCTGTGATTTTCTGAGGAATCATGTTCACTTCACACTTTATTATGAGAGGATAGTGGTCCGACCAGTAAACTCCGAGGTCCACACTCGCGGAGGTGACAGTGGCACGTGCAGCCGCCGACACTATGCAGTGGTCCAACCAACGCCGACCACCGCAGCCATCGTTAACATGTGTGAAAGTTTCTGGACCTAATAATTCTTTATCAACACACACTAATAAGTGTTGTGCACAAAAGTCTAATAGTTCATTCCCAAATCTAGTACCTGAATGTGCGTTGAAGTCGCCTAACACGTAGATGGCCTCAACATCGGTGTCGCTAATAACGGCTTCAATGTTAGCCAAGCAACATATGAAGTTCGCTAGACAGTCCTCACTTCCATCGTCATATGGTAAATAGGCACTCATCACGAGAATATGGCGACCGCCCAAATCAATTTGCACGGCCGCCAATCTGTCAGAGGTGCAGTCAACGATTGATACGTTTGGAAACAAGGACTTTCGCCACATCAATGCGAGGCCCCCGTACGGTCGGCCTTTCAGCACTCCCGTCGACGTATCTACTGCTGACTTAGCAAAACAGCTGAACTGCTCACTGAGCTCATTCACGAAACCTAAGTCGTGCGGAAGAAGCCACGTCTCTTGCACAGCCAAAATATCGACGCGCTCAGACAAATTCCTTATTTGTTCAGCAGACCTTTTAATAGAACGGCAATTGAAAGTAGCTAAGGTAATATTTGTAATATTTGTTGTGGTCGTACTACCCATCTTATTTGTTACTTAAAACTGCACGAATCTGTCGTTCTCTGAAACGTCGGTACACTAAACCTGTAGGCCAAAAATTAGCATCTAAAAAAGAGTTTATCCTACTCGCGTGAATCTTGACCTTAAACGAGTTGAAGGAGGTTTCCCGGTTTTGTGATAAACGATCAACACTCAGACACTCCTGGCCCATGTCATGAATATGTTCTCTAATATCGGATTCCGTTACAGTTTTCAACGCGCGAGAGATATAAATGGAGCATTCCGGGTCGGCAACTTGTATCTTGCACTGATTGGAAAACGTCCCTCTCATATTCCTAGTTTTAGGTTTTCGTTTTTTGTATTCTACGACTTTAAACTCGTCATTCGTCGGTACTTCACTAGATTTAGGCGGTAGGTCGCGCGCCGTCGGTGGGTCTGCTGCCACGCAAACTACACCCGAATTTACAGCCAACATAGAGGCGCCTTTCGCTTGGCGTGGATGTACCTTACTGTGCACTATATCACGATAGGTCGGCGTGTGTAAACTCGGTGCGGAGTCTTCGTGTCCGAGCGTAGGCCGTGGTACAGTTACAAGCGGTAGCGGAGCGGTAGGTGTCATAGATGTCTTCTTTTTGGGAGTCGTCATAAGTTGAGGCGTACTGACATCTCGCACTATATGCGGATTTAGCGAGGTCTTAAAGTCTGCCAGCTCATGGCTGAATTTCGTCTTAAATTCTGTCAACTCGGTTCTCATCAGGGCCATATCCTTAAGCAACCGAGTTACGTCAACATAGTCGAAAGAAACTGGTGGCAAGCGACTAAGATCCTTCGCCACAAAGGTCGGTTGTGTGTCAGGATCGACTTCCTTGAGTAGTTTTATGACATCCTTGATGTTCTTCTTTTTCTTATCATCGCCCTTCCTCTGTATGTTTCTTATGCCGCAATCACTGCAGGCACTATATAAGGCTCCCTTACCGTCCTCAATTTCAGCATCCGTGTAGTTCGTAGCACAAATTTGCACTATGCTTAATTCATCCAAGATATCTATTCTATTTTGGACGAAAGTCAAAAACTCATTAATTATAACTTGAGCCGCCATAGTTGTTAACTTGGGCCACACGTCGTAGATAACATTGTGGTGCACGAAGTAAGTTTTACGCGCGGTGCAACTACCGTGCACGGTGCAACAAATACGTCCGAACGATACGACGGTATTGTGAGTAAGTCTAACTCACAAATCACAAAATATTTCCGTATCTTTTAACGTTTATTCTGTGTAAACCTCTTTGTTTTAAAGCACTCAGCCTTTTTCTCTACTTTGGCAGGTAGATAAGTACTTAAAAAAAAAAAAAAATGAAATTGTTGTTCTTTAATCAAATCGTCTAAATCAAAAATAATCTTATAAAATAATATAAGGAAGTATGTAAATTGTAATTTTACAATTTTAAGGCGCTACGTCTTCCATACTAATTTATGTATCCATTCAAGAGCACATGGATTATATATTTACGCTGAAATTAAAATGTGCAGTCGATGTGTGGAATGCGACAACATTATACTCGGTAAGCGGCTCAATATTTTTTCTCTATAACCCAACAAATAATAATAAATGGCTACATGCATCCCTCAGTGTCTGAAGACGAAAGTCTTCGAACAGTGCGTGTTGCCAGTGATGACTTACGGATCTGAGACATGGTCGCTAACAATGGGCCTCATAAGAAGGCTCAGGGTCACTCAGCGGGCGATGAAAAGAGCTATGCTCGGAGTATCCCTGCGGGATCAAATCAGAAATGAGGAGATCCGCAGGAGAACTAGAGTTACCGACATAGCTCATCGAGTCGCGAAACTGAAGTGGCAATGGGCGGAGCACATTGCTAGAAGAACCGATGGACGTTGGGGTCCCAAGGTGCTTGAATGGCGACCTCGCACCAGTAAACGAAGCGCTGGTAGACCCCCGGCCCGATGGATAGACAATCTCAAGCGAGTCGCTGGTAGCCGCTGGAATCAGGCGGCACAAGATCGTGATCTGTGGCGATCCTTGCAAGAGACCTATATCCAGCAGTGGACGTCTATTGGTTGAGACGACGACGACATGCATAGCCTGTGTTGAGGTGTCATGAACACATACAGAAACATACACTATTTCTTGATAATGGAATGGACCCCTTCATGCGCAAGTTCAACTTGAACTTGGCTGGTTCTTATTATACAATTAGACATTATTAATTGTATAATATATTTTATCTACTCTCATATCTTAAAATCCCGAATATGAAATCAAAATGTGTCATATATTGGACTACTTTATTCACATACATCTATAATATTAAAAAAAAAAAATTAAAAAAGTTCATTATAACACTACTTTGTTAGGAAATTATTGCAAAGTAATGTTATAAAATAATTTTTTCTACATTATAGTACAGGCGAACTGGGTTCTGGTATTTTTGAGCCATGGCGGGAAATTCGTGCGACCTCCTTACAGTAGATGTGTGTAACTGTACAAACGCGTTAAACATTGTGAATTGTGTTAAATTGCAGAAGAGTAACTACTAAAAATTAAGTTTACTTAAAATTAAGTAACTACTAAAAATAACTACTAAAAATTAATAACTATTAAAAATTAAATTTTTGATAAGCTTGATCTATTTTCCGATCCACTAATTTCTATAGGACATTAGGACTCCTCTACTACTATTAATTTCTCTATGGTAACCCAGGCTGTATGGTCAACGATCTTGGCCTGTCCCGAAAGGGACAAACCGAAAAAGAAGAAGAATCTCTATGGTAACAACTGAATTTTGGCGCCATACGCTAGTTATAATATTTAAATTTTTTATTTGTTACTCAACACTTTACAAGACATGGTTTTTATTGTGCGGAAAAATGTTTAGCAGTGATACTGAAGAGAATTTAACTCCACCTGACCACCGACCAACAATCTTTTGCCAGCAAAATCAAAGAAAACTCACGACAAATATTACCAAGATTTTATGGTTTGGATTTTAAGATATGAGTTTAGATAAAGTAGTGTATGAAACTCTACATAATTAGTTATTAAAACACTCGTGTAATACTATTAAAAAACTCGCCTGCGGCTCGTTTTTTAAACTAACACTCGTGTTTTAATAACCTCTATTATGCAACCGTTTCATAAACTACTATTTGCAGATAATCTCAATTATTGCGAGTTAAGAATAACCAAGGCTCGGGCACTGTCAAACATTTTTCCAAAAAATTAAACTGCTTCTGTTGCATCTGTTAAATCACTAGCTGCCTCTACAATACAACCTGACAAATCACAAGATTTATTTGATGACTTTCGGGTAAGTTAATGGTGCAGGTCACCAAGTACAGTAAAATGAAAAATAATACTTATTACCAGATTTGCAGTTTTATTTACCTACTATATTTATTAAACACAATGAACAACGACACAACAACACAAGCTATACGAGTCTATGCCTTGCTTTCCTTTAATATTCCTTGAGAACCGATGACTACAGAAATATCTACCTACATTTTTTACCTAGATGTGTATTATGAGTCCCCCGAGCGAAGCCGGGTTTTCTTATAGTAAATAATAATTAATCGATGTACCTACTTACCTACCCATAAAAGAAATGATAAAATTAGTAGTAGGTAGTAAGTAGTACCTACCTAGGTATATACAAACATAAAGAACGTAATTAGGGTTTATTACCGTTTATATTACAATTATTAAATGTTATTATTATACGAATAATAAAAATGGCAAATAGAAACAGCGTAATAGGTACACAATAATGAATCTTATCCCGTTGATAATATATCTATAGTCCGTTTCAATAGAGTTGAGCTAAAATGTAAACCAACACACCTTTTTGAAATGAAACTTGGCACGATTTAAGTTTATACCTACTTATTACTATATAAACTTAAACTTTAATCGTGCCAAGTTTCATTTCAATCCATTCTTTAGTTTTTTTAGCAAAAAGGTGTGTTGGTTTACATTTTAACTCAACTCTATTGAAACGAACTATAGGTTGTTGAATAATAATTATCATAGTGGATTAAGGTTTTTCAAAATCCCCGTAGGATCTGGAAATTATGAAACTATCGACAGACTATTCGACCAACAAATTTCACTACGGGGACGCCACGTATGCTGTCAATTGAGTTATTAACAAAGAAAAATGAGCTACGGTTCACCGATGACGGCTGTTCAATTTCAGGGACACGCGATAGCTTCTATTTTTAACCCCCGACTCAAAAACGACGGGGTGTTATAAGTTTGACGTGTCTGTGTGTGTGTGTGTGTGTGTCTGTCTGTTCTCCTGTGGCGCTCAAACGGGTGGACCGATTCGAATGCGGTTTTTTTTGTTTGAAAGGTGAATTAGTCGAGAGTGTTGTTAGCTATGTTTGAAGAAAATCGGTCCAATATGGCCGCCGCTACAAAATGGCGGATTACATATTTTTTCACAACTCCCTTAATATGGGTATCAAATGAGAGGGCTTGACTAGTAGAATAACACTATTTCAAATCCAAGATGGCTGCTCGGGGGTTTTTTTAATTTTTAATTTATACCTGTGTATTTTACACGTGTGTCTTTAAATAATTATTGTGCCAACACAACACTTTTATATACGTTAAGGGCACAATAAACGACGTTTCGCTTCCATAACTCGAATGCAGCTTGCGGTTTTTGATTTTGCGGTTCCCATTTAGAGTTCGCATAATGATTCAAGCACAATCACAAATTCAAAAGTTACCACAGCCCGCGACATACAAAGTATTCATAATTAATAATTATACATTTTAAGCCGCAAAATGTGAGCCTTCAGATCGCAGGTAGTACTCTTAAACACGGTAGCACAACAGCTGTGTAGCCAGGTGCAAGGTATCCGAGATTCATAAATATTTCTTGTGCATCTGGCGTCGACATCATCTTAGCGAGTCTACCATCTGGATACTTTAGTATACTGGGACGCGGGAGCGGTTACATTGCATTTGTAATTGAAGCCTAACGGCCGAGGCTAATAAATATCCTAAATCTAAAATTGGCACTTGCAGCTCGATTTAGTAAGTATGTAGTAACAGTAATAGAGTTAATAAACAATCAACGTAAGTAGGTATAGATCGACCAGAATCTCATGAAAAATAGGGAAATTAAATTTTGTAGTAAGCAACACTAGGTTAACTCGGCTGCCCTAGTGATAAACAAAGTAATTACATTCAGAACACCTTACCTGGGATCGTTTCCAGAAACGAAAAATCAAGCAACTGCATTTTAAATACAAAAACATAGTAATCAACATCCAATTACTTTGTTTTTGTGTTGTGCTTGTTGTTTACTTGGTTTTTGCATTTATATTCCGGGTTAGTTTGTGCAGTTACTTTGTTTGGGCAATTCAAATTTCAGTAAACGGTTCAAGTTATTTGAAATATTAAACTGTGGTATAAAACTACTCGACGTAAAACTTTTATTAATGCAAAAAAGTCAATTTCACAAAAAATGTCAGTTACTTTGTTTATCGCTAGGGCAGCCGTAGTGTTGCTAACTTTGGAATTTCATTTTCCTATTTTTCATGAGATTCTGGTCGATTTATACATGCCGAGATTACAACCTGTTTTACCAAATTGTAAACACTTTATTATACATATATCTCCCTATGTAGAAAAATCCTATTTTACGATTTTTCTACAATTGTAGGTATTGTACTTAATTGTAGGTACCTATGCAACAAATAAAAATCTACATAGAAAAATCCACAGTGTACCTAGGTACCTATCAAAGCCACAAGAACTGCGGCACTGCGGTTATATTTGTGTTGAACGGAATGTCAAATCGCTCAGAGCGTTGCGGCTCGTGGCCCTTGGATCAATTTTAAGTGTAAAAAATGTATTTTTTCTTTCTTTTTCTGCTGATAGAAACCGAGTAGGCGACAAGCGTGAGCGCAAATGATGGGTTACAACTATCTATACTTACCAACTTTCAAAAAAGGAGGAGTTGTGTTTTTGTTTACCTATATATACACCAAAATCTCCGAGATTTCTGAATCGATCTGCGTAATTTATGTATTTTTAAACCAATAAAGAAACTGCGACATTGTTCCATAAAAAATTAGGATTCCAACTCTTCAATCCTGATGCTGTAGGGGACCTGACCGCCAAAACTCCTACGGGATTTAGAAACTGTCGGTTTTATAAATTGATGATATTGGAGGTAAAACTTTATCGTTGAATGAATTCGAGTAGGTACATACCCAACTCCTCAACCCTGATGCTGTAAGGAATTGCATTCCTAAATCGTAGTGATTTAGAAACTAGCTTACTAAGTCGGTTAGAAAAGGAACGACTGCTGCCAAATCCTACTAATACTCCTGTTTGCATTGCACCCCTATTCAATTCACTTCTACGGGTTAAAGAAGGGTTTTGAAATTTGTGTAGTCCATGCGGACGAAGTCGCGGGCATAAGCTTGTCAAAAATATTTCATATAGAGTTCGTAAACTAAACCCGACTATGCTTAATAATTTAATAATAATTTAGTGTGCAGAAAGCGAGGGGCAAGCAACTAGTGGCGCCATCTGTAATGTCTATCCGAAACTAATTTAATAATCTAAAGAGTCGCGCGAAGGTCACTTCTCGATATTTTTCGTAAATAAAATGTAGACTATGTCACCCGGACCATAACAACGACTCATTAGACACCTCATTCATCAAAATCGGTCCAGTAGTTTAGGCGCTACGTGGGTGGTACACACATGATCTCATACATAAATCGATTACATACATACATACATACATACATATACTGCTAAAATCAAAACCCTTCCTTTTGGCTTTGCCGTAGTCGGGTAAAAATAAATTCTCGTAAGTAGATAGGTACCTACATTATAATATTGTTTCCGCTAATCCAGTGGGTGCAGGGCATAAAGAGATTTGTATCAGGCTGCGGGCGGCAGATGTTTTGAAAAACAGCCAGTCACGAAACATGGCAACGCATCCAATTTTTTTTAATACGCCCTAATGCACAGGGCACGTGTTATCATTTAGAGCCATTCGAGCGATAAAATATACCCTTGTCTATTATCACAATATGTAAGGTTTTACTAATAATAGCTAGGGCTTCGTTGAGATGAGATTTAATTAGACATTATCTGGGGGGTTATTCTGTAACTTAGTTAGCAACTGAAAATAGATGCCAACTAAATAGTTAGATATACATTGCTGCTTTACTGTGTAAAATTATGAAAACACTTTATATTTCCCACAGTAAAGCAGCAATGTATATCTAACTAATTAGTTGACAACTTATTTCAGTTGCTAACTAAGTTACAGAATAACCCAGCTGGAGCCAGCATAGAAGGTACGTGGAACATTCTCGGATGTTCTTGGTCTGGAGCAAGCATAGAAGCTTCGTAAAATAGTTTTGAACTTGCTTGAATTAAGCCTACCTACCTTCCGTTGTTTTCCAAGTTTATGTTTTGGTATGGTTTCTCTAGTTTTTCGTGTCTAGAAAGGAAATCAATTCTTTTATAGTCTAGCTAGGTCTAGACAATAAAATAATTGATTTCATATTGGAATTTAGAAGGTATTTCGCTATTACCCACTTGTTCATAAGAAAATAGGAAATAGATGGATATTATGTAATAGTAAGATAAGTAAATAGGTATCATTGACACTACTTTATGCACTGCATTGTTTAAACAAGTATAAAGTTAACGTAAACTAAAACCCGACTACGCTTAATAATTTAAGAATAATTTAGTGTGCAAAAGCGCGGGGCAAGCAACTAGTGGCGCCATCTGTTATGTGATTACCGAAACTAATTTATTAATCTAGAGAGCCGGCGCAAAGATCACTTCTCGATTTTTTTCGTAAATAAAATTAATGTAGCCTATGTCACCCGGACCATTACAACGAATCAATAGACAACTCATTCATCAAAATCGATCCAGTAGTTCAGGCGCTACGGTGGTACACACAGAATCTCATACTAAAATCGGTCACATACATACATACATACATACATACATACATACATACATACATACATACATACATACATACATAGATTGCTAAAATCATAACCCTTCCTTTTGGCTTTGCCATAGTCGGGTAAAAATAAAATAAAATGAACAATAAATACAAAAATCCTCGTGCAAATAGTGTGCAAACCTCGTTTGATTGGTTTATAATTTCGTAATACGAGTGGGTGAAGAAGTCATTGTTAAAACATTTTTAACATGTTCACATGTGTTGTTGATTCGTTAAACACGCCCGGCCCAGCGGGATGCCCAAGTAGATACCTACTTAACTACTCGGCTATTTTTATATAAAAATTAGGTCAATCTAATGTTGCACGCATAAGACTTGTGACAAGTAATTGCTTTAATTAAAAACTAAAACTGTGTTCTAAACTGTGTTCTATGAATATTCTACTGATATTTTAGGCTTGCTTTGCCTATAAAAGTAAAGAGAGAGAGATATTTATTTTAAATATTTCTATTACAGTATCAAAATTAAGAGACTAAAACGTCCAAGGAGCAAAGTTAAATCCAAAAGTTCCTGGGTTCTAACCCCACTCTTGTCTTGTACTACTTATATTTAGTTTTTGGAGAGGAACAAATGAGTCCTAGTTACTAGTTAGGTATGTGGCAAATATGTATACGGCAAATATATTATTGTATTGATTTTCTTGCTTAACAAGTATAAATTAAAAATTTGAAAAACCCCCGACATTCGCCATTTTGTGGTGGCGACCATCTTGGATTTGCATAGTGCTATTCTACTAGTCAAGCCCTTTCATTTGATACCCATATTAAGAGAGTTGTGAAAAAATAGGTAATCCGCCATTTTGTAGCGGCGGCCATCTTGGATCGATTTTCATCAAATATAGCTAACAACACTCTCGACTAATTCACCTTTAAAATAAAAAAAAACCGCATTCAAATCCAATCCACAAGGGAACAGACAGACACACACACACACACACACACAGACACGTCAAACTTATAACACCCCGTCGTTTTTGCGTCGGGGGTTAAAAAACATAAATAGCGGTGATGCGATCTCGATCCCTGGCATGTTTGGTATTCTATAACGCCGCAACTACTGAACCGATTCGGATGAAATTTGGAGATCGAATGTGGGTAGATAGATTATACTTTGATTTAACACATAGGCTACTTTTTATCCTGGAAAAATCCACAGTTCCCGCGGGATTTTGAAAAAACCAAAATCTACAGCTACAGCTATTGGTAGATTACTATAGATACAAACTTCTTTGAAATGTATAATTAAAAACTAAAACTGTAAATTAAAACGTTTATTTATATTTTATATGTGGTGTACCTAACTACCTACCACCCTTCTCTGTTTGCTACTACTTAGTTCCGTACAAACTCATTTCACGTTCTTGGCAAACCCAGTTTTCTTGATAAAATAATTTGATAATTTATATGCAGTCAGGTAAAGGAGCTATTACGCAAGGAGCAAGGTCCATACGAGTGGCTGCGTCATTCTAAAGCTTTTCATTAGTATTCTAAGGCAAATATACCTACGAGTATGTTGCAATCAAGTTGCAATATAGTCTCACCTGACATACCTGTTATCTGCTTTGGCAAAATGTGTTCTTTTTTACCAAATTTATCAAAAGGTTGTATAGATGCTCTATAACTATGTAGGTATGTACTTATATCGATACCTGCGGCTTTGGCCACGTAGTTTCAGTTGCTCTACAATAAGCGAATCTAATAAAACCACATTATTGTATAATTACCACATTATTGTATAATTAAACTTTATAAAATTGGTACATTGTACACTTTTTGGATGTCAAGTTTATATAGTACCTATAGATTTCGGTTTTTTCAAAATCCCGTGGGAACTGCGAATTTTTCCAGGATAAAGTAGCCTATGTGTTATTATAGTCAGGGCATAATCTACCTCCATTCAAAACAGCCAAATCGGTTAAGTAGCTACGGCGTTAAAGAGTAACAAACATACACACACACACACGCACAAACTTTCGCCTTTATAATATTAGTGTTATCGTCCACAGATGATGAGCAAAGTGACATTGCCCGACTCGAACTTTGAAATGCGCTCGTAATTTAATCATACTTAATGCGTTAAAAAGAAATGAAACGCCAATGAATTATACAAATGGTATCCAGCAAAGATTGATGCACGCACGTGTCGAACGCAGCCGGCGCGGCGCGGCGCGGCGAGCTAGAGGCAGGTGTGAACGCATATGTCCGCTGCACTCCGCATCCGCGGAGCGTCTTGTGGTGTTCCGTGACGCCAGATAAACACACGCTCTTGCGATTGATACACAAACACAGACTGGAATTTCAATCATTTCATCATCATCATGATCAATCCATTGCCAGCAGTAGACCGTCGCCAAAGGTCAAAACGGAACTAGGTATACACTAGAATTACATAATACGGCTGTATGTAAAAAAAAACCGGTTAAGTTTGTTGTGGGCTCTTCTCAGACCAGGGCGCGTTTGGTCGTAGTTTTAATTTAAGTTTCCGTAAGTAATTAGCATTGCCTGTTCCTAAATTGACGTTCAAAAAGTGTACAGTGTACCAATTTTGAATAAAGTTTATTTGATTTGATTTGTGTAATTCTGTTAACTGTCTGTCTGCCGCTGCTTTGGCAGAATATAGTTGTAATATTAAGGTTTTGAAAGTTTAGTATGAACGTTCAGAAACAAATAGGTTTCAGCAAATAACCAAGAGATTCAGGTCAGCCTTAAATCAACAAGTAGTCAAGTACGATTGAATCGAACGCTAATCGAGTTTCGGGCGTCGAAGTGACTAATTAACGCGAACGCTAAGTAATCACAACGGTGACATCGCGTAATACTTCGCCGTTAGCAAGTGGTCAGCTGCCTTTGGATTTTACCTCGCTGCTGGCACTACGTTAATCAACCTCAAAAAAGTGAGGAGGTTATCAAGTCGACGCGGACGCGCTTTTTTGGTGACACCTTATTGTGTTCGATAATTAATCTGAATCGTTCCCGATAACTCTTTTTCAACAAGCTTTTTACGGGCATTTTATGAGTTTTCCATCAAGTTTCCGATTGATCTGAAAATTTACAAACACATAGTAGGTATGGTCCGTTTCAATAGAGTTGAGCTAAAATGTAAACCAACACACCTTTTTGCTAAAAAAAACTACAGAAGTTTAAGTAAGTACTAGTAAGTTTAAGTAAGTACTAGTTTTTTAGCAAAAAGGTGTGTTGGTTTACATTTTAGCTCAACTCTTTTGAAACGGACGTTTTATATTTATAGTTATACGTCCGTTACTTTAGTGACTTTAGAGCATGTTATCATTGTTCAGTGTTCACCCTGCTTGCTTCAACTTACTCAGGGCACTAGTGAATAAGTGAATCAAAGCAAATCAAACTTTATTCAAAACTATATGAGGCCCGTGACTTCGTCCGTGTGGATTTAGGTTTTTTAAAAATCCCACGGGACCTCTTTGCTTTCCTGCGATAAAAAGTTCCCTATGTTCCTAAAAGCCTATGTTCGTCCCCGGGATGTAAACTAACTCTGTACCAAACATCTTAAATCGGTTTAACTATTGAGCCGTGCCGTTAAAAGCTAGCAGACAGACAGATGGGCATTTTCACTTTAAATGGCACATTGCTGTTTTCGAGGTGTCCTTTTAAATGCATAATTTTAATAAATATTAAGACATTCATTTTAGTAATTAATTTAATTTATATTGAAAATATATGAAATAGACATCCTGTTTTCGATATTTGCAGCAACATAAAATAAGTTTTTTTTAGTAAAAATCACATTTGAAATTAGCCGAATTTCGAGTTTCATACTGTCCCTTTTTTGGGTGGTCAACTTTGGATTGATTTTGTGGGATATTTTTATATGATGGCTAGTGTTGAGATTACTTACTTTAATAACAAAACTCTTGTACTTTATCATATGACAAATATAATAATAGTTCTCATTGCTGTTAATGTGTTATTAATTTTTATAGTCTGTCCCCTAGTTTTTCGCATTGCGGACATGTCCGCTTTTGTAACGTTAATATTAGCTCGATTATTTACCCAATTGTGGAATTTTGTTTAGTCTTGCAATCCCCAGCATCAGACTATTGCAAAAAGCATAAATCTACTTGAAAAAAGCGTCAGATAGCATTATAAATGAATAAACATTTTTCGTGATTCAAATTAACCGTCTTTTATGTCCATTTTGTGCGCCATCTTGAGTATTTTTAAGGTCTAAACTTTCTGTTTACTTATGTGAAATGCATGCCTTGGAATGTCTTTTATCCAAAAACAATACATCATGAAAGCATTTATCGTGTTAAATTGGCTTAAATTTAAATTGTTTTCGAAGCGGTAGCAATTTTGTAACGTCCGTTTCGTAGCGTTAGACAGTAAGGGTTTGTGCATACAGACACTTTAATAATATTAACTATCATCATCATTGTCATCAATCGATAGACGTTCACTGCTGGTCATAGGTCTCTTGTAGGGACTTCCACACGGCGTAGTCTTGCGTCGCTTGTATCCAGCGGCTTCCTGCGACTCTTCTGATGTCATCGGTCCACCTCGTCTGTCATTTTAGCGCGTCTATTAAAGTGATGGACAGAGTCGATGTTTTATGTATATCATCGACATAAAAAAAGAATTGGATTTTTTTCAAATACAGGGTATAAGGAGACCGCTTCCGAAATTTAGCGCTATTGTTATACTACCTAAATACAATCTTATAGGGTACGTATCGGCGTCGTCGCGAGCGCGGTTTCGCAGGTACCTACCGCTACGTAAATCACAAAAACACTGATTAGCTCTCGCAGATCCCTCGTAAGCGCTGATTGGCTCTCCAATCGTATTGTGTCCCGCTCACTTGTACGATGCTGCGCGCACTTGAACGTCACCGTTTGACTTACGTGCCGGAAGTTATATTTAATGTAATAGTTTTTTTATAAATAAATAATAAATAATCTGAAGAGTTATCCAGAGTTTGTTAGTTATTGATTTGAATAATTATAAAATTATAAAAAACAAAAAAAGTGTTTCATTTTTTTTTATACATTGAAGATATTTCCTTACAAACTGTGTGAAAATGTATTGATTGTGAAAAATTATGGACTCTATTTCCCCCCCTAGGTCAAAATATCAAAAATGCTTAAACAAATGTTTCATTATTTCTTATCAAGTGTCATTATACAAAATTTCATGATGACAGACTCCTATACAAACTTTAATCCCCTATTTCCTTCCCCTTCCAGCCTTTTTTCGCAACAAAAGATAGCCTATGTTCTCTAAGTCTAATTTATCTCTGTACATTTCATCAAATTCGTGTCAGCGGTTTAGGAGTAAAAGCGTAACATACAGACAGAGTTACTTTCGCATTTATAATATTAGTATGGATAAAGATATAATATCTCTTATTTAAGAAAAAAAAACGCATGTGTGTGCAATAATTCACACACGGCAGAAATGAAACTTCAAAAAAGTAACCTTAACCTTAACCTAAACCTAGACTTTGACTTCGACCTCGACCTTGACCGCAACCGTAACCTAAACCTTTAACTTTAACCTTAACTTTAACCTTAACCATAACCGTAACCATAACCTTAACCTTAACCATAACCTTAACCTTAACCGTACCCATAACCTTAACTTCAACCTCAACTTTAACTTTGCAGGCAACAAGTATAAATTGAAAATTTAAAAAACCCCCGACATTCGCCATTTTGTGGTGGCGGCCATCTTGGATTTACATAGTGCTATTGTACTAGTCAAGCCCTTTCATTTGATACCCATATTGAGGGAGTTGTGATAAAACATGTTATCCGCCATTTTGTAGCGGCGGCCATCTTGAATCGATTTTCATCAAACATAGCTCTCGACTAATTTACCTTTCAAACAAAAAAAACCGCATTCAAATCGGTCCACCCGTTTGAGCTCCACAGGGGAACAGACAGACACACACACACACACAGACACGTCAAACTTATAACACCCCGTCGTTTTTGCGTCGGGGGTTAAAAATGGTGTCGCTTTTTCGTTTCATCGAATTTTCCTATTACAACGGTGCTAAAGAAGTTTCACTTCAAAAACGTCACTTTTTATATTTTTTGGTACATTAAGAACTATTCCTTACAATGTCTGTTTTGTAACAATCGTGTCCATTTTGTAACTTTTGGCTGATTTTTGCTCTGTTTTCTTTTAATTTCTTAGAAATTGTCATATATATTCTATATATTTTTTGTCATAATTAAAATTAAAGTGAAAATCTTTTTATTACAGCATAAATCCTTAGGGTATCTAAAAAATTGAAAGTGTGACGTTAAAGATAAAACTCTATTTTGACCAAATTCGTTACAAAACCAAACAAAATGTTAAATAGTATTTTCAGTTTGAATAATTTGCTTCATATTTATAGTTATTTGATATTTTTGTGCCCCAAAGTTAACAAAAGTTATGTTTTTCAATGTATTAACTGGTTTATTTTATTTTTATAGTGATTTTATTTTCGTTACAAAACAGACAATTTTTGACCACCCTACTCACAAAAATATCAATTTAAGCAAGAAATATAAATTTATTTAATAAACTTTTATAAATAACATAAACTTTATTAAATTTATAATCTGTTTACATAGTTTTTGCAGCCTTAATTAATAAATTTTTAAAATGTAACAAATTTAAAACATGTGTCATTTAAAATGAAAATGCCCAGATACTAAACTATAATATATTTGTACCTACTTACGTATTACGTGCGTGACAGTTCTCATACGCAGCTATCCCCTCCACGTTTCGTTCAGTGTTCGATGTACGTGCCGCGGGTTATACAGTATCTTCTTCTTTTCCTATTAACCCCCGACGCAAAAACGACACAATAACTTTAACGTGTCTGTGTGTGTGTATGTGTGTGAGTGTGTGCGTGTCTGTCTGTTCCACCGTAGCGCTTAAACGGGTTTGTTTGAAAGGTGAATTAGTCGGGAGTATTCGTAGCTATGTTTGATGAAAATCGGTCCAAGATGGCCGCCGCCACAAAATGGCGGATTACATATTTTTTCACAACTCCCTCAATATGGGTACCTACCAAATAAAAGGGCTTATTAATTAGGTAGGTACTTACTGCAGTAAGTACAGTAAGCTCGCCGAGCCATTCGTTCAACAGCGCTTCAGGGTCCTCGCCGGCGGCGCCCGCGCCCTGCTCCTCTACAAGCGCCATCTATAACAGAAAAATTAATCGTAGTGTTTTTAAATGTAAGTGAATGTAGTAGATAGATAGTAGTAGTGATAATAATATGTAATCGATAACTTTCTAGATATGTATTCCCATATAATTTCTAGTTTTTAAATGTCCGTGTAGAACTAGTCCTTACTAATTATTATGAGAATAAGCAAAAATACATATTACATATTACACAAAGTCCGTATTTTTACAACTTGTGAAAGCATACTGTGGCATTGTGAGACTTGTTAACTTGATCGAAGGCATTGATGAGTGTGTATCCCATTGCCTTTTACGCTAGCGTATATTTCCTTCCTATCCTCTCATTATTCGAAAGAAATAAGCTATTTATCTATAATACATATAATAAAATCGTAGACATGCCGTAAGAGTTTTGCAAAATAATAACTGGGTTGTGTTAGGGATAAGTCTTATAACGTAAAAAAGCCATTTTTGAAATTTTTGTCTGTTTGCCTGTTTGTCTGTTTATCTGTTTGTCTGTATGTATGTGCGCGCATCACGCAAAAACTACTGAATTGATTGAAATGAAATTTCGCACGATTTAAGTTTATACTACGGAGTAACATATACTTAGGATACTTTTTATCCCGACATTCAGCACGGTTCCCTTGGGAGAGAGGATAAAAGCTAATCTCTGAAAGGCTGGACCGATTTTGATAGGACTTTCACTGGCGGCTGTTTACATTTTGATGTACTAAACATCCGCTAGTAAATTTTTAGCAGTTTTTAGCAATGTATGAGCTCATCGGAGCTTAGAAAAAACAAAGAGTTCTCAAAGAGAGGGATTTTTAGAACCCAATATCCACGCGAACGAAGTCGCGGGTATCTAGTTATTATATTCTCTTCAACGAGGTTGCCATGGAAGAGATCGCTTCTAAGCGATAAGGCCGCTATTTGTACCTATTTCTTTTAAAATGTATGTTTCTTTCATTTAATGTATGTTTTTGGTGTACAATAACGTATATTTCATTTCATTTAATTTCAACACTAACAACTAAATTAAATGAATACTATAATTATTATGGTTTCGCTGTAAGTGAAATTCATAATAATTATTGTGGTTAACATTCACAAAAGTAAAATCAACGTGCGAACATGTAGGTACGACTGAATTACTACAAATGGTGTTTTTGAGACTTCACAGAACCGTTAGCCATAATGGCCGCACAATGTAAAAAATCATAAAAGGCCCATTTTGGATAAACACGTGCCAAACAAAAAGTACAATTAGTATCTCTGTGATGACACTGAGTTACATGCAAGCGATTGTATATCTTATTACTTATTCAATTATCGCTGTTGTCGTTTAGCAGAGTTGTGATATTACATGCCTAGGTACCTACCTACTTACGTGGGGTGTATTTACCTGGACTCTTTTTGTGCTGGTGCTGTTACAATTTCGTATTATAGCCCAGCTATTGAAAGAAAAGAGGCTTTGTTGGTTAAAACACATTTTGAGAAATTTTTATTTATCTCTAAAGCCTGTGCAAATTACAGATCATATTTTTATCCGCGACGGCAACGTCAAAAATAATAAAAAAATTGGTTGCAAAGCATTTGCAAAGTAATAAAGTTCCGAAGTGATAAATTTTATCTCGGCTCCTTTTACAAGTAGGTACGGGTCCCCGTAAAAAAAATTCAACAGTCGATTTTGGGTCAATATTCTACACATATTATAATATCCTTTCGGGTCCGTAACTTGTTTCGTCTACGAGCTACTAGAACATCGATGAGATCCGCGACATTCGGATGGACAGATTCGCAGACAGACAGTAAGGCTGGCTCCATTTTGCCCTTAGGGTTCGGAGCCCTACGAAGAAGTCAACTTAGCTTCTATCAGCTTCTCTAGCTGCTGAGAAGGAGAAATCGTTCAGGCGACAGTTAGAGCTAATAAGCGTCTAGCATTAAATAAAGATGTGGTCGGATATGCAACAATGGGATACTTTTATGTAAAAGAAAAAACCTTCGATATTTTTATCAGCTACTGTTATTTTTGTTACAGCTAAACGGGAAGGAAAGTGGCGGTATTTTTACATAGCACAACAATAACAAGTAAAATAGGTACATTTTCGCAACCGGATTATGAGTACTTTAA
Source organism: Melanargia galathea (assembly GCA_920104075.1). NCBI lineage: Eukaryota > Metazoa > Arthropoda > Insecta > Lepidoptera > Nymphalidae > Melanargia > Melanargia galathea. Next base: position 17,697,730 of record OV049860.1, read on the forward strand.
TGTTGAAACATAAATATTTCTTCAGAGACGTGAAATAGGTTGAAAAGACAAATAAGATTATATCTACGTGTTACATTCTAGTAATAAGTATAATAGATCAATGTATCAGATTTAACCAAGGTACAGCTAGGTAGATTTAGATATAGCATGATCAGAAAGCCTAGGGTAAGTTTTCAAGTCAAGCGTTGGCTACGCGTTGTTCGTAGGATAAACAAACCCACTATAGGTACCTACCTAATATTATTATTAGTAGGGATGCATGTACAGTGGAGCCCGTTTATGCATCACTTTCTCCGTTCCTGCAAGCGGTATCTTTCGGTGTTGTTTATTTCTTCTGGTAGGCTGGCTGCAATGTATTATGCAGTTACGATAAGAATATACTGTTACGTCGTAATGTTGTAAGTGTTTATTGCTAAGTTGGTATTGTAAAACGTAACAAAAGCGCCACAAATGTTACTCAATTAATTATGATGACAATTATGAAAAAGCGGTTTTATTATTACACGACTGCCCAAAAAAAGGAGTGTGATGTTTTCAAGGTTCATGTATGTAGTGAATTTCTTTATTCCAAATGTCTGAACGGATTTGGATGCATCGTTAGAATTCTTACATCATCCCAAGTGACACTGGCTATTGTCTTTTTATTTTATTTTTAGTTTGTGTTTTCGCGGAGCAGTCGTGTGTTTAAAATTTTAAATTATAGCTTGTTTTATGACATTTACCGATGCTGTACGGCTTTGGGCTACTTGAACAATCGTTTCTGAACGCAGAATGTGCAAGAAATATGTGCTCTTACGAGTTTTATATCTACTAACTAGGGTTTTCTTACCGGTTATCGTCCATTTAGTGGAGTTACTGAGTTTGAGAGGGTGAAAATAAAAAAAAATAAACAAAAACTTGTTAAAATATACTTCTAGTATAGTCTATTTTCATTGCATGTTAGTATTTTTTTAGTCAGATAACTAGTTTTTTTTTAATCCTAATATAAAGCTGAAAATGCCGATTTCACCGGTTATCGTCCACTAAATCTAGTTATCGTCCACCCTTGTACCTGTTATCCATCCACTGATTTCTATGAGAAATTTACTATGAAAAAGTATGCATGTAATGAGTAAGTAATTGAATATGTAATATTAACACCACTTTAATATGTATTTAATATCTATACCAATTAAAATTAACTTCCTGTTCGTCTTTTCGAAATATATGGGTTTTTATTAGTGAACTTATGTTTACTTATACATTATTAAAAAGCCACATAACCATTTATAAAAAAATTGTTTTCTATTTTTCGTCTATTTGTAATATGTACTTACTTTTCAAAACAGCTGAACCTATTTTGACAGAACTTTCACAGGGTGATAAAGAACTTTATACAAAGTGATGTGGTCTTTCTACGCATACGCAATAGCGGTCAACTGCTTATTTTAAAATAAAACAGATAAAAAAACTATTGCCTTGTTAACGCGGTTTATAGAGTCTACAATATGACATAATATCTTTACCAACTTTGCGCCTATCTATCTTGCATCGTCTTTTACCACATCGCACTTACGTTATATAAAAGTAGGTACATATAATTTGACAGCCTCCCTGGCATGGCGCAGGGGTAAGTCTTATTAGTGGAAGGTCTACTTGATTCTCGGCAGACCAATTTGGTAAATTCAATTTAATATTTCAAAATTGTCTCTAGTCTACTATGCCTTACTTCCAAGTCATTTAGCGTTTAAGACCCCTCTCCCAGTTTGACGCTATGGAAGTTTAGGTATCTAACGGCAGGTAGGCTGGCGGCCAGTTACACGGACGACTACTTGGATATAGCGCGACTATGACTATAGTTTTGGTACTTGTATTAAAAAGGTTACTTGTATGTAAATAAAATTTATAAATTATTTATTTGATATTGTAGTATTATATATTATATATTTACTATAAAATATTTTTAAAATGACTTCGCGTGGGACTTTATCGAATAAGTATTTCATTAATCTACGTTCAACTTACAAAACAAAAGCGACCAGGATAATATGATGTTCTTCTCTATAATGACATGTAGGGTTCCGTATTTATATCATAGGTATCACGCATATTTAGCCATCAACCATTTTTTTCTAAACTAACTAATAAAAGAAACAATCACCTTTTTAATTATTTAACAATTACCAATTATTATTATTATTATACATATTTCAAATCATCTGTCTGAAAATAACATTACAGAGCTGTTGCATTGCACCTGTTGAAGTTCTTGGATACATTTTCTGATAAGAGTACAATTATTTAAAGTTTACCAATAGAACAATAAAAAGTATGCAATCTTTGTTTACTGCTAAAATGTCGGTTTAGTCAGAAGTGCAAGTGCGACTTTTATTACAGTAATTAGTAATAAACAACAGGTGTTTGTAGTCATTAGGTAGGTACCTAGTATATTTTTTTGGGAGGAGGGGGCGAATTTTGCTATTTCGTATAATTTTTTTTTCTTCTTCTTTTGATTTCTTCCTTAAAAAAATACAACGGCCATTTTGGATTCCAAAATGAACATCATTTTTTATGTTCAGTCCCACCAAAAAACTTCGGAAATGAAATGACACCCATATTATAAACAAGTGGATAAACCCGCGACTTCGTTCGCATGGATATTGGTTTTTAAAAATCCCTCTCATTGAGAACTCTTTGTTTTTCCTAAGCTCCTTTGAGCTTATACCTTGCTAAAAACTGTTGAAATTTCACTGGCGGATGTTTAGGTACATCAAAATGTAAACATCCGCCAGTGAAAGTCCTATCAAAATCGGTCCAGCCTTTCAGAGATTGGCCGGTAATTTATAAAGTATCTCCTTTCTAACAAAAAAAGAATGAATGAAATCGGACCACCCGTTAACGAATTACAGCTAAGTACACATTTTGACTTTCATCCCCTCTCCCAAGGGAACCGTGCTGAATTTTGGGATAAAAAGTATCCTATATATTACTCCGTAGTATGAACTTAAATCATGCCGAGTTTCATTTCAATCCATTTAGTAGTTTTTACGTGATGCGCGCACAAACATACAGACAAACAGATAAACAGACAAAAATTTCAAAAATAGCTTTTTTATGTTCTATTACTTATCCCTAACATCCACCAGTTATTATTTTGCACAAATCTTCAATGTACACATATGGCAATTCTACGATTTTATTATATTATGTATAGATATGTATAGAAGATAATTTCTTAAAAAAAAAATACGACGGCCATCTTGGATTTCAAAATGGAATATTAGTTTATAATATTATATTTCCGTGACTGTCCTAGGTGCTATGCTGTAATTTCACTTATTTAAAAAAATACGCACTATTACTTACTACTCACGCATATTTTTTAGAAAAATATTCATGCTCAAAACTTTGCAGTCGTTGTATAAATTAGTGTTTACACGACTCTCGTACGTGCATCTGGATGGTGGCAAAATTTGCACAGGTCCTTCCCCAACGAGCGCCGGGCGCATACTAAATAAGCTAAGACAATGCGTAGCTATTTATTGTAATTTAGGGTGATGTTTAATAAGTTTTTTATGTTTGATCAGATAAATGGATTGTTAATTAAACTATATACATAGATTCGTTAAAGAACATAATTTATTTCTACATAAAAATTTTATTGAATTTATGCTTTTTTCAATACAAAAAATCGTGTTAAAGTAACCGTATAATTCGGGAAATTAGGCGGAAGTTCATTTTTTTTTACCCATTAATTTGATAAAAAATCTATATTCTGGTCTGTAATATGTCAATAGGACTATATGTCTGATATTTAAGTATTTTTTTCAAGTAAATCAGATGACTTTAAAGGACAGATATAGAGCTTCAAAGTTGAGTCTGTTATTTATTTTATTAAAACGAGGTGTGGGAAATTGATCATTACAAAATAAATAAAATAGTTTTTGTAAATATGGTCTGACAAATGTCAATATGAAGGATTAGTTTATTTAAAACATGTATTGAAATATGTGAAAGTCTCTCCTACGATGCTAAATTTGGAGCTTGAAATCTCAGATTTTTCAGAGAAAAGGTAAAACTGCTCTTAAAATCGGTTCAGCCATCCTGCACATTAAGCTTGGTCACACAAACAGTGTTATCATTTATGAATTCAATAAGTTTTCAATTCTGAAGTCACATATCAATTTTATTTTAAAGATTTTTTTTACACCGGTTCTACTTGATTATACCTACTCGTTTAACGTTGGTGCGAAACTTTTAATTGAGGATTCGACTTTTTTCTATACACATGTCGATCGACCACGAAGATTGCAGAGAGCAGAGGTTATCTAGGAGCCGGACCGAACAACTAAAGAGGCTATCAATATAGTTAATCGAGCGCGAAGCAAGACTGTATAGCTAAATCTTCGATCAATAATGTACTGGATATGCTGTAGGTCGTCAAAAAATGTCAGTGAAGAATTTATTCTCAGCCTTATATATTAGCCAGTAGAATAATAAATTGCAAATTTTGGAGTGATAAAGCCAATGTTCACAACTCACGATGCTGCAAAGTGCTTTGCGAAAACATAAACACTATTCGATAGGTATGGTTCAAAGAAGTTTGAAGTAAAAAGTTTATTTTGTTTATTTCTCGTATAGGTGAGAACTTAATTTTTCGAGCACTTTCATTTCAATAAGATTTCGTACGTGACCGCATATCTTGTACTACATATTATTGACCGAAGAGTCGTATCTATATCTATCTTATTATTTTATAAAAATGTTTTTATGTTCGTTGGTCTCGCTAAAACTCAGAAACGGCTTTACTGAATCAGATGAAATTTGTGTCTATTTGAGTGGATCGAAGGAAGGTTTAGATTCACAATTGGACCCGGTAGCTGGCGCTGCAGTCGGGTTCTAGGTATTTTTTATTTTATTACGGACAGATTTTGATGAAACTTATGTGTGTTTAAATTGGTCCCTAGGGGGTTTAGATTCACAATAATTGGACCCGATATAGGTGGAGCTGCAATCGGTTTGTAGGTTCAATGCAGTACAACGTCTGTTGGACTCACTAGTCACTGTAGATAAATATTTAAATCTATACTAATATAATAAAGCGGAAGAGTTTGTTTGTTTGAACGCGCTAATCTCAGGAACTACTGGACCGATTTCAAAAATTCTTTCACCGTTGGATATGTACGTACCTGTAGGTCTACTCTAATTCAACGAAAAACGAAATATCGGACGAAATTACGCGTATTTCCTACCACGGTTCTTTTCGTTCCGAAGTTTCGTTCGAACGAAAATGTTTGACGTTTAGATTTTCTAAACCTACTCTAATTCATTTACGTTACGAACGAAAATTAGATTTTGACAGTTTATTGTTCGGAATTTTAACCTCAAATTGACGAAACCAAAAGTGTTATCGTTTGATTTTCGTTTCTCGTTCGTTGTGTGAATTTTGTCAAAAAATTGTTTGAAATGGCTACAAGAATGCTTTTAATAGAGGCTGCTCTACGTGAAGAGCGTTTAGAGCGTAGAAGGAGACGGCGCCGCCTGCGCAACCAACTCAATATAAGCCAAATTCCCGATTTAGAGTTTGTAGGAAATTATAGACTCAGTCGGCAATTATTCGAAGAGTTGTGCCAGGAAATACTTAGTGCCTTTACTACCTCGAAAAAAAGTATAAAAAAAAGTATAAAAAAAGTACCTCGAAAAGATGTATAAAAGAATATTAAGAAGAGGTGATAATTTTAGTGAATAAACAATAAATAAGTTACATATTTAGTTATAAATAAAGATAGGATATTTACCAAAGTTTTTAAATCCAAACTTGTACGACTTGCACGTCTTGTAACTTTCTGACGGAATGTGTATTGAGATTTCGAAGTGTAAAAAGCACTTGAAAACATGATTTATCAACACCATACTTGAGAAACAAACTCCACAAAAGTTTTTAAAGAATTTCAAACAAAAAATCATAAGTTGACAATTGACGATTAGAGTAGGTACCTACTTTATAATAGGTAGATAATAAGTGTGCATAATACGGATATTTTTAGTTGTCCTAAGTTACTAAGCATTTTTGGCATTAAATAGTACTCTTCAAATGAGTCGGTTATTAGACCCACACGAAATCGTTCATTCCAATCGTTCACGAAAATTGTCTATGGATCCGTACTTCGTCTGCGAATCCGAAAACAAAATAGAGTAGAGGTGCTAACGAAACTTCGTTTAAATTTCGTTCGTTTGCGAAGTTTCGTTTGAGAGAAAGAGAGTAGGCCCCCTGAGTGCTATAGGTTATATATTATGTACCACGGGCGAAGCCGGGGCGGACCGCTAGTATCATAATAAGCTTGGCGGACTTTAGCGTACCTACGATTGTATCTTTATACTACACCTGCTCGGAAAGTACCTTCTGGTTTGTCTCATATCGAAAGTCAAAGTACGTCATTACTGTCAAACAAATATGCGGGCTGAAAAATGTATGATATTTCATTGTTAACGCGCTAGAGCGGAAATTCCATTTTATGAAATTCCATTACTAACGTGCTTTTTTTTCTTTTTAATTTTTGATAAAATCCGATCAGTACATGAAAAAAAAACCTATTTCGATAAAGACGACATAAAAAGCATCTAATAACTAAGTAACCGCCACGATAGACGGCGCTGATGTCGTTATGTCACCGGGCACGACCGGGGTCCGCTAGTTTAAATATATTCAATTTTAATTAATACAATTAAATATGAATACAAGTATAAATTGAAAATTTAAAAAACCCCCGACATTTGCCATTTTGTGGCGGCGGTCATCTTGAATTTCCAATAGTGCTATTCTGCTAGTCAAGCCCTTTCATTTGATACCCATATTAAGGGAGTTGTGATAAAATATGTAATCCACCATTTTGTAGCGGCGGCCATCTTGAACCGATTTTCATCAAACATAGCTAACAACACTCTCGACTAATTCACCTCTCAAACAAAAAAAACCGCATTCAAATCGGTCCACCCGTTTGAGCGCCACAGGGGAACAGACAGACACACACACACACACACACACACACACACACACACACACACACACACAGACACGTCAAACTTATAACACCCCGTCGTTTTTGCGTCGGGGGTTAATAAAATAAACGTACAAAATAGAAAACAAAAATTTTTTCGCGCTATTTTCTTTGTATTTTGCGAATCGCTTTCTTTTGTTTTACCTATCCAAGTTTTCAATTTATAAAATTACAAATAGCTTTAGGGAACTCAAAGTGTTTAGTAGTGAGCCGCCCAACGCCGGCGGAATTAAAAATATGTGGCCAAGCAGTTATTGTTGTATTGAAAATCTCTTAACCAAGATATCTAGAAATAGATAGAAATAGATACAACAAAGCATATGAAGATTTTTTACAATAGAAACCCAATGTCTTTTTCTGATTGATTTCCGGTAATAATTTTAATATTTTTGATTATTTTATTATTTTCCTCGTAGGTGTAGTATAAAGCACTATGTATCCCTTCGGGAGAAAGTGCGAGTCCTCTGGGGTGTATTGCGGCCCTACGGCCTACGGCCTCGGGCCTCAAACCCTCACTTACCAGGGATTACTACACCCTCGTAGTAATCGGTCACTTTCTCCCGTCGTGGAACAATGTACTATTTCGCGAGCGATAACCACGGCCCCCGCATTATTATCGTGCCGGAACAGTGCCGTTACGTAGTCGTCACGCAAGTCGCAATAATCGCTTCTTGTCGCAACCCGCATCGCCTCTTATTGATGTGACTGCTCGAGCTGTTTTGCCGTCCATAAATTTATGTCTGCAGTGTTGCGGGTGAGTAATTAGGTACAATTTAATGTTCATATTAAACATTTACTAAATCACCCCCGAAATGCGGAATCTTTCGGTCCTTGTATGATATACGAGACATCCTGTTAGCCCCCACCTGCCTGCTCACCATCAGATTAACCAATTTGTCTACCAACTACAAGTCAAGACTAACACAACGATGTAAAAGTTGAAGTGATATATCAATTTCTTGACTGAGAACCCTACACTGGCTGGAAATAGAGCTGATAATCCTGAAACAGCTGAACAGATATATTTTCAATGTTGAATAGAAACAAGCGTTACTTTGTGGAAATCCATAATACTTATACGATGAAAAGCCAAAATAATTGTGCTATAATCTACAAAACAGTCAAATTTGTATGATACAACATGCAACATGCGCTATATGCACTGTTAGCCCTCTTGTCAAATATGCAGGAAAAACAAGCAACCAAGCGAACCCCAAGCACTACTACCATGTTAGTTAGTTAGTTAAGCCTACCTATAAAATGTATACCTATATACTTAATATATTATAATATATAAATAATGTGCTTTTTGCACTTTTCTCCTTTTTTTTAATCTAATGTACTACCATGTGATAGAAGCTGTGATAGCCTAGTGGTTAGGACGACCGACTTCTAATCGGAGGTCGTGGATTCGATCCCGGGCACGCACCTCTAACTTTTCGGAGTTATGTGCGTTTTAAGTATTTAAATATTACTTGCTTTAAGGGTGAAGGAAAACATCATGATGAAACCTGCACGCCTGAGAGTTCTCTATAACGTTCTCAAAGGTGTGTGAAGTCTACCAATCCGCTTGGCCAGCGTGGTAGACTATGGCCAAAACCCTTCTCACTCTGAGAGGAGACCCGTGCTCTGTAGTGAGCCGGTAATGGGTCGATCATGATGATGATGATGATGACTACCATGTAACCGCATACAAATCCACCACCAAAACAAACTCGACGATCGTTTCACTCTGACACCGGAGCATCCTCAGGAGTTGTAGACTCTATACAATGCACGATTGCAAAATCTAACTTGTATAACTAGCTTTGAATTACAAATAACATAAAAATCAGTTCATCTTTTTGAACAACGCATAGGCATAGGAAGACAGACAAATAAAGCCGTCAGATTTATAACTACCCATCGAACTATTACGCTTAGAATGGAAGTTTCTAACAAATTTCCGCGAAAACGTAAACTATAAACCAACCCATGTGTGCCCTGTAATTACATTTGCCGACACGCACACAAGCGCATGAGTACCTTGAGCACTGACGCGACGATAGACGTATCGAGCCTTTTAAGGCCCGTTAAAAACGGCTTATCGCCGCGTCGACGACTGCCTTTCTTTACCTATTTATTCTAAGTAACTACCCTTTTTTTTGCGACGGTGTTAAAAAATGGATCTGGATTGTTATCGCTTTCTTAGTTGCAAGCTTGTTAGCTTGCAACTAAGAAAGCGGTCGAGAGAGCTATTTTCAGAGTTTCTCTGTATGATCAAATCAGAAATGAGAAGAGCCCTAGAAAAATCAGAGCAACTGACATAATTCAAGAAAACCTAAGTGGGTGAGTGGATGTTGGAGTCCCAAGACGCTAACTATTTATACTTAGTAGGTATTTCAAAATGGTCAAAAAGACACTCTTAATAAATATGGTGCGACTTCGTATTATTTCAGTTACTAGTAATAGGACAGAATTATAACTATTGCCGTAATAGTATATGATAGTAGTAACAATACTATTAATACTATCAATTTAAAATCTGGAATAATGCTGTCTGTATGTTACGATTTCACACCTAAACCGCTGAACTGATTTTGATGAAATTTGGTAGGTACGTATATACTTTGGAGAGGGACAAAATCTAAATCCACTCGGATGAAGTCGCGGGCATCAGCTAGTTCAATAGTAATTCACGGAATTATCACGGTGTTATCGCGCGGTCATCGACACACGTGCTTCATCAGCACTGTATTGTTTTACGATCCGATTTGCTCGAGAAGCAATTTGCAAACTTTACTAGGAATTCGATACGAAATAAGGAGAATTTATTGTTTCTCATGAAGTACAGACGTCGAGTGTAGTCACGAGTCACATATGGGAGATATTTTGACGTAGAGAAGTGACAGACTTAACCCGACTTTGCCAAAGTAGGGCTCTGCAAACCAAAGCCATGATCATCCTTTGGCTGAGAAGTGCTATTAAGTAGTATGGCTAATTCTGTTGTACACAATCTCTAAACTAAACTAAATTGACAGGTTTAAAAGGATAGCACATCCTTTTCAGCAGGTATCGTTGTGAAAGAGATAAGAATATATTTTGCCCTGTCATTTTAGTTTAGGTTTAGAGATTGTGTACAACAGAATTAGCCGCATTGCTTAATTCATTACACATCAACATAACCCATTACCGGCTTAGTTCAGGGCTCGACTCTGAATGAGAAAAGGTTTAGGCCGTAGTCCACTACGCTGGCCAAGTGCGAATTGGTAGACTTCACACGAGGACATTATGGAGAACTCTCAGGCGTGCAGGTTACCTCAAGATGAAAGATGTTTTCCTTCCAAGGTTTCATTCCTCTCCTCCATGGAACTCGGTTCTGTTCTGTTTGAATGCAGAAGATCTTTCGAGAAATTGGAATTCAACGACATAACATACCTACTCGGGGCATTCGCTGTGAGAAGAATCTCGCGTAGGATGTCACTGCGTGTGGGTGGACGGGTGCATCAAGGTGGTCCGTTCTTAAGGTGACATCACACCGGTTTATCACCATTTTTAACCAACTTCAAAAAAGGAGGACGTTTCTCAATTCGATGTAAACGATTACCTTTACAAACCTTATTGTGGAGTTCAAAGAGGTTCACTAATCTTTTGTTTGAAGTCGGTTAGACGTCGAAAAATGGAGGAGGTTCTCAATTCGTATCTTTTTTTTGTGTATGGTCCCCGATCACTCAAAGACGCCTGGACCGATTTGGAAAATTCTTTTGCATAAAAGACAACACACGAACAGCTATACTTCCCAGGTGGTCCCATGGTCATCAGGTCAGGATCTGATGATGGGATTCTGGAGAAATCGAGGGAACTCTTCATATTTTATAGTATTTTGAAGTCTGTTTAATTATCCCTAAAATATAGCTTGGATGTATTGAGAATAGTGGTTTTGTATGAAGATTCGTGATGGTTCGTTCCACGTTCCGTGGTTGGAACCAGATTCGTTCCTACAAACCAGTCATTTTCAACAGATAAAATGTCAACGAAGCTAACAGATAATATGATGTCACCCCTAACCTTCGAATTTACATAATATAATGTAAGTAACATATTTTGAAGACTTCACTTTGTATAAGTTGAGCTAACTTTGTAATCTTACCCTTTTCTGGTTACTTCCCCGATCGCAACAAATTGCAAATTGGTACAAATAGGGTAAACTAGGTCCTATACAGTTTTGAAACAAAATAAGTAAGTATGTGAGTAAAGGAATTACGGAATTAGGTTAGGTTAGGTTAGATCTACTATCGAAGACCATCGATTGCTTTAAAATAAATAAAATTAAAATAAAAGCTATAACTGTTAATATGTTTTAATCTACTGTTAATAGCTGCGAATATGAACTTTTCTTAAATAAAATGACGCCTTGAATAAAATGCCTTTAGTGTAATTGACACAGCTTTACAGACGAAGCCGGAGATTTAAAGTTAGTTAAAAATCTACTTGGGTATCGTCACAGTTCCCCGGCTAATTTTGTGTTAACCAATATGGAGATGACGAAGCAAATATTCGTATTGGTCTTGCTATTGAAATAACTAAATTGAGAATGATGTTTCATTTTAATCGGTTAGTATTTTTGGCATCAGCTGACCTCAAAATACACTTGCGTCCACTTAACCCTCAAACATTTTATTTTTAACCATCGGACACTTGTTTTAATGTACCTACCTCAAACTTTCTTAGAACTTTTTCACTTACGGCTTCAAAGGTAAACAAATTGAAGAAAAATTCTCGACGAGTTGTGCCCGGCGCTTCTATTAAACTTGTACCTACTACCACCCTACTACCTATCTCAGTTTTATTGCCAGTTTGCGGTAAAAAACGTCCTAGGACGGTGCATTTATGCGAGAACTGACTTGTACAATATGTGTTAGCCATGGAAAAATATGTTGTCTGTATGTTTTTTCTATATTCAAATGAATAAAATTTACATAACCAAAAATTTAAAAACAAAAATATTATTTCCTATACTTAGTTTACATTTAATAAACTTTTTTTTTAAATAAAAATTTACACTTTTACCAAAATTTACATTTTACGTGACTAGGTTTAACTAGTAATGTTAGCGGGCTTTGTTGTGAGTCTGCCGATTTTCGGGTTCAAAGAGTAAATTGTCCATTATCGTGTAAAATCAAATTTCACTACGTCAGACACGGTAGCAATTATATTAGGTACGTGCCTGAACGCGCTTTACTTTCATCATAAACTGTTTCAACTGTTTTATTTAAAACAATTTGGTTCAGGTCATTTTCGCAATATTGTTTCAACTATATAATGGATTTTTAATTGCTTCCAATTAACCGATCCTTATGGAACATAGCACACGAATTTTGTCCTCGTGATGATACCTACAACTACAACACTATAATTATTATGATGTGTGAACTTTTGGTTCAAATTTCTTTGGCTGAATGTCGCTCGATACATGTGATACAATATTGCAATCTGAGGCGATCCTTGAAGCAGTGGACGCATTACGGTAAAGACGAATCGAATCCACGTGCTGCTTACCTAAACTGTGAGGATGGAGTGTATGTGTTTATGTTTGTTACTCTTTAACGCTGCAACTACTGAACCGATTTGGCTGAAATTTAGAACGGAGATAGATTATACCCTGACTTAACACATAGGCTACTTTATCCTGAAAAAAAAAACACCGTTCCTGGGGATTTTGAAAAAATTGAAATTTGCTATAGCAATCTACAGGTGCAGCTATAGGTGGATTATTATAGCAAAACTTCCTTGAAAATAGATATAAAGGTTGGAAAAGGAAGCGGGAACGGAAACCGGTTACCGGATATCCACGATTCCCTCGGGATTTGTGAAAAACCGAAATTCTCGCAAGCGAAGTCGCGGGCAAAAGTTAGTATGTAAATAAATAAAATAAAATAATTAGAATATTTTTAATTTGTTTAATTTTTATAACGCATAATTGTAGTAGGTAATTTAAAAAAATGAATGCAATAAAAACCAAAATCTTACAGGAAACAAATACGCTTTTTTGAAATGTAAATAGGTAGGTACGCATTAAATACATAGGTATATGCGCGTTGCAATTTATCTCTTAATTTCGCCATGACTCGAAAATATCCGCTTTGAACAGATGCAAAGATGAGAGTTCCGGTCGCCAAGATCGGCTTTTGAAGTGATGGCAATATGAAAAGGGGTCAAAAGTCCTCCAACGTCAATTCGCCAGACTTATATGGATGGAATATGGCGGCCGAAGGGAAATAGACATGCGTAAATTTACTAACTACCATAGTAACAGCGTCTAATTGAAGCCGCTGTAGATTTGTATAGTTTGGAATAGGAATAAATTAAAAAATCGATTTCTGACAACTCCTATTAGACATATTTATGTATAATTTTAATGTACAAACTACGAACTAAATATATTCTCGATTTTTAAGTAATAAAAGGCAATATAATTTTTTTCAGTAATACAACGGTTATACAGATATAATCGAGTGGTCATAGAATTAGTGAGATTACAATCCAAATTATTTTACTTTGGACTTCTCAATAATCACTACATATCTAGTACTGCGTCTCAGAATTATTAGTATCCTAGAATTGATTAAGCAAATCTACAAGTGGCGAGGTTACGGCTTTAATGTCTACTTGAACAACATGAACAATTTTATTTTCTGAAAAGTGTTATCGTTTAATAACATTAATACCTAAAACTATCATATTACGTCATTGATATTAAATAGAATCTGGAGATAGCTCGAGATAGTCGTCATGTCATACTCGCAGATAAGAAAGAAGTACCTATAGGAAACCAACTCATTAAGTACGGTGTCGATAAGTACCTACCTACTTAAGAAATATACGACTAGTAAGGTTATTTTCCTTCGGGTATCATAAGCCGACTTCCACTAGCAGCTCTTCAGCTTTTCTCAAAAGCTGTTTGTGGAAGTTCTATGTTAAACCTACGATGCGACGTAAGCGCTTTATATGAGCGTGCGAGTTTAAAGATCATTATGGTAGGTAGGTACAACCTTGCATTTATTGCCACAAAGCGATTTAGTGTTACGGAACGATGTCGCGTAGGTAGATACTGACTAGAGTTTCATAAAAAGTGTTATATCTCTTCCAGGTTAACTTGTTGCCATCTGACTGACCGAAAGTGTATAATTTATTCGTTAGTTGGTGACTTGGTGCTTCAATCACGCAGCTGATCGGCTTGATTTTTTACATGGATGGATATAGTTAAAGATTAAAGATTATAGACATTGACACAGGATGCTTAAATATTCTGTAGTCGTTAGGATTTTTAAAAACTTAGACTAACGCGAATGAAGTCGCAGGGAAAAGCCAAGAGAAGTCCACGAACCGATTACGAAACAACCCCAAACAAGAAGGTCAGTTAAGTGACTTGTAAACGTAAAATATTGCATTATTGCGTCGATTGTAAACCTGTTTATTTTATGTTTATATGCTTAACAAACACCGTTGATCATGGCTGATGAGTGATGACGGATGACTGAGTCGACACTGACTCATCTACGAAATTATGAATGATACTCCGTATAGAAAATATTATGAGTATTTTTTCCATGATCATAATTCATACTGTAAACATACAGTATGAATTATGATCATGGAAAAAATACTCATAACTTACAACTTAACAAAATTTTAAACAAAAAATAATGTGTTTCTTCACTCAGTGCATATAGACACTCCCGAGCGCACCCCACACAGATGCAGTTTGATTCTTATTTGAATTGTAACCATCAAACTCTGAAATTTTATATGACGGCGCGCGTGGCGCCAAATAGTTTTTAAGAACGATGACGTCAGCATCGCTGACGTCATTCTGTTGATTATTATCATGACTGCATGGTGACAGTAATTGAACTAGTGACGGCAGGAGAAGCCAGAGACGACACTAGAAGTTATTGCTATTGTGAGGGTAGATCGAAATACTTTGCTGTGAGCATAACAAGGGTACGGGCGTATTTGAGAAGCCTTTTGTTAACTGAGGCAGTAATGAACTAACCCTAACCTACCCTACCTATCGGTCTCCACCACCCCTTATAACCGAGCCATCGCCAACCAATCTAGTCTACACGACCTACGTCGTAATAAACTAATGGCACATCGTATGAACGGAGCTGTGTGTTCGGCGAGAGCCCGAATCGGAGTGTACCGCTGCACGCTTGTGCCCTTCCTTTTATAATAAAAGGATGGTGGGGGAATGACGTAATAACGTCATGCTCCATTGTTTACACTACAAGACGGTGCTGTATCTATTTATGATCCGTGGTCATCCGCGTGGACCCTCTCGGGTCCCGGGGTATCTGCTCAGGGCGTTGGCCCTTTCCAGAAGTATCAGCGCCGCCTGCAACTACAGGCGGGGCACTGGGTTGGTCTCGTCCGTGGTGTCGAATCCGGTTAAAACTGCCGCAGGGCGATCGAGCCCGCGTGAGATCGCGGGCGATCAGCAAGCTGCGGCAGAGTGGGTATGTCCGTGTGGGGCTTACGCCCGCCGCTCAGCGAGGTCGAGCTCACCGGGAGAGATCCGGCGAGCGCCCGTCAGCCAGCGGCGAGGAAGCAGTCATGTCCGGTGGGGAGATGAGGTCACGTGGCAGGCCTCTGACGTCCGGCGGCCTCCGATGGTATGGCGCGATGCCGTGCAGGTGTTGGGCTCGCGCTCCATCGGCGCGCGCGAACATTGAGGTGCTCAGGCGGCGAACGAAGTCGTCAAGGCTCTCCATGCGCAGGTCTCTGGAGATGACCTGGTTCCGTACGAAGCGCGGGGCTCCGGAAATGGTGCGTAGCGCGAGCGACTGCTGGGCCCGCAGCGACTTGCGGCCCGACTCGCTGACCAGCGCGTACCACGCTGGGGCCGCGTACGTGAGTCGCGTACGGACGTACGCCTTGTAGACGCACAGCTTCGTACGGAGAGGCAGGTGGGATGCCAGGACGGGGCGCAGGAGGCTTCGAACGGCGCGCGACTGCGCGACTGCGTTCTTGACGTGGTGTCGCATCGAGAGGCTCCTGTCGATGGTCACTCCCAGGTATTTGGCCACCGGGGACCATGCGACGGTCTCTCCCAAGAGCGACACCGGGGGCGGTAGGGCGGACCGCCCTACGTACATCGCCTGAGTCTTCGCCACGTTGACCTTCAGTCTCCAGTCCTTCAGCCAAGAGGGAAGTGCATCCAGTGCTCGCTGCATCTTCAACGCTGCGTGCGAGGCGTTCAGCGAGGTGGTGATGAAGGCAGCGTCGTCGGCATATAGCGCCAGCATGGCGCCGCCAGCAACTGGGATGTCGTCCGTGTATCTGCTGTAGCAGACGGGCGACAGGCAGCTTCCCTGGGGCACACCGGCTCGGATGGGGCGCTCCGTGGACAGGGCGTTTTCAACCGCCACTTGAAAACGTCTGTCTTGCAGGAAGGTGGCCACGGTCTTGACTACTCGACGGGGAGTAGTAGACGTGGACAGCTTGTAGACGAGGCCGGCATGCCAGACGCGATCGAACGCTTTCTCCATGTCGAGGAATACTGCGATGGAGTGCTCTCGCTTGTTGTAGGCGGCAGCGAGGTGGTGCAGTACCCTCGTCGCTTGCAGCGCTGTGGAGTGTTCGGCACGGAATCCGAACTGTTCGTCGCGTGGCTGAAGGTGGGGCGTGATGTGCAGCAGGAGCAACTTCTCGAAGATCTTCGAGGTCGACGACAGCAGCGTGATGGGACGGTAACTCCCAGGCAGCAGGACGTTCTTCCCCTGCTTGGGGATGAGAATGACTCGCCCGAGCTTCCACGGAGTCGGGAAGTGCCCGGTGCGGAGAACTCCGTTGAAGAGCCGCGTCAACGTCGCGATTGCTCGCGGGGGAAGGTGACGCAGGGCTTCGTTGGTGACTCGGTCGGGGCCGGGCGCTTTGCGCAGTTTAGCTCGACGAATCATTCTGAGAACTTGTCCCGGGGAGAAAACGACGGGGTCTTCCGTCGGTGCTATCGGCGACTCGAAGTATGTCTTCACGTGTCGCTCGATGGTCTCTACGTGCTGCACATCCGCAGTCGGGTTCGGTGTAAACTGCGTCTCCAGGAAGTCCGCGAAGATCTCCGCTCGGTCCTCGGCGCGGTAACGAGGGGTTCCGTCACTGGCCAGAAGGGGCCTAATCGGAGGGGACTTCCCGGAGAGACTTCGGCAGAGGCGGTGGAGGCCAGACCAATCGTCGCCGGCTCGCTCGATGGCGGAGTGCCAGGACTCCTCAGCGACTGTCTCCAGTGCTTCGGAGATTTTGGCGGCCAGAGCGTTGAGTCGGGTCTTCATGGTCGGGCACCGTAGGTTTTGCCATGTTCTACGCAGCTTCCTCTTCTCCTCGAGCATCGCAAGAATGTAGGCCGGGAGCTGGCGTGGTCTACGGGTGGTTGCAGCGTCGAGTCTGGACTCTCGAAGCGCGTTGGACATTGTCGCGCTGAGGTCCGTGGCGAGTCGGTCGACGTCTGCAGGGGTCTCCACTCTATAGGACGGCGTGTGCTCCGCCATGTGTGCGGCGAAGATTCGCCAGTCCTGGCGATGCTTCGGAGAAGGCAGTTGAGTCATCGGCGCGGTCTTCAGCGTCAAGAGGACTGGTTGGTGGTCGGAGATGAGATGGTCATCCAGGACGTCCATCGACGGAGCTGCGGCGAGGCCGCGGGTGACGGCTATGTCGAGGACGTCTGGCGTGTGGGCTGCACAGTACGGATAGTGCGTCGGGACCTCTGGTCCTAGCACTTCGTAACCGTGGCGGTCTGCGTCGTCCAGGAGGCGTCTGCCATCCGGGGAATCGGCGTTGGAGTTCCACGCCGTGTGCTTCGCGTTGAAGTCTCCGGCGATAATCGTGACGTCAGCCACTGCGAGTCGATTCGTCGGCGGCTTGTAGAACGCGAACACACGCGTGGGCTGGCGGTCAACGCAGACCTCCACACCGAGGGCGTACGACGTCTGCAGCTGAGGTACTGGCAGCAATTGGTGGATGACACTCCGACGGACCAAGACTGCTAAACCCCGATAAGCAGTCCCGATCGGCGAGGCGTGGTCCTCCCGGTAGACATAGTATCCGGAAACCTTCAACTTGTCTACTGGTCTGAGGTGAGTCTCGTTGATCAGTCCGATGTCCACTCGACGCTGAGACAGCAGGTTCTTGAAAAGACGGGCTTTCTGCGAAGACAGCCCGTCGGCGTTCCAGAAGGCGATACGGAGTTCAGCCAGTGCAGAGCTCCATAATGCACTGGAGGATCAGCGGGACTGGGTCGCGCTGCTCCTGGATCGCCATCAGAACCTGGTTCAAGGTGCCGATGATTCTGGTCAGTCTGGGGTCCAAGTGGCCGCGAGCCGGCTGGGTAGCTGGCTGCGGTTGTACCACTCGCTTCGCCTTCGTCCCCCTCTCGGGGGCGGCGACCACGGTGGGCTTGGACGGGGCGACGGGCGGTGGTGGCGGCGCCGTCGTCGGTCGTCTTAGTGCAGGGCGAGGTGCGGGGCGAGGCGCGGCTTGCGGCGCTGCGGGCGGCGCCGTTGTGGACGGCGCTTCACGCTGCGCGCGGGCGCGCTTACCGCCGCGCTTGCGGCGGCGCTTACCGGCCGGCTGCTGCTGTGGCTGGTTGGCGGCAGCCATGAGCGAGCCGGGGGCGTTGGCCCCTGTTGCGGAGGCGGCGGCGGTGGTGGAGCGCGCGGATGTAGTGCGCGCGGTTGTGCCCGCCCGTCGGTTCCGGACCTCCTTCCGGAACACCGGGCAACTGGCGTGATTCGCCGTGTGCGCGCCCCCACAATTGGCGCACGTCGGTGGCTCCTCGCGCGGGCGCTCGCAGTCCCTCGCTGCGTGGCCCTCCCCGCACCGCACACAGGCAATGGGCCGGTGGCAATTGTGCGAGGAGTGCCGGAACTGCTGGCAGCGGTGGCACTGCGCAGGGCCTTTCCGGCCGTGCCAGTGCTCGATGGTGACTCCGGGCATACACAGGAGTTCGTGGATGTCGAATAGTCGACCGCCCGGAGTC
Organism: Melanargia galathea; assembly: GCA_920104075.1. NCBI lineage: Eukaryota > Metazoa > Arthropoda > Insecta > Lepidoptera > Nymphalidae > Melanargia > Melanargia galathea. The sequence goes on from OV049860.1 coordinate 17,716,780, forward strand.
ACGTCGGCTGTCCGCTGCAGCTGCGCGAACAGCAGGCATCCCGGTCGTCCCGGGCGTGCGGGGATGGTGCGCACGTGCTCCGGGATGAACCCGAGCTCGCGCAGCTCCGCCTCCACAAGTGCCGGCTCGGTGTTGGCCGGCAGGCCGCGGATCGCCACTTTGACGCTGCGCTCGGCGGGCAGCGAGTAGCAGAACCAGGAGATTCCGGTGGAGCTCTCCAGCTGCGTGAGGTAGCGCTGGATGATCCGGAACTCCTGGTCCGACTTTGGGATGAAGCGGACGCCCTTGCCAAATGGGCGTCCGTTGGGTGCGTGGCCGAGCACTTTCTTCAGCTCTCTGAAGTGGGTCGGCCAGTCGGGCAGCACCTCCACTACCAATGGAGGGTAGCGGGCAGTCGGCTTCGGTGCGGCGGCGTTGGCGGTTGAGGTGGTGGTGGCGGCGGCGGCGGCGGCGGCGGCGCCGGTGGCAGCGGCGGCGGTACCTGGCTGCGGCGCGGGTTTCGGCGCGGTCGTAGCGGCAGTGGTGGTCGCGTACGTCGGGCTTGTCGCCATGGGCGAGCCCGGCGAGAGGCGCGGCATGGTCGGCGGCGTAAATGCCGACGGAGCTCTGTGTCCGCCTTTCGGCGGCGACGGGAAACGCCCCACAGGTATAGTTGGCTGCGGGGCGGTGAGGCGCGGTGTGCGCTGTGGAAGCGGTGGCGCGGCCAGTAATGGCGCGGCGGGCGTGGCGGACGCGGAAGGTGCGCCGGACGCGGCGGATGGCTGCCGCGCGGCGGCGGCGCCTCGAGAGACCGGCGTGTTCGGTCGCACGGTCTCGATCGAGGACGCCGGGGTGAGGGTTATCGGACTCGCGGCGAAGATCTCCTCGCCGGCGCCGCCGGACGGACCCTCACCGTCGGCACGGGCGGCAAGCGTGGCCTGTCCGGACGCGATGATCGCGTCCAACAGGCCGGGTCTAGTGCGCACAAACACTTTTCGGCGCAGACCGCGACGCCCGCGAGGCGCGCGTCGATGCGCCTGCGGCGGCGGGTTAGGCGTCGACGGCATTGTTAGTGGCCGTCGCGCATGTAACCGGCGCGGGAGTCAGTACGCGGGTTCGCGGTTGCGCGGGTGCGCGGGTACGCGGGTAGGCGTACAACTGTTTTGCGGGTGGTACGAGCGGCGGAGCTGCCGTGCGGCGCGGCCCAAGCAGCGGCGCCGGCGCAACAACGCCCAACCGGCCCGTCCCCGGGGCTTGCCGCTGGTGGCAGACCGGGGAACTAGACCGGCGAGCGCGCTACGTAATCCGAACGCCGCTGTTGAACGCACTAGTTTTCGCTGAGGCAGTCGCACGAACGCGAAAACACACGAGGGGCCCGAGCGCCGGTGCAACACGTCTGCACACGACGGCAGTCGGACGACTCTGCAGTCGGACGACTCTATTATGATAATCTGTTTATCATTTTAACCTAAGTAAACAATAATTAGTTAACTTTTACTATTAAAGAGTTACAATATTTTAAAGAATAAAAATAAACAAATAAATAAATATGCTGTTGCGCCGATACGGCCGTTCTGATCGGCGGTGCGCGCTCTGCACCAGCCGTAATTATGATGTCTCACAGGAAAGTTCTTGAAGTTTGTCTGGAACAAAGAAATGTTTTTCTTTTTGAGATTGGTATCTGTGTACCTTGTTACACAAAACAAAATATTGTGACGTAAACCGTGGTTTTTTTTTTGTGTTGTTATTGTGTACTCTGTGGTACTTTGTAGTTGCGTACTCTGTGGTACTTTGTGTTTGCGTACTCTGTGGTACTTTGTGTTTGCGTACTCTGTGGTACTTGTGTGCGTACTCTGTGGTACTTTGTGTGTGCGTACTCTGTGGTACTTTGTGTGTGCGTACTCTGTGGTACCTTGTGTGTGCGTACTCTGTGGTACTTTGTTTTTGCTGCGCACTGTGGCACTCTGTCATTGTTATTGCCGTGCACTGTGGCACTCTGTTATTTTTGTTGCCGTGCACTGTGGCACTCTGTCATTTTTGTTGCCGTGCACTGTGGCACTCTGTCATTTTTGTTGCCATACACTGTGGTACTTTTGTTGTGTTGATGTATGTGTGATTTGTGGTAGTAGTGTTTGAATAAATAAATAATTATTTGCACATATCACATAACAGTAACTGCTCATTCTACATGACAACAGTTAAGTCGGTAAATTATTTTCATTTGAGTAACTGCTCAGTCCACATGACAATAGTTAATATTTTTAAATATCACAAGACTGCTCATAATTTTCATATGAGTACAGTCGAAGTCAAAAGCTGCAAATTGAAAGTAAATTTTTTTTGTCATGTGGTATGCGTGCATTGCAATTATTATTAGTTTTTTTTTAAACAGTAAAAAATACTCTCACCGGATGTAATTGCGAATCTGGTGTAGATCATCAGTCTAGGTCGTCTGCCCAGCAGCAGCGACAGTTGAGGCTGCAGTGATACCAGAAGGCCCGGGCTGTAGATCTTGAGGCGACATGGCCGCTTGAAGGGTTGCGCCTGTCTGTGGGTCGCGTTGTAGTTTATCATAAGCGTCTTTCCGAGACCGCCCATGATGCTTGATGACTTTCTTTACCAGCTACTGATTATTGTCGAGAACTCTGTAAACTTCATGAGGATCACTAAATCTGAGATATAGCGAGGTCTGATTTCTGGGGTAGTTTTTTTTTTGTTAACCATGCTGGCTCGCAAACTGGATATTGTAGGCTCACTGGCTGATACTGGAAGTTAATCTTCTTCCACCGCTTCGGTTATTCTGACGGGTGACGCGTGCTTTGCACCAGCCGTTTTTATTCTGTTGCATTTTCTTTTTTCTCTTTTTTTTTTTGTTTGCTTCTTAAGTGGGTTGTACCAGCAACTCTTCTTGCGAAGAAGATGATCTGGAATCCTTAAGAAATTTGTCTTCTAACGCCGATACGGTTTCTTGACTAGCAGGTTGATATTCCGCACAAACGTTGCGACATCGTTTGCATCATTTGTTTGAAAAACTGTAGTTGGTAACCAGTTGGTAAACAGTTGACAACTCGTTAGTAACTCGTTGGTAACTCGTTGTTAAACTCGTGGTTAAACTCGTGAATAAACTCGTGAATAAACTCGAGGATAAACTCGTGAATTTGGACGAAGGAGTAGTGCTATGCACAAAGTTTTAAAGATGAAAATCTGGCACTTCATTTTGAGATTATGTGCCAACGTTGTTTTACTGGGGCATATCTGGAGATCGAGCTGATGAAACAGCTGTCGATCCCACTTCTGATGACGGCGCGCGTGGCGCCAAATAGTTTTTAAGAACGATGACGTCAGAATCGCTGACGTCATTCTGTTGATTATTATCATGACTGCATGGTGACAGTAATTGAACTAGTGACGGCAGGAGAAGCCAGAGACGACACTAGAAGTTATTGCTATTGTGAGGGTAGATCGAAATACTTTGCTGTGAGCATAACAAGGGTACGGGCGTATTTGAGAAGCCTTTTGTTAACTGAGGCAGTAATGAACTAACCCTAACCTACCCTACCTATCGGTCTCCACCTCCCCTTATAACCGAGCCATCGCCAACCAATCTAGTCTACACGACCTACGTCGTAATAAACTAATGGCACATCGTATGAACGGAGCTGTGTGTTCGGCGAGAGCCCGAATCGGAGTGTACCGCTGCACGCTTGTGCCCTTCCTTTTATAATAAAAGGATGGTGGGGGAATGACGTAATAACGTCATGCTCCATTGTTTACACTACAAGACGGTGCTGTATCTATTTATGATAATCTGTTTATCATTTTAACCTAAGTAAACAATAATTAGTTAACTTTTACTATTAAAGAGTTACAATATTTTAAAGAATAAAAATAAACAAATAAATAAATATGGTGTTGCGCCGATATATATGTTAATTGATGTTTTGGTAAGCATATATATATAACTTTAATGGTATGTTGTCAGCCAATATAGCTAGTTAGTCAGGTCAGCAACTAAATAAATACCTTTTGGTCGGTTTATTTAAGTATAGCTATTTAAATTTTTTGTTTAAATATGAATGTAGTAGCAAGTGGTAGGGTTTACATATTGTAAAATTTTGGAAAGCTGCGAGAGCGAAGCGAAGCGCAACTTCTGCCACAGCCTTCTAATCTAATTAATATATATTGTATTAATTATTATATAGCATACCTACATACTTTATTTTCTTTCAACCCAATAGTAGGTATAATCTCGCTGACAGAAACATATTTGAGTTTAAAACGTATGATGAGGAAATAAATTGCGGTTAAGTCTTGTCAACCGAATTGTGAACCATTTAATAACTTCCCAATTAAAATTTCATTCATGTAAAAGGAGATGTTCTTCACTTACCTCGACAGTTAAAATCAGTCCAGCAGTCCCGCTTTATTTAACTTGCAACCGCCATTAATAAAGCTCCTGATGCACTCTACACGCTAAATATGTAAAACAGTTTAAATTCTAGGTATACGTTATTTATAACTTCACAAATACATACACTGCACTCCGTAACGGTTATTTGTAATAGAAAATCTTTACGCTTTTCCTCACTCACGATTATTTAAAAGCATATAAGGTACTCAACTAGTAAGTCGAGTCCACTTTGGAGTTTATTAAAGCTTGAATATTCCGCGATTTATGATCACATCGATTTGTATATTTTCACTATATTTTCTGCGATCCTGCAAGTCGCGCCGGTGCCGGCACCGACAACATGTTGCGTCGAAATATTACATTAAATTGAATCGAGTAGCATAGGAGCGAGCGCGTCCGAGAAGCGCCTATGAATGACTGTTCGTCCTGAGCGAGTGGAATCACTGCTGTTAGATGCACTATCTACATTCTACATCAACATAGGTTCTACTTAATATCCGCATCGCAGTCGGGGCCTTTGCATAATTAAATATATGTAATAGATTCCACTTACATAGATCCCCTACATCTTAAGAATTCTCAACAACACACTCCTCAGCTCGGATTCTCGACGGAAAAGGATTACACATACGAGCACTCTCTTTACGACGTGATTCAATGTATGATAGAATAACGTCATTTGCGAAGTAGATTGTAAAATTTTCCCCGTCTCTTAACGAAATATAGCCGTCCCACTCCTTTTAACTTAATCGCATTCGAAAATTACATGGCATATGCAGAATTTACCACAAACCCTTTTAAATTCAAAATATTTTTTCTTGTTGAAATCTATACTTCCATATAAATAGTATAAATGCGAAAGTGTGTCTGTCTAGATACTATCTATACTATCTAGATATCTATTCTATCTATCTATCTAACATACCTTTTCACTTCGCAAGCCTTATCGAAAGGTACAGAAATAGCATTCTGCGGAAACGGAAATGATATACTCTTATCCTTTTTCACAACTCCTACAATATGGGTATCAAATGAAAGGGCTTGACTAGTAGAATAGTACTATGCTAATTCAAGATGGCCGCCACTATAAAATGGCAAATGTCGGGGGTTTTTAAATTTTTAATTTATACTTGTTCAGTTTATTTGATTTGATATGGATAGGTATGTAGGTACTGATGCGGCGGAGGCCCACCAAACCGAGAGGACAAAGGAAGTGTATTGCGATTGTTAGTTTCCTGTATTAAATATAGATGTTATAATTAAACTTAAAGTACCTCGATCCGTATCGGTTATTTAATTGATATGGGTAATTATGGATGGAATATAACTGTTAAACTTTAAAGTTTTAATGCTAATTTACTTATTTTTAGTATTCCGCATCCAAAGAGCAGAATGGAGCCCTTTTAATGTCACTCTGCTGTCTGCCCGTCCGTATATCAGGGGTTTGTAGACAGAATGAGTAACAGAGCAAAAAATGTTTGGTGTACAGTATTCACCCAAAAACAAATATTGAATTATAAATTCAGTTAAATTGTTTATTTTTCAGATGATTTCTATAAATAAGGAGCAGAACCAAATTTTTTTTCTTATCATCATCTAGAACTCATTTAGTTTTTATTTTTATTTTATCCACAAAAATAATAAATGAAGTTTCATCTAAGTTGTCATTTGTAGACCATTTTTATTACGGGGTCTATCTCAAACACTCTCGTCAGGAATTTGAAATATTTGTATCATTATAGACTAAGATAAAGTATCTCTCTTCTTCTTAGATAATTGAAACAATAAACACTGTAAACACCTCTTAATATAGTTTATAATATATGAACACCGATTAATGATATAGTCTATGAGCTACGTTCATAACAAATGTGCGTTTTTTAAAGGTTACATCAAAAGTTGTTGCGATATTTAGCTCGGAAACGAAATAATATAAGACCAAAATTTGGATATCTAGTTAAAAATAACTTAACAGGTCATATTATAACCTCATACTATTAAAGTATTAACTCGCTCAAATAGAGCGAGGTTCGAATCGGACTTGACCAAATTTTTCCGTACTAACGTCTATTGAGTATATATAGATACTTATTGTAAATTAGGGACCAATAAAATGGCTATTTCATAACAAAATACTGTTTCGTTATCTACACTGCGATATATCACAGCATAGCGTTGGTGTTTCCTGTCTTTAATCTCAACGGATTTGAATATGCCTATCTCTGTTTTCAGCGTGTTACGAAATTAACACTACATTGTGATGCGTCACTATTTTTTTAATAATTAAAACCGCTCCGTATTTATTTAATATTTTTTAATATTATGTGATAAATTATTCAAATGTTCAAATTCCAATATTTTTTTAAATGAGATCCATTTCCAAGTTTTTGTTTAACAATAGGTAACTTTAATATTTTAGCTAGTATTTTAGCTACTCTTTTGGGTAGATACTTTGCTCTTCACGACGGATTTATGTCCACCTATATTATATAGGTAGTAATCATAGGTTGTCACATAGTATTAAATATTATGTGACTTTGTCATAGTAAAGTGAAAGTTGATGTATCTGTGTGTGAGTTCGAAATAACTACCTCTCATTAAGCTCTATCTTTTTAGAATTTAATCACGGGAAAAATATTTCCTCAAAATACATTAATAGATATTTCAATTTCCTCTATTATTAGATTACCATTCATAAACTGGGCGCTGCTTATTTGTAGATGATTCGCTACATGAGTCACCCGTATTGTTTGTATAACTCTGTTTATTGTGGCACTGAGCAGGCAATTATGATAATGCGAATATCGCTAAAACATTTTATTAAGCTAGTTTGCGCTGAGTTTAATGTGTATTTGAGTATAGAATATAACAAAAATGTCTGTGAGAGATCGCTCTAAGTAATAAGACCGCCTTTGCATGCGAAACATATAGTGCCCAGAAGCTTTCTTCAACTGATTTTTTTCTGTGTGTTCAGTTTATTATAAATAAATGAAATAATTAGAATACAAAAATAAGTGTATGTTCATCCGAGACTTCGATCAAAAAATCGATCCGAGAGGAAAAATATGATAATACGGAATTCGGATATTAGATTACGGATAATAGATTATTGGATGCGCGCGGAAAATCTACTTTTCCAGCTGTGCTTATTACATTTTGCGATAGAATATACATAACAGAGACAAATTGAAAAACCGGATAGTATAATAGAATAAAACAAGCTATACTATACTTTAGGAAAAATTAAACCGACTTCAATCTAAATATAAAATTCTCGTGCCACTGTGTTTGTAAAACTCCACCGAAACGGCTTGACCGTTTCTTATGATTTTTTTTGTGTATATTCGGTCGGCTGAGAATAGGAATAAACTATTTTTCATACCCCTAGGTAATAAGGGTGGTCCATCCCAAAATTTTATTTTTTATTTTTTGGACATACTTTTTATGATTCAGCATTAAAAAATAAATACAACCAGGATACCATTATAAGATTCTGAACTGATGACCATGGGACTACCTGAGAATTATACCTACCCTTTCAAAACAAAGAAAATTTTCGGAAAAAAAAAGAAAAAAAAAAATCGGTCCAGACATCTTTGAGCAATCGGGGAACATACATAACAAGATTCCGATGAATAGAGAACCTTCGCCTTTTTTGAAGTCGGCTAAAAATAGGTCAGTTTATTACGCACAGAGTGGGTTAATATGATAATCGGGTTAGTTCAACACGATGTGAGAACATTGTATTGTGGGCGTTCGGGGGAAAATCTAGTTTGCGCCTTTATACCTAGTTGGTATACGAGTATATTGTTTGTTATATTATTTACAAAACAGAACGAAGGAACCGGATTCATTGAACTATATACCTATTAGAATATAAATATTTGTAGGTTTAGTACCTACGCACCGAGTGGGTAGATACGGTAATCGGGTTAAATCCATACGTATTATGTTATCAGAACATGTTAATAGGTGCAGGCGATCTAGTTTGCGCTATATCTAATAAAAAAAAATTGAAAATACCGGATACATTGGATATTATAAAAACAGATTGCAAAAATAAGTCTGTTAATCGCGCACCGAGTGGGCAAATATGATAAACGGGTTAAGCCCATACGATGCAGTGCAGATATCGCGCGCAAACAATATTGGGCACGGGTGAAAACTCGTTTGCACGGTATATATTAGTATAATACTTACCTATTATGTTTTCGATAAAGAAATGACTTGGTATACGTAGTAAGTGTATCAATATTATCGAGATGTACAAAGTCGTACTAAGTAGACAGAAGAGAAACAAACTGAAGCGACCTATAAAGGCAAAACAAGAGATACCTACAGCTTGTAAACTAAAACCTGACTGCTCAATAATTTTTATTTAACACTAGAGAATGCCCGCGGCTTCGCCCGCGTGAGTTTTGGTTTTTCACAAATCCCGAGGGAATCGTGGATTTCCGGTTCCCGTCCCCGCTCCCTTTTCCAACCTTTATACCTACTTTCAAGAAAGTTTGCTATAGTAATCTACCTATAGCTGTAGCTATAGATTTCGGTTTTTTCAAAATCCCGTGGGATCTGTGGATTCCAGGATAAAAAGTAGCCTATGTTTTAAGTCAGATCATAATCTATCTTCATTCAAAATTTCAGCCAAATCGGTTCAGTAGTTGCGGCGTGATTGAGTAACAAACATCCACACTTTCACATTTATAATATTAGTAGGATTGACATTGACGTCACGCTGAAGTTAATGTGACAAGGTTCCAGCGCAATAGCAACGTGCGGGGGTTATAGCCTATATCACCAGGACCATAACAAAGAATCAATTGACACTTCATTCATCAAAATCGGCCCAGTAGTTTAGGTGCTACATAACATACATACATACATACATACATACATACATACATACATACATACATACATACATACATACATACATACATACATACATACATACATATATACATACATACATACATAGACTGCTAAAATCTTAACCTATTCTTTTGGTTTTGTCGTAGTTGGGTAATAAACAAGAAGAATATTTAATCCAATAAATTCAAATTGAAGGTCAATTTAATCCCGATGTTAACTATAATAGTCGGGCAGCCCTGGAACAAAATTTTTAGTGATTAATAACAAGGTGAATTTTCGTGAGCAGGTTCGTTTCGACGAGACGAACAACTTTTTTATCTATGAAAATTCTCGATGGAGGTAGCTAATCGAGTGGGGAGGTGTTAAAAATTTTGATTCGCTCGGGTGGGAAATCGTTCCACCAAATTTGTAGGACTATGTAGCCATTTCATTATACAAGTAATTACTAAGCGGCATACAAAAAATCAGCTAGTTATTAATAATGTTTAATCATTTTTATAACCTCATTTTTTGGAAATATTTGGAGTGGAGGACACTGTAGAATATTATTAATAACCAGCTGATTTTTTGTATGCAGCTTAGTAAATACTTGTATAATGAAATGGTCATATAGTCCTACAAATTTAGTGGAACGATTTCCCACCCGAGTGAATCGAAATTTTTAACACCTCCCCACTTGATTAGCTACCTCCATCGAGAATTTTCATAGATAAAAAAGTTGTTTGTCTCGTCAAAACGATTCTGCTCACGAAAATTCAGCTTGTTATTAATCACTAAAAATTTTGTTCCAGGGCTGCCCGACTATAAGTGTTATAAGTGTTATAAGTGTTAACTGTTAACCAATTATATTGGTAAAACAAATTGCAATCTCAATACGTGTCTCATTGGTAGGCTTCAGCCTTAGAGGATCGCGGGGGTGGTAGCTCTCTTTGGGTACTCTATCGCCTTTATAACGGGGAGTGTTTTATGGAGTTGTTTTATTAGGGTTCCGTACCCAAAGGGTAAAACGAGAGCCTATTACTAAGGCTCCGCTGTCTGTCTGTCTGTCTGTCACCAGGCTGTATCTCATGAACCGTGATAGCTAGACAGTTGAAATTTTCA